>JAPPVO010000029.1:182142779-182384798 GCA_030407325.1 Camellia japonica
AGGATCACTTGGAGGAATTGGTACAAGATGGTCGGCTACAACAGTACGTCCGAAAAGGCAGCTCAACCAAACCAATAGCTTTAAGACAGGATTCCCCTTTACTCGGCGTGATCCACATGATATACAGCCTGCCAATGTCATCCACGGTTCATTCGATTTAGTCAAATGCCGACCCTCAAAATCAGCTCACTCCGGCAAAACGGCCCCATGAAGCTGCGAGCATTGCTTTTGATGATTCAATTTGGCCGGAGTGACACTTCCCCACATCGACCCCTTGGTAATTGAGTTACGCGTAAACCGATTCACCGTTGAGCGCGTACTCATTGATCTGGGGAGCACATCGAAGATTATGTATTACAAGACATTCATCAAACTCGGCTTCTCCGAATCAGATCTCTCTCCGGCTCCTTATTCCCTATTCGGCTTCAACGCCAATCCAGAATACCCGTTGGGAAAAATCACATTATCCGTTCGAGCGGGCTCCCGAACAATGGACGTGGAATTCTTGGTGGTCAAGCTGCCATCGTCGTATAATCTCATCATGGGGCGAACTTGGTTGCATACTATGCAGGTGTGCCAAACACCTATCATCAGCTGCTTCGCTTCCCGACGGAACGCGACATTGAGCAAATCCGTGGTTCATAGAAGTCGGCACAAGCATGCTATCTCCTTGCTGGAAAGACGCCGAAGGAGTTGCAAGTGAATTCCATTGAGGTACCGGGTCGGGAGAGCCTCGATGATGTTGGGCGGCTCCCGAGCGAAAAGGCCACGGAAGCCCTAGATCAAGTTGAAATCGACGGCAACCCAGACAGGTTCTTCATGGTCGGCGCCTCCCTAAATCAAGTCGACAGACAGCAGCTAATTTCCTTCCTACTCAGCAACCTCGTTGTCTTCGCATGGACTCCATATGAGATGCCAGGTATAGATCTGTCTGTTTCGCAACACCGTTTGAATGTTAACCCTGAATGCAAGCCGATCATTCAGAAAAGCAGGCGGTCAGTCGCAGAGCACACTGCCGCCGTTGTTGAAGAGGTCGACAGGTTGCTTGATGCTGGGGCAATCAGGGAAGTGACCTACCCTACGTGGCTCTCCAATATTGTGGTTGTGAAGAAGAAAAATGAGACTTGGGAGTGTGTGTTGATTTCATGGACCTAAACAAAGCCTGCCCCAAGGATTGTTTTCCCCTACCCAGAATTGACCAACTTGTAGATGCGACGGCACGCCATCAACGTATGAGCTTCCTCGATGCTTACAGAGGCTACCATCAAATCGCCACCCCAAGAAACCTACTGTTACAAGGTTATGCCTTTTGGGCTGAAGAATGCAGGGGCAACTTACCAAAGACTGGTCACGACCATGTTAAAGGAGTAACTCGGCCACACTATGGAAGTGTACATTGATGACATGGTGGTCAAGTCCAGAGAAGAGCAAACCCATCTAGCCGATCTGGAAGAGACATTCGACATCTTACACAAATACAAAATGAAGCTGAATGCTTCCAATTGTGCGTTTGGGATCGGCTCCGGCAAGTTCTTGGGTTACATTGTCAACCACCGGGGAATCGAGGCCAACCCGAGTCAAATCACAGCAATCTTGGAACTCGGCTTCCCTCGTTCAGTAAAAGAGGTTCAAAAGTTGATGGGGATGGCCGCTGCACTCAACAGGTTCATCAGTCGGTCTACAGATCGCTACCGACAATTCTTCCATACACTATGGCAGGGCAAGGCTTTCGAATGGTCCGCTGAGTGCAAAGCCACTTTCAACGGTCTGAAAACCTACCTCCGATCAGTTTCACTCTTGACAACACCTTCGGCAGGCGACTCGCTCATCTTGTATCTGGCAGTTTCCGATCGGGCCGTTAGCGCCGTACTGATAAAGGAAGAGCTGGGGGAGCAGCGGCCAGTGTATTATGTGAGCAAGGCAATGGTCGACGCCGAAACACGCTACCTGCCGCTGGAAAAACTCATCTTAGCCCTGGTCATGGCGGTAAGAAAGCTGATGCATTACTTCCAGGGGCACAGCATTGGGGTGCTAACAGATTACTCCCTTCGATCAATACTACGTAGTGCGGAAGCATCAGGACGCGTTTCAAAGTGGGCTCTTAAACTCGGCCAGTACGACATTCAATTTCTACTTAGAACCTCAATCATGGGGCAGGTGCTTGCCGACTTTGTGGCGAATTTACCGGGGGTCTTGCCGACTTCAAGTTTGATGAAATTCGACCTAAGCCGAACCGGAGAATTTATGCTGGGGACATTTGGCAGCTGTACTGTGATGGGTCATCCAATTAGCGGGGCAGTGGAGCCGGAGTAGTAATCATGGCTCCTGACGGCGCAATAATTGAGCAGGCCGTCAAACTCGGCTTCGAAGCGTCAAATAACGAAGCCGAATACGAAGCCCTTCTAACTGGTTTGCGGAATGCACATCTTCTGGGTGCTCGGCGTCTGCTTGTATTTTGCGATTCAAAATTGGTGATCAATCAGCTGAAGGGGGAGTACGCGGCAAGAAATGACCGTATGGCGGCTTACATGAAAACGGCTAACTCCTTGCTAGCAAAATTTGACCATCATGAATTGAATCAGATAACATGTGATCAGAACACGCATGCAGACGCCCTGGCCTGCCTAGCCTCCGCCATTAACTCAGAGATCAAACGGACCATCGAGGTGGGTTTCATCCCGGAGCCAAGCATTGGTCCTTCGGAGGAAGTCCAAGTCAATGTCATAGAATCTGGACCGAGTTGGATGGATCCCATTGCCGCATTCCTATCTTCCGAATAGCTCCCAGAGGACAAGAAAGAAGCGCACAAGCTGCAAAACAAAGCCCTACGTTACTACTTGGATCCACAAGGAAAGCTTTATAAAAAATCCCTTTCTGGTCCATACCTAGAATGTGTGCATCCGGACAAAGTCGAAGAGCTTCTGACTAAAATACATGAAGGCAGTTGTGGCGCACATTCTAGCGGGCGCTCTTTGGCCCATCGAGCTATAACGCAGGGGTATTATTGGTCGACAATGAGATCTGATGCCGAATGCTATGTGAAAAAATGTGAACAGTGCCAGAAGTTCTCCCCGTTAACCTATCTGCCTGCTGAAGAGTTAAGCTCTATCACTAGTCCCTGGCCGTTTGCCCAGTGGGGGCTCAATATTGTAGAACCATTGCCGAGGGCCCCAGGGAACAAGCGATACTTGATCGTCGCCACAGATTACTTCACAAAATGGGTCGAAGCGGAGGCATTAACGCACATTCGAGATGCTGATGTCAAGCGCTTTGTATGGAGAAATATCATAACACGATTCAGCATTCCAAGAGCTCTTATCTCAAACAACAGCACCCAGTTTGATTATGGCGTCTACCGAGAGCTGTGCAGCAAGTATGGTATCCGGCCCTACTTTTCCACGCCGGCTTACCCCCAAAGCAATGGTCAAGCCGAAGCCTCTAACAAATCCATCTTGGACAGCATCAAGAAGAGGCTGGAGAAAGCTAAAGGTAAATGGGTCGAAGAATTACCGAGTGTATTATGGGCACATCAAACTACGCTGAGGCGATCCACTGGAGAAACGCCGTTTGCTTTGTGCTTTGGAACCTAGGCGATCATACCCCTGGAGATCGGCCACCCAACCCTGAAATCGCAAGTTTTTGATATGGACCGAAACAACATGATGCTGGCTTTGGATTTGATTCTGATCGAAGAACGAAAAGACCGCGCCCTTGCGTCCATGTCACGATACCAACAACAGCTTGCCAGGTCGTACAATCAACGTGTTCAGCT
Organism: Camellia japonica; assembly: GCA_030407325.1. Lineage (NCBI taxonomy): Eukaryota > Viridiplantae > Streptophyta > Magnoliopsida > Ericales > Theaceae > Camellia > Camellia japonica. Next base: position 182,146,552 of record JAPPVO010000029.1, read on the forward strand.
ACGCCACTACACATCAGGAGAGTTGGTCCTGAAAAAAGTACTTCCGACGGCCAGGAAACCGGCTGATGGAAAATTGGGCCCTAACTGGGACGGCCCCTATCAGGTCGATTCGATCGCAGGGGTAGGGGCATATCGGCTCAAGGACATGTCTGGAAGGAGTCTGCCATGGCCTTGGAATTCAACGCACTTATGAAAATTCTATCATTAAACCCGACTTGTGGGGAATGATACTAGTTGTGAATGGTTCAACGTGTACATATTCCACTTTTGTAATGCAAAGATCCTTGTTTACTCACTACGAAATTAGTTCCAAAGTGTTCCGAAAAAGCCTCCGGATTCGGAGTGCCCTTCGTGGATATCACGGTTGGCCAAACAAAGTCTCCGAATTCGGAGCCCCATCGGCGCATGACGCCTTTGGGCAGATAAAGCCTTCGGATTCGGAGCGCCCTTCGTGGATGTCACAGTTGGCCAAACAAAGTCTTTGAATTCAGAGTCCCATCGGCGCATGACGCCTTTGGGCCGATAAAGCCTCCGGATTCGGAGCGCCCTTCGTGGATGTCACGGTTGGCCAAACAAAGTCTCCGAATTCGGAGCCCCATCGGCGCATGACGCCTTTGGGCTGATAAAGCCTCCGGATTCGGAGCGCCCTTCGTGGATATCACGATTGGCCCGTCTCCAAATTCAGAGCCCCGTCGGCGCAAGACGCCTTTAAGTCGATAAAGCGTTCGGATTCGGAGCGCCCTTCGTGAATATCACGATTGGCTAGTCTCCGAATTCAGAGCCCCATCGGCGCATGACGCCTTTGGGCCGAAAAAGCCTCCGGATTCGGAGTGCCCTTCGTGGATGTCACGGTTGGCAAAACAAAGTCTCCGAATTCAGAGCCCCATCGGCGCATGACGCCTTTGAGCCGATAAAACCTTCGGATTCGGAGACCCATTAGTGCGTGACACCTCATAAACGTGAAATGGGGGAAGCCCTATAAACGAAGGCTGAGACATCAAAACATTCAAAATAAAATAAAACAGGCTGTATAAACGCATGGCGAAACATGCCGTATGAACGCAGGCTGAAACATGTGAACGCTTAAAATAAAATGTGTCCTTAGATCAGTCGATTGAAACAAAGTATACTAATACAATTAGAAAGTATGCTAACACTTGAAAACACTTGAAATAGAAAATGTACTATTATTCAATTAGCTAAAAATTACATGAATTTTGCATTACAATGCCTACAATGCCTACTTTTATACGGCATCTCCCTCATCGTCACTCTTCTCGACTTCAAAGGCGGAAAATGGAAAGTGATCACGTTGGTACAGTGGCAATGCCGAATCAACACCCTTTGCTCGGAGAGCCTCCACGGCCTGAAGTGCCACGATCCAACTGTGCCTAAAGCCCCGGTTCTCACATCGGCAGACCTCCTCTGCAAGTTTCTCTTTGGTTTTGTCGATCCCAACCTTCCGGCCAGCATGGAAGCCTTGTTCATAACCCATGGTCCTCACATTTTCTACTGCAAACATGCTTGCCGTATCTCGGTCGGTGATGGCGTGGCTTAACAGCCGTTGTGTCACTCTCTCCTCCACGATCGGGTTATATTGACCCACCGCACGCGGCTTGGTGGCTTGAGCCTTCCTAAGCTCCCTAAGCTCACGCTCGGCCTTCTCCGCGCGAGCCTCCAAACTGCGGATTCGTTCGTCCTTCTTCTCTATTTCCCGTCGCGCGGCGCGCAGGCGCATGCCGATTTCATAAGTGGTGTACAACCCCTTCACCGCCCCATGGATGCCTTCTTGAAATACTTCAAAATCTTGTTGTCCAACCATCGACTGCTGGACTTCCGGTGGAAAGATCTGTCGAGCAAACTCAACCGCTACACCCGGATCGTTAACGATGGAATCCGCCTTTGTCATCGGTTTATTCCCCATGAAAACCGCAAAACTCAACGGTCGTGGCATCACGTCTGGCTCGTTTCTTGGTCGCGGTCGCGGGGATCTTCCCCGTTGCTGTTTTTCTTTTCGAGGTGATCTGCTTCGACGACTTGGGGGCTGACGTTTTTCCCGTTCTTTGGACGTCCTTCCTCCCGTGCGTGTAGGCTCGTTGCTGGAATTCATTACAATTTCTAGCTCAGCTAATGTTCGTCCTTCTCCTTTGCTGTTGAAGAACAGTCTGTTTGACATTCACACTTACTCCAAGCTAGTTTAAATCAAGTCTGAATAAGAATAAGTGGAGTCACTGGCGCGAACTCACCCCATTTATTCTTAATGTATGCAGTGCCCTCGAGGCGACGTTATTAATGCTAAACGTCAAAAGCCAGACGCCGATTGGATCAGTCCTATTCGGCTTTTAAAGCTCCTGCACTGGTTGTGGCAATGGCAGATTTATTAATCTGATCGGCCAAGTACCTAAATCGAATGTCGATCGATTTATGCCGCAGCCATTCCACGAACTGGTATTATTCGGCTTTTGAAGCTCCTGCACTGGTTGTGGCAAGGACAGATTTAATAATCTGATCGGCCAAGTACCTAAACTGAATGCCGATCGATTTATGTCGTAGCCATTCCACGAACTGGTATTATTCGGCTTTTGAAGCTCTTGCACTGGCTGTGGCAAGGGCAAATTTATTAATCTGATCGGCCAAGTACCTAAACCGAATGCTGATCGATTTATGCCGCAGCCATTCCATGAACTGGTATTTTTCGACTTTTGAAGCTCCTGCACTGGCTGTGGCAAGAGCAGATTTATTAATCTGATCGGCCAAGTACCTAAACCGAATGCCGATCGATTTATGCCGCAGCCATTCCACGAACTGGTATTATTCGGCTTCTGAAGCTCGCATACTGGCTGTGGCAAGGGCAGATTTATTAATCTGATCGGCCAAGTACCAAAACCGAATGCCGATTGATTTATGCCGCAGCCATTCCACGAACTGATCTTATTCGGCTTTTGAAGCTCGTGCACTGTCTGGGGCAAGGTCTGTAACATGCCCGGGGGGTACCCGCGCGTGTTAAATAGTTCGGACTCCCGAGATCTCTTTGATCTAGTCTCACGAGTGCAATGTGAAACGTAGATGAGAGTCCAGATTTGGCAATTTTTATAGAAAATCCATTTTATTGCAATTTTGTCAAAAATGGACTGCGTCATTAGATCTCAGAGTCGCCACCTAATATTTTGGGAAATTAGGAAACCCATGACTCGGTGCCAAGGCCACTGTTCGTCGTAACCAAGGATGCTTGGCTCGGAACCTTAGGTATGAGAGGGGAAGGTCAATAATGAGCACCCTCCGCTCATCCGATCAAAAGATCGGCCTCTACTAAACCATGATATGACTTTTTATTTTCTTTATATGTTCATGTTCTGATTATTGAATAAATCCTAAAATTTACTATGTGAAGCATACAAGTATAGACTAGTTTGCTCAAATTAGAACAATTCAATTTCATGTTTGTTTTTCGAAAAGGGTTTGAATTTGCCACTTGACAAAGTGGGCTTAAAGTTTGTGAATTTGCCACTGCAAAGTGGGCTTAAAACGTACATTTATTGGATTATTCCAATTTAAACAACAAGCCTTCATCCACAGGCATTCATACAGTTATATCAAGTAAGCAAGTAGCCTCATGGTAGAATGCTAACACATGGTAAGAAAAAACACACACAAATGGGATGCTAAAGCATAAAAACTCACAGATTGACCGACGTCCCTCGAACAGCTACAAAATAAGGTTAGTAAAATATGCATGATCTTATATACAGAATCCTAATGCAATACATACATAAGAATGCTTCTAAAGATCCGGCTTCTAGAATATGGCATGTGAATCATCTCAAAACATACGATAGCGCACAGAATCACAAAAGAATTGATTAAATCCACACATGTAAATTTAACCGAATCTTAATGCATGAGACATGAATGTAAAGCATGGATATGCATGGCATGTCAAATATATACATATGTACAGTTAGGGAAAGCGATTAAAGAATGGGATAGAAAGAAGCGGGGTGGGGGATTATTACAACACTTTGAATATTACAAATCCAAATGAGGGAGAGAGAGAGAAAAATAAAATTAAACCTCACAAAACACTCAAAATCAAAATAAAAGTTTTAAAACCCCCGACCACTCAGCCCATGTAAATTCATCTTCAATGGAGCCCCCCACCTCATCAGCATCAACACATGATCTCAAATGATTTTATAATTCCAACACATGGCACTAGCAAAGAATTTGCCCAAATTCATATAACAAGCCCATGTAGCCAAACTCAATACCAATCCATGATTTAATAAAATTACCGTGGGCCCATTCACCCCATTTACCACTCACCAGCATATGATAATACGCTCAAACCTCAGCCTAAGTAAACCCACGTTAAGCATCCATGGAAGGGCCCACCTTTGCAACACCCATGATTGTTCTTCACTTCCTTCTCTACCATTGACCCATTTTCACCACCATATCTGTAGCCATCTCTCTCTCTAGGCAGAAAAATCGCAGAGTGTCTTCAGAGAGGGAGCCAGATTGAGTTGTCCCTGTATCTCTGTGTTTTTACTTCATGGCCATAAAAACCGAGAGCTAGAGAGTGGTCTCCATGCATGTGTGTATCTGTGTGTGATAGATGAGAAAGAGAGAGAGAGAGCTGTCTTGTTTTTCCATCTGTGTATATTCAGCCCAGATAATGTTCTCCTCCGTCCATGCACACTGAGAGAGAGAAAGAGAGAGCTTGGTGAGTGTATTGCAGAGAGAGAGACCCGGCATAGAGAGTTGCAGAGAGAGTGAGCTGTTTGTGTATGTTGCACAGAGAGAGACCCAGCTAGAGAGAGATAGAGAGAGCCATGTGTGTATGTGCTGTGTGTGTGTAGCAGTGGTTGGGTTTGCCGTGTGTGCATGTGGTTGCTGTGGTGAAGCTAATGTGTGTATGGCAGTGTGCATGTGTATGGGACAGAGAGAGAGGTCGAGAAACCCAATTGTGGATCAAGAGATCTCAGGTTGAGAGACCCTGAGAACCATCTGTGTATTGAGAGAGATAACCATGTTAGAGAGAGAGAGAGGTCGTGTATGATGTGTGTCCGTCTGTCTGTATCCCCTCTCGTGTGTGCTGGGTCACCCCTATATCAACGGTGTGTGTATATGTGCTAGCCGTGTGTGCCGTGAGTGTGAGTGGTGTGAATCATGTGTGTTGAGTGATGTGTGTCGAGTGTGGTGGGTTGTGTGCATGTGCGTGCATGTGTTGGGCTGCTGCTGCGTATGGTATGTGGATGGAGTGAGTGAGAAAGGTGGCAGTGTGTAGGTGTGCGTGTGTTCTGGTGTGTGTATACCGTGTGCATGTGATGGCAGTGGTGGTGTGGTGAGAGTGGTGTATGAGTGTGTGTCGTGTGTATCCTCTCCCTCTCCCCGCTGCTGTGAGTGTGTGTGTGGCCTTTTTATTCTTCAAGCTTCAACCAAGAGAGAGTGACTAGGTTGAGAGAGAGGGAGGTATCTGTGTATGGTGTCTATGTGTCTCAGTCTTCTCTTTTCTTTTTTTTTTTTTCTTCATGGCTTTGTTCCTTCTCTCTCCCAAAATTTGTGTATGTGCTGCCATCTGTGTGCTGTGTATTGGTGAGTGTGTATCCTTGTGAATGGTGAGTAGCTGGCCTTGTGTGTTGTGTGTGTGTCTTTTTTTGCATAGACCCCTCAGCCAGACAGTCCTCTATCGTTGTGTTTATTCTCCTTTAAACAAATCTTTTCCACCACCTTTGTCACTACCCCCTGCACCCACTCATTCTTTCTTTTTTTATTTTTATTTTCTAAACCACCCCACTCTCAAATAATTTTCCACCGAATCCTCCCATTTCTTTCCTGCTTTCTAATATTCTCAAACACAGCTCATCTCTCCACCGAATATAATCATCATCATTCCTCCACAAAATTTGTTTAACTTCTCCCCAAAAATACCATGATATTACTCTATTATATATATATTTTTATTTTTCTTATTTTCTATTTTTTTTGTTTTGTTATTGTCATTTCATTTTTTTTTCTTTTATATTTATCAATATAAAACACACCTAAAACAAATATACACACATATAAATTTATATAAAAAATATAAAATTATAAAATACAATAAATTAATAAAATATTAGTGATGGCCAAAATGGGTGAGGTTTGGAATTAAAGCTTCAATTTGATTTTTCGGCTGGGAAATTCATAAAGTGGCATATTCCAATTTTCATCATGGGGTGGTCAAAACAAAGTGTCCAAGTCTTAGGGCTGGTCAAAATGGGGTGTCTACAAGGTCAGATTTAGTAATTTGATCGGCTAAGTACCTAAACTGAATGCCGATCGATTCATGCCGCAGCCACTCATTAATAACAAAATGTAACTTGGTATTGAAAACAAAATGTAGCCATTTTACAATTGAAAGCAATACCATTCATCAATAACAAAACTTAGCACAAATAATAGCAAACTAAAAAGGAAATTTTCATTAGTAAATTGGGCACAAATTGTAGCCATTTTACATACGAAAACTACTAAACAAAAAGCTACAAGTTCGCATGAAAATGCCTAGCAAAAAACTATGACTGTAGTAATACATGAAAATTACTAAACGAAAAGCTATAAAAATACATTCGAAATCCTAAAACAAAAACAATTGTCGCCCAAATTAGTCCTCGGAGTCAGACTTTAGCGGCTCAACATCCACTTGCTCGTATGGAATCGGTATAGCCAATGTCACATCAGCAGCAACAAGGGCTTTGAGCCAGCCGTGTTTGAATCCCCGATTTTCAAATTTGGGGACTTCATCTACATAGTCGGCGAAAGCAGCACTTTTCCCGGCCTCGAATGCCTTGGAAGCCTCCGAGTCGGCTGCTTTAGCTTCAGTTGAATGACAAAGAGCACAATCACATCCGATTTCTCTAAACGAGGCCGTTTGTCGGTACGGTTTTCTTCTGAGCCGGCCTTGACCTCGGCAGGACGCTTGTCTGCCCTTTACTCAACCTCATGAACCACCTCCTCGGACTCAACCGATCGGTTTTGGCCCGTCTCCTCAATAACGGGCAAAGAGGGCTGAGATTCGGCAACAGGCAAGGAGGGCTGAGATTCGGCGGCAGGTGGCACATCAGATCGAATGGCCTCAGCTCTTCGCCATGCGGCCAACCTTTCCGCGTTCCTCTTTTTTGCGAGTTGTGTGAGGCTTAACCCAGCCATGTCCTCGGGGAATGCGCTGGGAAGGTCCTCCAAACCGTTAAAAACGTCGTCAAACAAAATGTCCCCTCGGCCGGAGTGGATGGAAGGTCGACTGAATTGAGGCCGGCTTGCTCGAAGGCCAATTTCAAAGCTTCGACCACTTCCTCTTCGGACTGGTCTGATTCGGCAATCTTAGCTACTTTCGTCTGCTCTGAGTCGGACCCCTCCAAACCAACTTGCCGCAGGTTTTTGAAGTCGGTCAAGATAAGAGCGGTAAGAAACTCTTCGCCCTTCGAAATAGGGATGTTTTCTGCCGCTGAGAAAGTCATATATGTCGGTTCGTAGCGAACTAGAACGTGGGCCACCCTCCCCTGTTTCTGAAGACTTGGACGGCCGAAGTATTTCAGCGTGACTTTGATTTTTGAAAGAACGGCATCGTCGGTCGAAGTCAGGACTTTCTTCAAGTCGTTTCCTACACAAGCAAAACCATGAGGTCTCAAAAATGAAGCTTTATAAATACAACAAAAAATAAACACAAGAAGCTATACGACCACCTGGTTCACCCCTCCGTCTAGGAATAGGATCAAGGCGATCCTCGCCTTCGCTGAATTCCCAATTGCCTCGGACAACAACCATAACGTCATCGACTCGCTTTCCAGAGCTGGAGAGCATAGTCACTAGCTGATGGTCGGTGTCCTTAGCCCTAAGGAAATAGCGTCCATGTCGACTAGAAGACTTCGCCAAGGCGTAATAGTGCTGAATAGCAGGTATGCCGAGGTTAATCCTAAGGCAACGGTTTAGCTCTATAATACCCATTATGATTCTAAAAAAATTGACATTGGGTTGAGAGGGGATTAGATCCCAATGGCGAAGGACAGCCCTAAGGAATGGATGAAGCGGGAAACAGACTCCATCCTCCGCAATCGATAAGAGAGGGAAAATGATTGTGCTTTCATCATCCCTCTCCATATCGAGAGTTCCGTCTGTCACAAGCGACAAACGGACATCTTCAGGGATAGAAAAATGGCGTCGAAAGCCAGAAATTCGATCCGCAGAGAGGAGGTCCTTCAGATGCTTTGCCATTTCGATCAGCTTATAGGAGTGTGCTAAACTAAGGGCAAAACCAGGGAAAAGGACTCAAAGCAGAGAGAGTAGAGAGGAAGGAGACTTACAAGAGACGAGGAAGACAATGGAGGACGAATAGAAGTTGCAGAGACGAGTCGGAAGGCAGTTCAAAAACTTTAAGCGTCCAAAATGTTTGTGTTCGAGAAGACGACAAGATTTTAAATCATAATAAATGGAGGCGTACGAAGGGGCGGGAAGTTGAAATGATAACCGAGAGGCGTGTGCTCTAACATCCGCGTTGAAATGAGGATAACTGCCGAATTTCGGCTCTGACTTTTCGAAGTTCAAAACCAAACACTCCAGCTAACTGTCGTAAGTGAAGTGTTTGGGGAGCAATTGTGGGGGCCGAATATTGGGAGTCATGAAGAGGCCGAATAGTTGGACTTGAGTCGAAGCATATAAATATTTCATTCAACCCCGTTCCGCAATCTAAATCCTGCCCTATTCGGCCAAATAGCCGATTGAGTAAGGGGCCGAGCGAGAAGCAGTTTGCTGCAAACGAAGTCGAATAAATAGTTATACGGCAAATTGAAAGTGGGCCCAGTCCCGAGGCCCAAGAAAGAGAGTAATATAAATATAGGGTCATCAGTCAGAGGGAGGTATGTGAGAACTAGCATGTTTAACTTAAGATACAAGCAGTCAAGAGAGTATACACTGACTTATTTGTCGAAGTGCTAATTCCGGCACCCCGACCGGAGTGTTAATTCTCTTTCAGGTGGCTAGCTGAGGATCACGAGCGTCCCCTGGGATCTGAAGAGTATTTCCAAAACCACATCCCCACAATAGCGACGTTGCTTTTTGATTCTTCGATGTCGGCTCTTCCTATCATTGTGAAGCAGAACTCACCAAGTGTTGGAGTGTTCACCCATCAATAGGGAATGTGAGCTGGGTTTAGACCGTCGTGAGACAGGTTAATTTTACCCTACTAACAACAGTGTCGCAATAGTAATTCAACCAAGTACGAGAGGAACCGTTGATTCACAAAATTGGTCATCGCGCTTGGTTGAAAAGCCAGTGGCGTGAAGCTACTATGCGTTGGATTATGACTAAATGCCTCTAAGTTTGAATCCGGGTCAGAAGCGAAGCATGCGCCCGCCACCCACTTACCGACCTATAGTAGGGGCCGTCTGGCTCCCAAAGGCATGTGTTATCGGTGAAGCCCGCATGGCGGATGAGCCACGCAGGCAGCCTTGAAGTACAATTCCTATCTCGAGCGGTGGGTAAAATCTTTTGCAGACGACTTAAATACGCAACGGGGTATTGTAAGTGGTAGAGTGGCCTTGCTACCACGATCCACTGAGATTCAGCCCTGCGTTCCTCTGATTCGTCCCTCCCCCCTCCATGCCCCTTTCGCGACCCATTGCCCTGAGGTTTGGAAACACGTAATATAGCCCAAGTGTGTGCCTCGACACATAAAAATGATTTATGTGCATGCTGAAACAAAATTCCTAAAGCCTAAAGTGATTGCTAACACTTTACGACAAGTTGTGCGTCAGCAGTACGCGGCCTGGCTTACATGCATGCGACTAGGGCTGCGGCACTTGCAAAGGCCACAACCATGGTCGTCGCCCAGGCTATAGCCAAGGCAGTAGCACAGGTCGCATCCAAGGCAGCAGTCCAAGTTACAGCCAAGGTAGCCATAGCAGCAGCCTAGGCCGCACTATTGGCAGCAGCATAGGCCACAGCCAAGGCAGCAGCCCAGGTTGCATCTAAGGCAGCAAAGGCAGGAGCACTGGTTGCAGCACAGGCCATAGCCAAGGCAGCAACCCGAGTTGCAGTCGAGGCAGTAGCACAGGCCGCCGTAGAGGCCGAAGCCAAGGCAGCACTAGCCGCAGCCAAGGTAGCAGCACTGGCCGTAGCATGAGCCGTAGCCAAGGCAGCAACACAGGCTGCAACTAAGGCAGTGAAGGTAGTAGCCCAGGCTGCATCCAAGGCAGCAAAGGCAGCAGCCTAGGCCGAAGCCAAGACAGCAGCACAGGCCACAACCAAGGCAGCCAAGGCAGCAGCACTGACTATAGCCAAGGTAGCCATGGCAGTAGCCTAGACCGCAGTTTATTATTTTCACTATTTTTACTATTTTTCATTATTTTTTAAATATTAAAATAGAAATAAATTAAAATAAAATATTCGGTGGCCAAATATTTTTTTTAAATTTTTTTTATGGAGTCTATTTATTTTCTACAAGTTATGATAGAAAATTCATGGGAAAAAACTCTACTTTAAAAAAAACCCCTTTATGACACCTTAAGCATAGGTGATGTTTCCTCCTACAAGATGGAAAAAGGCTTAACAAGCTACTATAAGGGGGGGGGGCACCTTTCTCAAGGTTGGCCAACAAGGCCAGGCCACAGGCTACGCTGAGGCCACGGCGTGCTTGGCATATGTTGTTGAGCAGCGGCGGGCGGTGGTGGCGGTGGCACGCCTCCTTCGCCGGTGGCACGACATTGCCCGCGCGCGGCTTGGGTCGTGGCCTGGCCTGGAAGCCGGCTTGGCGTGCACGCATCCAGGCAATGGCTGAGCAGCTTGTTATGCAAGTGGCTTGGGCTGCGGCCTAAGCGGCCTGGCAACAAGGCATGCGCGTGGCCTGGGCTGCGGCCTTGCCGACTTGCCCGCATGGCATGCTTGTGGCCCAGGTAGCCTGGCCTGTACGCGACTTAGACATCATGGCATGCCTATGGCCTAGGTGGCATGGTCGCCTGGCTTGCACGGGACCTGGGTAGTATGGCACACCCGTGGCCTAGGCGACATGGCAGCCTGGCTAGCACATGGCCTGGGCAGCATGGCACGCTTGCAGCTTGGACGACATGGCAGTCTGGCCTACGTGTGGCCTGGGTAGTATGGCACACTCGCGGCCTAAGCAGCGTGGTAGCTTGACCTACGCATGGACGGGCGGCATGGCACACTCGTAGCCTAGGCGGCGTGGTAGCCTGGCCTGCTCGTGACCCTGGCTACATGGAATGCGCATGGCCAAGCCGGTATGGCAGCCTGGTATGCGGGGTGAAAAAATGGCATGAGCATGGCTTGGGCGGCATGGCAGCCTGGCTTGCTCACAGCCTCGGACACTCTTTGACCGCGGTGCGCGAGTTTGCACATAATGTTCGCGCACGACTTAGCACACCTTCGCACGCAACGCAGGTCTAATGAAAAGAATTGTTTAGAGGTCAGGCAATATCAATGATTTTGCAACAGCGCAGGCTGTGTCCTGGCCGCAGCCTAGGCAGCAGCCAAGGAAGTAGCCTAGGCCATAGCACAAAAGGCAGCAAAAACAGCAGCTAAGGCCGTAGCCAAGGCAGCAGTGCCAAGCCACTGTAGGCCGCAGCCCAGCAGCAGCCAATGCCGCAGCTTAGGTCGCAAGCAAGGCAGCAGCCCAGGCCGTAGCCAAGGAAACAGAAGCCCAGGCCGCAGCTAAGGCAGAAACACAGGCAGCAGCCAAGGTCACAAGCAAGGCAGCAGTAGCCAAGGCCGCAGCCAAGGCAGCAGCCCAGGCTACAGCACAGGTAGCTGGCTAAGGTAGCAGGCTAGCTTGCAGCCAAGGCAGCAGCCCAGGCCGCAGCCAAGGCAACAACCAATGTAGTAGGCCAGCTCGTAGCCAAGGCAGCAGCCCAGGCTGTAGCCAAGGCTGCAGCATATGCAACAGACCAAGGTAGTAGTGCCAGGCCACAGCAGGCCGCAGCCTAGTAGTAGCCAAGGTCGTAGCCAAGACAGCAGCATAGGCTGCAGGACAAGGCAGTAGGCTAAGGTAGCAGCCAAGGCAGTAGTGTCAGGTAGTTGCCATGGTAGCAGCCCAGAGCAGCTAAGACAGCAGGCCAGCCTGCAGCCAAGGCAACAGTGCCAGCCGCAACCCAGAAGCAGCTAAGGCAGCAGTACCAAGCCACAGCAGCCCGCAACCCAGCAGCATCCAAGTCCATAGCCCAGGCCGCAGCCAAGGGAGCAGCACAAGCAACAGTAAAGGTAGCAGGCCAGGCAGCAGCCAAGGCAGCATTGCCAGGCAGCAGCCTAGGCCGCGGCCTTGATGCCCGCATTGGCCACAGCCCAAGCCGCCGCAAATCGAGCCACAATTTCTTTTCATGGCATCATCATCTTATCCAATTGCAAATTGTTGCATGTCACATTGCACTGGTTGTTTTGTTATCACCTATTGTGTTTTTTATCGCTTTGTCCGACAATGTGTCGTATTTCGTATATTTTTACTGTTTGTTTTGAATATGATTCTTTTATATTCTTACCTTAACCATGGAAAATAATTAATAATGCACTTGTATTAACTTTCAATGTCATTTCTTATTTTTTTTGCTATTTTTCTTGAATTTTTTGAATTTTTATTTATTTATAAAAATTTAAATAAAATAAATAAAAATTAAAAGAAATTTAAAAATGACTATAATTACCAGTGCCTTATCCTTTAATTATTGGAATCATTTTTACAATCACTATTTTTAGGAATTTTTATTTTTTTTTAAATATTAAAATAGAAATAAATTAAAATAAAATGATCTGGTGGCCGACTTTTTAAATTTTTTTTATTGTGTCTTGATTTATTTTCTTAAAAGAAAACGTTATTTTTTTTAAAAAAACTCCATTATGACTCCTCGAGCATAGGTGATGTTTCCTCCTGCCAGATGGAAAAAGGATTAACAAGCTACTATAAGGGGGGCACCTCCCTTAAGGCTGGCCAGCATGGCCAGGCCACAGGCCACGCCCATACCAGTGCACGTGCTTGGCATATGCCGTTGCTTGGCTTGTGGCATTGAAAGTCCATAGCCAAGCATGGGATGTGTCGAGTAGCGGCCCGCGATGGTGGCAGTGGCACGGTGGCCTTGGTCGGTAATGCGGTATGACCCATGCCCGGCCTTGGTTGTAGCCTGGTCGGTATGCCAGCTTAGCATGCACGCATGCGGCTTGGTTGACGTTGCAGCATGATATGCTCGCGGCCTTGGTGGCCTAGCGGACTTGGCAGCATGGGGCGCCCGCGCCCTATGCAGCATGCCAGCCTGGCCTACCTGCGATCTTGGCAGCATGGCATGCCCGCAGCCTAGGCGGCTTGGCAGCATGGCATGCATGCGCCTTTGGCACCATGGCATGCCCGCAGCCTAGGTGGTGTGGCAGCCTGGCTTGCGCGTTGCCTTGGCAGTATGACAACCTGGCCCCCGCGCGGCCTTAGCAGCATGTCAAGCCTGCAGCCTTGGCAGCCTGGCCTGTGCGTAGCCTTGGCAGCCTGGCTTGTGTGTGGCCTTGGTAGCATGGCAGCCTGGCTAGCATGCAGCCCTAGCCGCGTGGCATGCCTATGGCCTAGCCAGCAAGACTGCCTGGCCTACGCACGGCCTTGGCAGCTTGGCATGCTCGCGGCTTCGGCAGCATGGCAGCTTGGAACATTTGATTTCGTTGTTTGTTTTGAAAATTGTTTCGAACATGTACCACTTGAAAAAAGTGATCGCATATGTACATTACTCAAATTATTCAAATTCAAGCAATTAACCTTCATCCATAGGCATTCAAGAAATTTATCATTTAAGCAGTTAGCCTCATGATAAGCATGCTAAACATGGCAACAATCACACGCATGCGATATGCTAAAGAAAATAAAAGCTCACCTAGTACTCCGAGCCAAGAAAGATGACAGAGTTAGAATAATGCAAGATCCTAACTATGCAATATGACTAATGCAACACATGCGATATGTAATTCCTAGGCTCGACTACTAATTATGGCATATGATCAATTTGATAGCATGCGGTCTAAGCATGTATTCAAAGAAGCGTTAAACTAACAATGCAAGTTAGCGTAATGAATCGAGCTCGATGCATGCAAAACAAGTGGACGCAAGGCATGAGAGATGCTAAATGAAACATGATGCTTTAATCTAATCATCAAAAGCAAGTAAATAAAAGGGAGAAAGACGTGGGGTTGGAAGACGTACACATTATTACAACATTGTACCCTCGCGCAGAAGGGTCCGAATAAAATAACTAGCTAAACTAATTAACTAGCTATTACAAAATGAATTAACTAAGTATTACAAACCGAATGAAACTAACTATTCTAGCTAGTTATTACAACATCACAACTAATTAACTATTCTAGCTAATTATTACAAATTGGAACTAACTAATTAATTACACTAATTGATTAATTACAAAATTCTAATTAGCTAATTAATTAATTACAACATGAAGTAACTAAATTAACTACTCTAATTACTCTGCCCTAGGAAACGAGGAATGCTCATGCATGTGCGTGGACTTCCACCCGAAAAGGCCACTGTTTCTGCTGCTAGATGCCTCTGTTGCACAGTAGAACACTTGCATTGTTTTCAACTCAGAACTAACTCTGTTTCATTTCAAAAAGGCACTACTGGATTTTGCAAAGGTGGCCGGCAGGCTAGAAATGGTGGCCTGCCGACCACAGATGATGGCCTGCCGTCCACAGGAGGTGGCTTGCCAGCCACAAAAAGTGGCCTGCTGGCCACTGCTGCTTGGTTCTTTCTGCTGCAATAGAGAGCAAACAGTGCACAATACAGGGTATTCTCAAGGGTTGTTTGCACAACTTATCCCTCCTTATCATCAGATAGCTCAAAGGAGTAGTAAATTTGATTCACAAACCATCAATTGATGCAATTTCATTGCATGATGGCCTATGAACCCAAGTGTGCAAGTTCAATAAATGTAACAAATAAAGACTCTCAAACCCCCTCCCTATTATGGATTGATCAAGGGAAGTGGTTGACATTGACTCTTGAACCGTTTACATCACTAACAAGTATGAAACGATTCAAGGCTCAAGGGTTTAATTAATGTTTGATTGAACCCAAACTTGATTGTTATCTTGCATCACTTTTAACCCTAATTTTATTACTCCATTTTAATTACCAACCATTCCTTAGTAAATTAAGTCCAAAGATGAGCTTTAAGTCCTCTAATGGAAAGAAGCATCAAACCAAGAGTTGTTTTAGGCATGAGAGAAGCTTCATGCCGTTGGTAATGAACCCCCAAAGGGATTAAACCATTAAGCACGAGACCTCAATCTCATGCTTGATACAAGCAACTAGTTTGAACCAATTTTCAAAGCAAAGCAAAAGCCAAGAAAGGAGGGAGGTTGCAGAAGTGATTAAGACTGATCATAAGTATGAAAAGCCATAAATAAGCACTATCAACTCAAATAAGATGGTGGCTAAGACCTAAACCACCAAGCCTATGAGGACAATTACACTATAAGCATACAATACGGAGCTCAAATGTAATAAACACTTAAAAATAGTCCTAAAACAGGCCTGAAATAGCCCTAAAACAGGCTGGAGTTAAGTTAACAAAAGCTAGAATAATGAGCTAACATGGAGCATGTTAGACTAGTGAACAAACACAAGGAGGGAAGGCTACCCCCTCCATTTTTGAGACTTCAAAACAACATTTTAGCCACTAAAATAACTCTGAAAATCAGAGTAAAAAAAGCTCAAAACAAGATAGTATAAAGACGGGAAACACAAGGGTAAATACTAGAAGAGCATGGTGGAAAGAAGGGTGAACCACCCCTTCACCCTTTGAGGCCTTAAACCACAAGTTTCAGCCCAAAAATACAGAGTTTATACAGCCCCAAAACAATAGAAAAATAGTAGAAAAAAAAAGCAATTAAAGCAAGGAAACAAACAAAACCTTATACCTCTTGAAGAGAAGACCAATTCTAGGCAACAATTCAAGGCTTACACACCCTCTAGAGCTCAAACTATGCTCAAGAGTACCTCAGCTCAAAGATGGTAAGGTTTGGTTTAGAGTATATAGACAAAAGCTTACAAGAGCTTAGGAAATTTCAAGAGAGAGAGCGAATTTTTGCTCCAAAAATTCCAACCTTAAAAATGGAAGGGGTGGCCTCCTATATATAGAAAACCATGCAACTCGCTCAGAAACATCCATACATATACGTGTAGGTAGATACATGAACCTGTGCAAACAGCTGGCACAGTTGGCAGAAAATATCTACAAAACACACCTGTGGCCGGTAGCCAATAGCAGTGGCTGGCAGCCCACAAAAAGGGGCTTGCAAGTCCCAGGGTTTTTGGGCTTGAAAAACTAGGGTTTTGGTGCGAAAATAGGGCACAAGGTTTGCAGGAGTTGAAGGCTCAAAGCTGTGGTATTCCGTTGAGGACTTCGAGTACCTGACAAGCATATATTCATCATCGGGTGTGCAAGCGGTGACGTCCAAGTCGTAAGGACGGTCAAAAATGAGATGTCTACACTATCTTGTTGGCGCATCGCCTAGTTTGTATGCCCGTGGCCAAGGCTGGGGCACTTTGCAAGGCTGCGGCACAAGCAGCAGTACAACATGCAGTAGCACAGGCCATAGCCAAGGCAACAACCTAGCCTGTAGCCAAGGCAGCAGCCCAACCCACAGCCAAGCAGTAGCACAGGTAGCCACCCAAGCTACAGTCCAGGCCGCAACCAAGGCAGCAACATAGGCCGTAGCACAAGCCACAACCAAGGCAGCCAAGGCACTAGCCTAGGCCATAGCTAAGGCTAGCTAAGGCAGCAACTCTGGCCATAGCCCAGGCCATAGCCAAGGCAGCCGCCCAAGGCGCAACCCAAGTAGCAGCATAGGCCACTGCATAGGCCGCGGCAAGGCAGCAGCCTAGGCTGTAGCCAAGGCAGCAGCATTGGCCGCAGCACAGACAAGGTAGCAGCCCAGGCCGTAGCTAAGGTAGCAGCACTAGCTGCAACATAGGCAGCACCTCAGGCTGCAACCAAGGCAGCGACCTAGGCTACAACCAAGGCTAGCCAAGGCAGCAACTCTAGCCGCAGCACATGCCACAACCAAGGCAACAGCCTAAGCCACAGCCAAGGCAGCCGCCCAGGTCGCAGCACAGGCAGCAGCGCAGGCCGCAGCACAGGCTGAGCCAAGGTAGCAGCATTGGCCGCAGCACTGGCCTTAGCACAACCATGGTAGCCAAGGCAACATCCAAGGTAGCAGCCTAGGCCGCAGCCAAAGAAGCCAAGGCAGCAGCACTAGTCGCAGCATAAGCCGCAGCCAAGGCAGCAACCCAGGTGTAGCGTGCTTTTCGTGCTTCTTTTGGATACGACTAGCCTTACAGTTTGGACTCCCGTGGTTCTGAATCTGATTTCACAAGTGCAATGTGAAACAGTGAAAACACAAAAAGAGTCCAAATTAGGCAATTCTTTTGGAAAATTGATTTGAATAAAAAATGCCAAAAATGGATTGGATTGCCAGATTTCAGAGTCGCCACCTAAATATTTTTGAAAAATTTAGGAAACCCGTGACTTATGCCGAAGGCCACTTATCCGTCATCACCAACGTGTCTCGGCTTGGGAACTTATGTACGAGAGGGGAAGGTCATGAATTGAGCACCCCACTCACCAGATCAAATATCGGCCTCTACTAATCATGATGTGATTCTTATTTACATTATATGCTCTTGTTCCGATTGTTAGACTAACATTACTATGTGTTGCACACAAGTCTAGACTAATTTGCAAAAGTTGGAACACTTTGGGCTTGCTTGGTTGCTTTTCAGAAAAATTTTTGGGAAAAATTCTCTACAAACAAATTTTCAAGAGTAATCAAACCAAACAAATTTTTCTAAAAAAAATCTCAAAATTTTGTTTGGTTACCTACTTTCCAAAATCACTCTCTTTCTCATGCACATCAAATCAATCATTTTTTTTTAAAATTCTTTCCCCAAAACAATTTTCCAAAACCATTTATGAAAAAAGGCAAACCAAACAAGTTTTCGTACTTTTTATCTCAAAAACTACTCTACAAACACAAACCAAACACACCCTTTGATTCCATGTTTGTTTGAAAATTGTTTTTGATACTCGTCACTTGGAAAAGGTGAGTTTGTATGTACACTAATCAATACATCCCAATTTTCACAATTAACCTTCATCCACAGGCATTGAAAGAGTTATATCACTTAAGCATTTAGCCTCATGGAAAGCATGCTCGATATGGCAACAATCACACGCGATGCAAGATGCTAAAGCAATAAACGCTCACCTAGTACTCTATGGAAAGCCAAACAAAGCAAAATAATTAAAAAATATGCATGTTCCTAAACAATGCAATGTGACTAATGCAATGCATACATTTATGCAATTTTTATAGGCTCAGCTATGAGCATGGTATATGATCCAATTCCAAGACATATGATAAATCACGTATTCAAACAATGAAAAGGAAATTGACATTGGTTAGGATGATAAGCCGAACCTAAATGCATGTGAGATGAGTGTATGCAAACATGAGAATGCTAAGTAACATGATGCTCTACACTACCATCATAAGCAGAGAAACAAAAGGGAGAAATAAATGGGGGTTGGAAGACATACACGCTTATTACATATTTTGCCCTCGTGCAAGAGGGTCCGAATGAATGTCCAAGTGTCTGAATTAAACTAACTATTACAAAACCAAATGAATGAATAAACAACTAATTAGCTAAGCTATTACAACGAGACTAATAATAAGAAATAAGCTAGCTACTTAATTTATTACAATAAGGGTACACAATCAAACTAACTATCTAAGTTACTCAACAATAAACATTCATAATCATTACAATAATGCTAATTATATTAAATTACAATGATAATGAGAGCATTAATTTGCAACATTTGATAGAACTAAAAAGCATAAGGATGGCACGCATGCGACGGTTTTCAGAAGCAACTGTCTGCCTTCCTTGGAATTTGCCCTGTTTCACCTTCAGCCACTGCCCTCTGTTTTCTACAAAATACTCTATTTACCAAATATTGGGGCCCACCCAGCCCCTAATGAAGCTCGGTCGGGCCCAAATAGGGCTGGTTGTGCCCTAATTTTATGCAAAGCTCTGTTTTTGTACTCTGAGGTGAAAACAGTGCAGATAGAATTTTTTGAACTCTGTTTGTCCCTCTTACACTTCTCTGTCATGGAAAGCCTCAACAGAAGAATGGGGTCGTTTCCAAAACCATCAATGAGTAAGTTGCTTACTTGAGGATTTCAGCCACGATTTGGACAAAAAATCAATGAATGTAATGAATCAACACCAATCCTTCCCCTTTATCATGGAGTCCGCTCAAAGGGGGAAGTAAAGACGCTTCAAGGGTTGTCAAAACACCATGAATTGACGTGTGACGACTCTTGACACAATAGACTCAGCATAACATCCGGTCGAACCCAAGCATATAACTTATGTTCTTTATGTTGGTTGGTTCATTTTAAGCCAAATTCATTAGTCTTCGCCATTCTTTAATCCATTTGTCCAAGATGATGATTACGTCCACTAAATGAGAAGCATGTCAAACGGGAAGTGATTCTCAACATGAAATAGAGACCATGCTGTTGATGATGAACCTTTGTAGAGATTAAGCCATTAAGCATAGATCTCTAGCTCATGTTTTGAATAACCATCAACCGGTTGAAACAACTCTCAAAAGAAAGAAATGAATGGTAAGTTACTTATTGAAATGAGGCTCTTAACATGGAAATCAATTAAAGAAAAGCTAAGAATAACACACAACAAGCTATTAATGAGAACTTATAAGACAACAAACGAACTAATCAAAGCTTGAACCAATTAAACAACCTATGACAGCCCTAAAACTGCCCCTAATAGCTGAAAAATAGTGGCTCAAAGTGCATGAAAAGAGCCCAAAAAGCTAAACAACAAACGAAGAAAATAAGGTTAGTAAGCAAGAATAAGGAGAGGTGGCTAACCCCTCCACCTTTGAAACCTCAAAGAAAGATTTTTAGCCTCTTTTAAACTATGAAAATCAATTTGGAAAGTAAAGACAAGGGTGTAAAACAAGGGTTTGAGCTATAGGTGAAGGTGCAAGAAAGAGTGTTAACTCTTTTTGCCCATTAGTAGCTATCCAAACCTAAGATTAGACAGTTTAAATGGATTCAAAATAGCACAAAAACACAAGAAGTAGATAGCAAGAGATAGAACAAGAAGTAAAAGAGAAGGTGGTAAGCTTACACCTCTCAAAGAAGCAAGCTCTTGTTTGTAACACAAACTTGGTTTAAGCACTCTCTCAAGCTTGAATTGTGATGCTCAAGCCTCAACCAAGGTTCTAAGGTTATGATCTAAGGTGATGTATGGTGTATGGATATTGGTCAAGAGAGATAGGTTGGCTCAAAGATGACTTGTATAGAAAGAAGGAGCTCTCTCTTGTGTGTATATGTTCTTTTGAAAATTTTCAGCCCTCAAAATAGAGGTATAACCTTGTTTTTATAGAATTTGAGCAAAACAAGTCGAAATATCTTTAAAAAAGACAGCTAGCGGGCTCTCGCATAGAACAGTGTGTATCGCCATCGAGACACGGCCAAACCCAAATAGACACGGCCGACTCCCAATAGGGCACGGCAGGGCCCTAATGTGCCGCCCCATTCCCCAGTTTCAAACCCAGTATAAGGTGGCACAATGGTAAAAAATGAACGTCTGAGGTAAGAATGAGACAAGTAGGAAGGTTTTGGGATTATTTTGGGGCTCAACTTTGGATTCCCTTGCTGAGAACTTGAATTACAAAATGAAGTTTTCATCATCGAGTGTGCTAGACCAAGCGCGTAAGTCTTACGGGTGTTCAAAAATGGGGTGTCTATAGTTGCCCCTCTTTGACAGAGCTCGAAGTCATAAAATGATGTGAGTGAATGTCAGAGCCCAGAGAACCCATTTGATGCGGCCGTAAGACTTAGGCAAGAAAATAAACCAAAATACAAATACCAAAGGTTGAATCCGAAGGTTGCCTACGAATCCCTTTGCAAAGAATCAAACCTGTATAGTTCAGAAGCAAAATGCAAAATGACATGTAGAAATCATAACTTATGATCATGCAATGAAATAATGCAATGAAGCACTCATATATATGTTAACAAGCAATGAAACAATGCAAGAAGCGATAACAGGAATACAATACTTGAACAAAAGCATAAATTCAAGCAAAACAAACTAAGCCATGTATCACACGGAAAGAAGTGAATAAATAAACACATCTCACGTGAAAGGGCAAAGAGAGTACGAACCGAACTACGTCTCACACAGAGAGGATATAAGAAAAAAAATGCAAACCTAATTACGACTCATGTAGGAAGGGTGAAAAAGATACAAGCTAGACTACGTCGCACGTAGAGAGGGCGAAAAGCTCCAAGCCAAACTACGTCTCACACAGAGAGGGCAGAGGTGGTGTGAACCCCAGGCGTACCTGACGTTTTAATCGAGGAACTCGAGATCTTAACGCGTCACATGTGAAAAGAGGAAAAACGGTGTAAACAAATAGGTGCACCTACCATTCTTAACCAAGGTAAACAATCCTCATGCGTCGAACGCGAGAGGAGGAAAAGGTCGTGTGAACAAACAGGCGCACATATTGTTGTTAGCCAAAGTAAACAATTCTCACGCGTCGCACGTAAGAGGAGGAAAGGTGGTGTGAACAAACAGGCACACCTTCGGATTCAACCTTTGGTATTTTTCATGAGTTCGAATACCAAATACCAAAGGTTGCCTACTCAGACTCGCCTTTTTCTCGCGCCCCCGCCTTTGGGAAAGGGTTTGAAATGAAAGGCCTCACAGTTGGGACTCCCGCGATTCTGAATCTAGTCTCACAAGTGCAATGTGAAACTGATAAACACCAAAGAGTCTAATCCGGCAAATTGTTTATTGAAAAATCGATTTTAAATCAAATAATGCCAAAATTGGACTGCTTTGCCAGATATAGAGTCGCCACCTAAATATTTTTTTTTTGGAGAAATTTAGGAAACCCTGACTCGTGCCAAAGGCCACGTGTCCGTCATCACCAAAGTTGCCTCGGCTCAGGAACTTAGGTAAGAGAGGGGAAGGTCCTGAAATGAGCACCCCGCTCACCCGATCAAAGATCGGCCTCTACTAATCATGATATGATGTTTTATAAACATTATGTGTTCTTATTTAGAATATTAAACTAGCTTTACTATGTGACGCGCACAAGGCAAGTATAGACTAAAATTGCAAGAATTGGAACAATTCAACTCATGTTTGTTTTCGAAAATGGTTTAAATTTGCCACTCTCAAGTGGGCTTAAAGATGCGGTTTTGCCACCAAACAAGATGGGCTTAAAACATGATTTTGCCACAACAAAGGGGCTTAAAACTCACACTCATTGAATTGTTCCAATTCAAACAACAAGCCTTCATCCACAGGCATTCATGCAGTTTAACAAGTAAGCACATAGCCTCATGGCAAGCATGCTAAACATGGCAATATGGCAATCACACTCATGCAAGTATGCTAAAGCATAAAACTCACCGAGTACTCCAAGCCAAAATAAAATCTAGTTAGAAAAGATGCATGATCCTAACTATACAATATGCCTAATGCAACACATGCAATATGAAATTAATAGGCTCGGCTACTAATATGGCATTTGATTTGATTCAATTTGATAACATGCTTTGAAACACGTATTCAAATAAGTATTGAAATAACAATGCAGTTTGAATGATGAGCCGAGCCTCGGTGCATGCAAGACAAATGAATGAATGCAAACATGCGAGCATAAGGTATGCTGATTGAAAATGTCCCTAATCTAACCATCGAAAGCGATTAAATAAAAGGGAGAAAGACGCGGGGTTGGAAGACATACACGCACGCACGCACACTTATTACAACATTACGCCCTCACGAAGGAGGGTCCGAATGAAAAGGCTAAGCTAAGCTAATTCAACTAATCTAATTAAGCTAATTAGACTAATTATTACAAATCAAATGAATAACTAGCAAACTAATTACTAATTATTACAACACTTTAACTAGTTAGCAACTAATTAATTAAAAAAAACGCACACTAATTAAAACATGCAAGGCATTAAACTATGCTGCTACTGCTCCGCCTCGCGAAGCGAAAGATGCATGCACTCAATTTTCGCCCCGAAAAGCCCTCCGTTTTGCTCTCAAAAGGCTCTGTCTGCAGGGTTGAGCACATTCTAGGATCTTTCTGCTTCAACTTACCAAATCTCTGCTAAGGATTGCATCAGTGGCCTGCCGGCCATAGATGGTTGCTGCCGGCCATCTGCTAGCCAAAAGTGTGCCTTGCCGGCCATAAATGAGGCATTGCTGGCCATGGATGGGGCACTGCCGGCCACTGATGCTCTGAGTCACCACACTGCAACAGAGCACAAACAGAGCAAAATGAAGGTTTTTCCAGAGGTTTATTTGTATTGTGCCCCTCCTTATCATCTCAAAACCTCAAAGAAGTGGCATACTTGGATCCAAAACCACCAACCAAGCATTTTCAATGCATGATGGCCAAGGAACCAAGGAGTACAATTTCATTGTATGCAAAAACAAGACTCAAGACCATCACCCTATCATGTGTGATCAAGGGCGATGGAGACCAAGGGGATTGGCTCATTTCATCACTTTGAGTATGAAATGCTCCAATCTTCCGTGTGTTCAATATAACGTCCGATTGAACACATGCAATGCAACACAATATGCTTATCTTGCTCAAGTTTTACTTATCACTTTTGTTTACTCATTTTAATTACCAAATCATTCTTTAATTGATTAGTCCAAAAGGTGTATGTCCTCTAATTGAGAATGGGCTTAAACCACAAGTGCCTTGAGCATGAAAGAGCCCTCATGCCGTTGATAATGAACTCCTGGAGGAATTAAACCATTAAGCATGAATGTCGCCATTTCCCACTCAAACCAACAAAGGGGTTCAAAGCCACTTTCAAAATAAATGAAAGAGTGAAGAATAGAGGGAGATTGCAGATATTTCAGTGCTGAAATGGAGTGCAAAATGATACTAAAACATGCAAGCAACTCATCAATTCATGTTTAAAAGCCTAAAACATTAAGCTAGTGAAGCCCTTTACACTGCAACTATGCAAAAGACCTCTCATACAACATAAACAGCCTAAAATAGAGGCAAAACAGCCTAAATCAGAGGTAGAAACATGTTGGAAATAGGCTAAGATCAGCTACAAAAACATGCTAAATTATGAGGCAACTAGGCATGCAAGCAAGACAACAAGGAGGGGAGGCCAACCCCTCCAATTTTGGACCTCAAAATAAGGTTTTTACCACTGAAAATCCTCTAAAATTCAGTAGTTAAAAGGCCAAAAAAAGTTGATTTAAAAGCTTTGAAAAGAGGCACAAAAGCTTAACAAACTAAGTAGCAAAAGGGTGAACCACCCCTTAACTCCAAAAGGCCTTAAACCACCATTTTTAAACCATAAAAACAGAGTTTTTTGGAGTTCAAAACCAGCTCAAAAACAGTGTAAAAAGATGGCAAAACAAGTAGGCACAATACGCTTAAACAAGGTAAGTTCAATACCTTTGAAGCAAAGAGCAATTCATCCACAAACTCAAGCTCAAATCCCCTTCCAAGGCTCAAATAAAGCTCCAAGGGACCTCAGCTCAAAGGTGAGAGTGTTTGATCAAGGGTCTATGTGCAAAAGTGTAGAGAAAACTAACTATAAGGCACAAAATAAGAAGAGAGAGAGAGAATTCTAGAGAGAGAGAGAGAGAGAGAGAGAGAGAATTTTTGTCTAACCCTGCAAAATGGGGGAGAACACTCCCTATATATAGAAAAACAAGATTTGAGCTTGTATTCATCCCTTCATACACGTGTATGGAGATGCACTTCAGTGAGCAACAGCTGGCAAACAAATATCTGAAAAAGGAGACAAATGGCTGTCGGCCACCACTGGTAGCCGACCGGCCACCACTTATGGCCGACAGGCACAGGTCATGGCCGATAGGCTATGGGGCTGGCCGACAGGCCACCCTCTCCTCCATACTTGAAACAACAAGCTCTTGGTCCACAACCAAGCACAAAACAGATAGGTTTAGAGGCTCAAAGACAAGGCATTCCGTCGAGGACTTCGGGCGCTCAAAACGAACACAAAAAATGAACACAAACAAGGACAATCATCGAGTGTTCAAAAGATGATGTCTAAGTCTTGAGGACGGTCAAAAATGGGGTGTGTACAGTTGCCCCTCTTTGACAAAACTCGGAAGTCATAAAATGATATGAGTGAATGTCAAAGCCCAGAGACAACCCATTTTGACAAGGCTGAAGACTTGGACAAACAAACAAGCGAAACAAAGAATGGTTGCGCCCGCAGGCTGCCTACGTATCCCTTTGCAAGGAATTAAACCAGCGTAGTTCAGGGGCAGAATACAAAATGATACATAATTTAAATGAAATAATGCAAATGATATACAGTGCAACGGAACAATGCGAATGATATGCAATGTAATTGAATCATCAAACCACAAGCAGTGCAAAACCACACAAATACCATAAAGGGATGGCGATGCAACATCAAACTACGTTTAACACAAAAAAGGTGCCGGAACCCTCAAACCATAATTCTCTTAGTGGAATAGGCGTGTGCACATGCAGAACTATGTGTTTCGCAGAAAGAATACAAGTAATTGGGTGGGATGATATAAGTGAGGAATCATCTGCTGAGAAAAGATCGTGATCCTAAATGCTGAATGCAACAAAACAAAGTACGATGCAATGAATGCAATGGATGAAGTGAAAAAGGCGTAAGCCGAACCATATTTTACCTAGAAAAGGTATGGACACAAAACAAACCAAGTCTAACACAGAAAAGGTGCCGAAACCCTTAGACCACAATTCTCTTAGTGGAATAGGTGCGTACATATGCAGAGCTATGCTTTAACGTGAAAAGGTATGGGCACATGCCAAACCAAGCTTAACAGGGAAAGGATGCAAACAATAAAGTGGTGTGATGAAATAGATAATAAATGTGATGTAGCAGCTAGGAAGTGATGCCTTATAGAGGTACTTGGCGATGACTCACCTTATGCTGATGTAGGTTTTCCTCTTTTTCTTGGTTCATCTACAAGTATTACTTTTCTCCCTGGCTATGTTCGCAACTTTCCCTATTCTCCAACAGGGTGACAGACTAGGTTGGGTCAATATTCAGAATTGAGGCACATACATGCTACCTCAACCTATGGGGCTACCATACAAATTTCAAGTCGGGGATACACCCCTGGGTATTTAAACCAGACTTTAGTCTCGAAAATTCTGAACCTTTGCGTTCTAGGCCTCGGCCATTCGAACTCTAGTTTCCACCGTCTCAGTTAATCTCTTAGGAACTCACTAAAAACACAGGCAGGTGGCTATATCAGGCCACCGGAAGTCGTTCGGGCACGACAAACACCAAAGGAATTGCACCTTTAGAGGATTTAAGGTCTCCTAGACCGGGTGAGTGCACAAGACATTGCGATGCGCAAGAAAGCGCAAGTGTAAATTGCACAAGAAAGTGCAAGGCGCAAGAAAACACGTGTAAATTGCACAAGAAAGCGCGATGTGCAAGAAAGCGCGAATGTAAATGTAGGATTTTAAGGTCTCATAGATCGGGAGGGTGCACAAGAGAGTGCGAATGTGATACAAAGTGTAAGTGCACGAGACAGTGCGAGTGAGATACAAAGTGTAAGTGCACGAGACAGTGTGAGTAAGTTAAAAAGTGTAAGTGCACGAGACAGTGCGAG
This sequence comes from Camellia japonica, assembly GCA_030407325.1. Taxonomy (NCBI): domain Eukaryota; kingdom Viridiplantae; phylum Streptophyta; class Magnoliopsida; order Ericales; family Theaceae; genus Camellia; species Camellia japonica. The sequence goes on from JAPPVO010000029.1 coordinate 182,173,343, forward strand.
TGAGTTAAAATGCACAAGAAAGTACGATGCGCAAGAAAGCGCGAGTGTAAATAAGAAAGTGCGCGTAAGATGCACAAAAAAAAAAAAAAAGCGATGAAATGCACAAACAAGTGCAAGTAAGATGCACAAAAAGGTGCAATAAAATGCACAAACAAGTGCAAGTAAGATGCACAAAAAAGTGCGATAAAATGCACAAACAAGTGCAAGTAAGTTGCACAAAAAAAGTGCGATGAAATGCACAAACAAGTGCAAGTAAGGTGCACAAAAAAGTGCGATAAAATGCACAAACAAGTGCAAGTAAGGTGCACAAAAAGGTGCGATAAAATGCACAAACAAGTACAAGTAAGACGCACAAGAAAGTGCGATAAAATGCGCAAACAAGTGCAAGTAAGATGCCCAAAAAAGTGCAATAAAATGCACAAACAAGTGCAAGTAAGATGCCCAAAAAAGTGCAATAAAATGCACAAACAAGTGCAAGTAAGATGCACAAAAAAGTGAGATAAAATGCACAAACAAGTGCAAGTAAGATGCACAAAAAAGTGCAAGTAAGGTGCACAAAAAAGTGCGATGAATGTTCTATGCAAAATGAGAGCATGTTCTATGCAAAAGATACGAGCATATTCTATGCAAGATTGAAAGCATGTTGCATGTTCTATGCATGAATCAAGAGCATATTCTATGCAAATTTGGGCATGTATAGGGAAATGAGCAGTACATAGAGTTATTGCATCATGTACCTTATAAGATGAGTGTAGGGCACTCTGCCACAACTTATTGAAATGTAATACAGAGGGAGGCAACTCAAAAAAACTCTGTTAAGCACAAAACAAAGTCAAGAGCAAGAGCAACCAATCACGCAGTTCAAAGCAACCATATGTATGAACATGTAGGCATACTCCAAGCACATATATTAATTAGAGGGAAGATGGCAATCCCAAGAATCTTGAAATGGTCGGAGACAATTTTTGAAAGCTAAATCATATCAGAATCAACATGGGAGTAAACTACCCTAATCCAGGGGAAAGTGCCCAACAAAAGGTTCTAAACATAGGGAAAAAGGTTGGGTTCATGCTCCTTATTCAATTGATGGCCCAAACAGATACACTGAAAATTGCCCCTAGTGTCCAGCCATTGGCTACCGGTTGGGTTCATGCCCCTTGTTCGATGGATGGCTCGATCAGAAACACTGAAAATTGCCCCTAGTGTCTAGTCACTGGCCACTGTTTTCGAAATTATGCAAGCAAATGCGGTGGGGATCATCAAATCCTGGAACAATTGCCAACCCATCAGACTCATGCTTCTCTTCTGACATATTGAGAACTTACTCTAGTCCCTTCCGAAGTAGTGAAAGATTCCTCATATACACTGCTCATGAATGTGATGCCCCTTGTATGGGCACTCTCGCTCGTTTGTGAATTCCACGCATGGACTTGTTTTCGAGTTTGGAGCGAACATTTGTGTATGGAATTTTGACCATGCCACTCTGTTGAATCTTTTGAGCGACAGACTTGCTACGGTGACTCGATAAAGAGCGCTTTTGGACAACACAACAGACATGTTATGGTGACTCGATGAATAGCAACATGCTATGGTGACTCGATATAGAGAGTAGATTGAGACAAACACTAGGCACGACAAAACAGAACTCACAACCGACCCAAAAGCAAAAAAGATTCAAGGTAATTGATCATTCACAATGCCCCTAGTTTTACTTATGCTCCCTTTAAAATTCAATTTTAATTCTTGTTTTGCTCAAGATAGAGATTTCACTGATAAGTTCAAGTATTGAAAATTTCTCCACTTGTTGATTCAAGTTAGTTCTTTCTTACCCAGCGTGTAGACACCCCATTTTTGACCGACCTTAAGACTTAGATGTCATCGATTGAGCGCTTGATGATCGTGCATGTTTGTGCTCGTTTCGAGTTTCCGGAGTTTTCGGCTCAATGCCTTGCCTCCGGGCCTCTAAACTCTTTGTGTTTTGGCTTGGTTTGTGGACCATGCCTTGTTGACCTTGCCTGGAGAGAGATAGAGGCCTATAGGCCACTTTTTGTAGTCGTAGACTACTTTCTCTCTTGTAGGCTAGTTTTCAGTTTTCGGAGCCTTCGGCTGAGCGCCTTGTCTCGAGACCTCTTAACGTTCTTCTCTTGGCCTGGTTTTTGGACCATGCCTTGTTGCGTTTGCCTAGAGGGAAACAGAGGTCTGTAGACCACTTTTTGTGGCCGTAGACCACCTTTCCCTCTCGTAGACCACTTTTGTACCCGTAGACTAGTTTTCAGGGCTTCCGGCTGCGTGCCTTGTCCCGTGGACTTTTGTCTTGCTTCCTTTTTGGTTTGGTTTTGAACCAAACCTTGTTTTCCCTTTCCTGGAGGGTGGCACAGGGGTGTAGACTAGTTTCTCCCCCTGTAGACCACTTTTCCTCCCTGCCAGCTAGTTTTCTGGTCGGCCAGCTGGTCTTGGTGGTCTGTGGACCACCTAAAGTGGTTGGCAGCCATGCCACCACCTTCCTCTCTTTGTGCAGACCACCTCCCCCCCTTGCCGACCACTTTTTGTTCCTGCAGACCACTTTTTCTGGTCGGTCGACTAGTGGGAGTGGTTGGCCGACCACCTCAAATGGTCGGCACCTTTTCTATATTTTTCTGCAAATTTTTTCTTGCCAGCTGTGCCAGCTGTTGGGCACAGAAAGCATATGGAGGGATTGCTTGGAGCCTCTAGCTTGTCAAACAAGCTTGGAGCATGGATTTCTATAAAAGGGAGCCTCCTCCTCTTGTCTCTAGTTTAGAATTTTGCATTAGGGTTATACATATATCTCTATCTCTATATTGCTCTATTTGCTCCATATTTGTGCTTGAAAGTGTAGTTTCTTCACACTTTTGCACACAAACACCTAGTGAAACACCTTTGCTTTGGAGCTGAGGCACCTTGAAGCTGGTTTTGAGGTTTTTGGATTGCTTTTGGTCCAAAAAAGTTGCTGGAGTTGCTTCCTTGAAGTTGTTCTACAAGGGTAAGAAACTAGTCCCTTAAAGCTTTGTTTTTGATTAAGTCTTTGGCCCTATTTGCATAATGTTTTAGGCCTAACTTTCAAGTGCAAAAAGTTCTGATTTTAAGTGCTTAAAGTGTTTGTTCAAGGCTTCTTTGGTGTTGGGGGTGGTCTACTCCCTTGCATGCCTTATTTGCTAGGCTTTTGAGACATCCCTTGAGGCTTTTGTTTTAGCCTTTGTTTGGCCTCTTCACCACTGAATTCCAGAGCAATTTCAGTGGTAGAAAGTGTGTTTTGAGGCCCCAAATAGGAGGGGGTCATCCCCTCTCCTTGTATCTTGGTTGCTTGTCTTGTTGGCCTCATGTTTGAGCATATTTTTCGAGCATGTGTTGGCTTGTTCTCAACTTGTTTTTGGTGTTATTTTGACATGGCATACCTCTATTTTAGCTTGGTTGAGTTACCCCTTGCATGCTTCATACACTTGTAGTGTAATCCTTGCAAACTAGCCTTGTATGCTTAAGGTTTTAGCTCACCTTTCTAGCATGTATTGGTTCCATTTCAGCCTGTTTTTGGTCGTTATTTAACATGCCTTAACTCTGATTTTGGTTGGTAGAGTCATCTCTTGCTTGGTTTTTACACTTGTAGTGTAATCCCCTTTGTTGGCCTAGTATGCTCCATGTTTCATGCCTCTAATCCTAGCTTGTGTTAGCTCTATCTCAGCATGTATTTGCTATTGTTTTGCCATGCTCAAGCTCTGTTTTAAGTGGTCTTGATCATTCGAACCTTGCTTTGTATAGCCATAGTTCATTCTTGCCCACTAGCTTTGTGTTTTGAGTCCATTAGCATGCATTGCTTGGGCTATTCACATGATTTAGCATCCTTTGGTACATGATTTTAGAGCATGCTTCATTGTCATACACTCACATGTCTCACTCTTTCAATGCTTTTGGAAGGTTGTGCTTTATGCCTTAAATATGAGCCAATGTGTATGCCATCTTGCCTAAGCTTTTGGGCTACCATTTTAGTGTGTTTTTGGTGTTATTTTGCCATGATAAAACTCTGTTTTTGGTTGGTTAGAGCATCCTCATTTTCTTCTTACACTTGTAGTGTAATCATGCTCATTGGCCTAGCTTACTTGATGTTTTAGCTTACCATGCTAGCTTGTTTTGGCTATACTCCATACATGTTTTAGCATTGTTTTGACATGCTTTAGGACTATTTTAGGTGTTCTTGGCCTTTTGGGGCTTGCTTTGTATAGCTATAGTGCAAGTGTCTATGCTAGTTTCAAGCTTTGAGCCTCCTAGCATGCTTCATTTGTGACAGGTGCATGATTTGGCATCATTTAACATGATATTTCAGAGCATATAGCATTGCCATATTCTCACTTCTTTCACCCTTTGAGTGCTTTTAAGGGTTATGCCTTTGTGCCTTGCTTATGGCCTAACTTGTATGCATGCACGCCTAGGTTTTTGGAGCTCCCATCTTAGCATGTTTTGGTCTTTGTTTTGACCTAATTGAGCTCTGTCTATGGTTGGTTCAATCATTCGTGCCATGTATTGCATGCTTCTTGTGTAGTCCCTTTTGGTAGCCTTGTGCCTTAGGCCTTCTAGCATGCTATGCTTGTGTTGTTTGAATGATTTGACATCATTTCACACCTGATTTCAGAGCATATAGTGTTGTCACACTTCCATGTTTGTCACTTCTTAATCATATTTGAGAGTTGTGCTCTTATGCTTAGTTGGTGGGCCAATGCATGAGCATGCATTATCTTGCCTTTCATGACATCATTTCAGAGTATCTTGGCCACTGTTTTAGCATGCATGAGGTTTGTTTAGGGTTGGTTTGGTCCATTGAGCATTGCATTACATAGCCCTTGTGTTGCATCCTTCACCAGCTTTCATGCTTAAGGACTCTAACTTGACATGCTCATGTTGTTTGCATGTTGTTTGGAATGTTGTTGCATTACATTGTGTTTGGATTGAACGTTAATCCAAACACGAGAAACGAGGGACGTTTCATACTTGAAGTGATGAAACGTGCCTCATTTCTCGGTCGCCGACCCTCTTGATCATGCATGATAGAGGTTAAGGCCCTTATGTGTTATTTGTGCATTCATTGACATTGAATTGTGTAAACTTGGCTTCTCAGCCATCGTGCATTGCGATGCTCGGTTGGTGGCCCGAGAGTCGAGAACTACACTCCCTTGAGCTTAAGAAATGATAGGGAGGGTGGTTGTGCACACATATCTTGCAAATACACTGCCGTGCCCCTTCTTGTTCTCTGTTGCAGCAAACTGGAGCTTGGCAGAAATTTTTGGTCGGCAGACTAGAAAAAGTAGCTGGCCGACCACTTTTTCTGGTCTATAGCATGTTTAGGTGGTCTACAGGTGGTCTACAACACCATTAAGTGGTCAGCAGCCCTCCTGGAGGTCTCCATGTTGGAGTAGAAGCTATCTGGAAGCTTGTGCAGTGTTCTGAGATCAAATGCAAACAGAGGCATGTTGGGGTATAGTAATGGATTTCCGAACGAGGCGACCGAGCATGCGTGCACTTCTCGCCCCGAGGCTCCTTTTAACTGCTTTGCTTAGCTAGTTAGCTATTTGGTTCTGTACTTAAGTAGTTAATGCATTTAGCTATTCATTTGTGTTTGTAATTAGTTAACTTGTTAGTTAATTAGCTTCATTTTGTAATAATTAGTTAACTAGGAATAGTTAATTAGTTGTGACTATAATAGTTAGTTTAATTAGCTTAGATTAGCTAGTTAGCTTATTATTCGGGCCCTTCGTTGAGAGAAAAAATGTTGTAATAAGTGTGCGTGTGTGTGATGCATGTCTTCCAACCCCACGTCTTTCTCCCTTTTATTTACCAGCTTTTGATGGTTAGTTTTAGGGCATGTTTCAATTAGCATCCTTATGCTTCGCATGCGTGCATCATTCATCTATTTTGCATGCACCCGGCTCGGCGCATCATACAAACTACATTGTATTTCAATACCAATTTGAATACATGTTATCAAGTTGCATTCACGTGACATTTTAGAATAGCTGAGCCTATCTTAGTTGCAATTTTGCATGTGTTGCATTAGGCATTCTTGACATAGCTAGGAGCATGCATTGTTTTCTAACTAGTTTTCTGTTTTGGCTCGAAGTACTAGGTAAGCTTTTACGCTTTAGCATATTGCATGAGATGTGTATGTTGCCATATTAGCATGCTTGCCATTAGGCTATGTGCTTATATGTTTAACTGCATGAATGCCTGTGGGTGAAGGCTCGATTGCCTGAATTGGAACAACTCGATGATTGTGAGTTTTAAGCCCACTTGAAGTGGCAAAATCATGTTTTTCTAAGCCCACTTGAGGGTGGCAAATCCGCGCTTTAGCTTACTTACGAGTAGCACTTTCAAACCACTTTCAAAAACAAACATGAGTTGTTTTGTTCTAATCCGCGTGATTGAGTCTATACTTGTATGCTGTGCGCATGACATAGTAAGCTAGCTAATAAATCAGAGTAAGAACACATGTGTTTTCAAAAACAACATATCATGTTAGTAGAGGCCGATCTTTGATCGAGCGAGCGGGAGTGCTCATTTCAAGACCTTCCCCTCTCATACCCAAGTTCCCGAGCCGAGGCAACTTTAGTGATGACGGACACGTGGCCTTAGGCACGAGTCAGGGTTTCCTAAATTTTCCAAAAACAAAATATTTAGGTGGCGACTCTGAAATCTGGCAAAACAGTCCATGTTTGGCGCTTTTTGATCAAAATCGATTTTCCAAAACGATTTGTCGGATTTAGACTCTTTGGTGATTTATCAGTCTCACATTGCACTTTGTGAGATTAGATTCAGAACCGTGACAGGAGTTCAAACTGTAGTAGCTAGAACTACAATTCGCGCCCTCTCCGAAAGGGGGGGCGCACGGAGCGAGTTCGGGCAGTCTACAGTGCAAGTATATGATGTGCACAGCAGTCGATGTAGCTCATGGATTGATGCGAAGCTGACGACATGAATTGGGCAGAATGATTGAGTTGAGATGAGTGAGATAGATATGGTTAAGACCGAACTTCAGGATGAAGTTGCCTACGTATCCCAAGAATGGGAATCAGGTCAACGTAGTTCATGGCGGAGGTTCACTCGGGTATTGACACTCTCCTTTTACGCTCTGACTTTTGTCAAAGTCACCCCTTTCGGGGTTTTCAACCTTGCGAGCTCTATTTATTTGATTTCTCATTTTTCATGTTCTAACTTTTGCCTAGGTCTCCCTTTTGGGTTTTTGGCCTAGCGAGCCTCTCAAGGATAATGTTACAACATTTGTGGTGAATGGTCATCCTTGCCCTAACACTGGAACTAACTTCGCCTTGATTTGAGCTTGGTTCTACATTCTCTTATGTATGTCTTCTTCTTTTCCTTTCACCCCATTTTTGGAGTTGGTTCTTCTTGCAATGTGACACCTTCTTGCATCGGCTTCCCCGAATTCAGACAGAAGTTTCCTTCCTCACAGTTGCTTGGATTTCATTCCAATGGATGCCCCTAGCTTGATGATTGGCTTCTTTCTCTTTTTTCTTTCGTCTTTTTTCCTTTCTTTTATTTTTTTTCTTTTCCTCTTTTCTCTTCCTTTTGTTTCTTTTCTTTTCTTCTTTCTTTTTCTCTCTTTTTCTTCAATGTAATGAAAACACTTAGGGGGAGAATTTCTATGATTGTGAGGTCTGACAGCCGTCTTGTGCTTGAGTGTCTGAAAGCCACCTTATGCTTGCCAACATGATCGCCTAACGGCGAAGAGAATCCCCAGGACAATATAAAATACCACGCACAATTCTGAACCCATCTTCGTAAGTTTTGCAAAAGAAACAGCTTAATTTTTTTTGAAAGCATGAAAGATTTTGCGTTGATAAGTTAGAATTCATTCAAACCAGTCAGGGGATCCTTCTCAATACTCGAGCTTATTAACAGAATCTCATTCAACAACAAATTCAAAGTCTTTTCTATTTGCAAAAGGTCACACATGCATCACTATAGGCACAATAAAATGATCAAAAACTTGACTCTCATTTTCTTATAAAGATGAAGACCAGAGGGTATACGAGAGCGACACAAAGCAAAGACTCAACTGACGCCACAACGCAAAAGACAGAAAATAAAACTCACAACACAACTATTTTGCAAGACATAACCCAAAACAAAATCAGTACCCTTGAAACAAAAAGGGGTTTTTACTCTCCAAGTTCATCTGCAGAATTTCAAAAACAACTTCAAGTAGCCCACGAGAAGGTCTAGACCTGCTGTCAATTCAGCAATACATATCCACACCCAAAAGGATTGATTTCAGACTTTTACCCTAGTTGAGACTGAGGCTCATCATTCCAACCACCAGTGTTGGCAGCATTGCTTCATAAATCTTCCACTCATCAAAATCGAGTGAATTTTCCATCTCTTCAAAGATGTTGTTCCTTTTGCTCAGATTGGAATCAGAAGATTCTGGGATGAACACAATGGGTTTGGGCTCATTAACGGGTATGATATGTTGGCTAGGGTAATGGCTGGCCATTGGCAAGCTGTTGGTGGGTTTTATGTTATGGCGTGGCAATCTATTGCGGTCAGGGAGAAGGTCATTGATAGCTTTGGGATTTTCAGGTGGGGTGATGACCTTTTTGTCAATTAAATCTTGAATTTCATGGCAAAGACGATAACAACCGTCAGTGTCATGGTCGGTTTGTTGATGGAAGGCACAGTACTTGGCAGCATTATGCTTAGCTGGAAGGGGATCATGGAGAGGTCGAGGATTGAGCGGTTTGAGATACCCTTTCTCCATCAGTACCTTCAATGCACAGGTTAGGCTCATATAGAGTTGGGTGAAGGTTCGTTTGGGGGAAGAGGAAGCACTAGGTATAGAAACATCGGCAAATAGAGTAGCAGGTGTTGGTCGGGTATCCATAGGCTTGGGACTAGAATTAGGATGGGTGTTTCTGGTAAAGCATCCCTTTTCGTTGTTTTCTCCCTGATTCAAAATGCTCTCATCCTGAACGACAAAAGTGTACTCCACAGTTTTTGCAACAACTGTAAGCACTTGCTGTCTGTTCAGCCCTTTGACCTTCAATGCGTTGATAGCCCACCGAAGTTGTGCATAAGGATCAATACTTGTCCTGGCTTTGTTCCTGCCACTTGCTTCAGCTTGGCCAAGGGATTGAGGGACTATATCAAAGCGAGGCCCATTTGTTGTTGATCTATCATCACCTAGACTTAGGTTAGTTTTGGATTGGCCCTTTTCAACTGCAGCTCGCCCTAAGATTAAGGAGCTTGGTGACGGGATCGAAACCCCAAATGTTAAATCTGCCACTATTCCTTGAAGGTCTTCAATCATTCCCAACATCTTAGCAGTAGTGGGTTCACTCATTTTGCGCCCTTGTTGTACCTGAACCGGATTGGGTGCATCCATCATGCACAAATTAGTACTTTCTGGAATGAACACCTTAGGCTTGGGTAAATGGGTCGGGGTGATGTATATGCTGGGGTTGAAGGTAGGTGGTAGTGTATGGATGAGGTTAAGTAGGCAAGAGATATTTGGTCATGGATGGGAAGTGGGTTGGTGGTAACATTGGGGTCTTGAGGTGGAGCTATTATCTGGTTGTCGATAAGATTTTGAACCTCATGATGAAGGCGGTAGCAACGATCGGTGCCATGACGGTGCTGTTGATGGTAGACACAGTATTTGGTGGGGTTATGTCTAGCAGGGAGTGGGTCAGGAAGAGGTTGGGGATCAAGGGCTTTGAGCTACCCTTTTTCCATTAGGATTTTTAGTGCGTTGGTTAGGCTCATATAAAGGGGGGTGAAAGTTCTTCCTTGAGCTCGGGTCGGGCTAGCTGTTTATGGATTGATATTGGTGAATGGGGTGGCAGTTTTAGGAGTGGTGACAACAGTGTTGATTTCAGTGGGTTCAGGAGTAATGCTACTGCTAGCATTGGTATTCCTGGAAAACACCTTCCTTGTTGGTTCACCCATTTTGGGAATAATCCCTCTGTTAAATGCACTCTCAATCTGCACCCCTAATTCATGCAAAGTTTTGAAGGTGAATAGTGGAGCAACTATTAACTTCTGCAACATATTAGGTTCAAGGTTTTGTACCACTATCCACACTTGATCCCTCTCAGAAGGGCGATCCGTCATCTGTGCTGCCTTTGCTCTCCACCTTACAACAAATTCCACAAAAGACTCTGTAGGATTCTGGCAGGTTGCTTCAAGCTCTTGAATGGTCATTTCAAGTTGGGTATTGTAAGAGTACTGATTGAAAAACGCCTCAGCCAACTCTTCCCAGTTTTGCTTCACTTTATCCTCCAACTTGGCGTACCAAGTGGTTGCTATACTGGACAGGGTTCTTCCATACAGAGAGAGTTTCTGCGGCTTAGTTAGACCCATCGGTTTCAGGACGTCCAAGAAAAGCCGGATATGTACCATAGGATCTCCAGACCCGTCGAAACGGTCAATATGTGGCATTTTGAATCTGTCTGGGAGTCTTACGGCAGCCTCGGTGTACCTATTCTCAATGTCAGGAATGGAGTTAAGGCTTTGTGCCTTTTTGAATTGCTTCTCAAGGTTAGCAATTTTTAATGAGGTCGGGTCGAGCTCATTAATATCAAGAGGATAACACCCCTTATTAGGCTGCACCAGGGGTTTGAAAACTCAAGCTTGAGCCAACCCTTCTCGAGGATCCGAACCTTGCAAATTTTCAGTTGGTGAAGGTGGGTCAGAGTTCTGCTGGGGGCCCAGGACTGGATGTGTAGTAGATACCCCTGATGGGTGTTGTATTTCAGCATTGGTTTCATCCTGCATGGAAATTCCCGGGTTTAACGCAGCTATCGTGGCCACAACTTCTTCCAGACTCTGAGCCATCATGGGTCTGCTGAGTTGGATGGGTGTAACCTAAATGTTGACCAACAAGGATTTCGACCCGGTTATACTTGATGTAGCTGAACTGGATTAGTTTAGACGGGTTTGACTAGATTGGGCTTTTTCAGAATGGATCATTTGGTAGCGATTGGATCTTTTCTGGATTTGGCCTTTTAGGGATCAGATAGACTGGACCTTGGTGAATAGGTTTTTTTTTTTAGGATTGGATGGATTGTGATGGGTAAAGGAGGGTACTACTCCTTCTCTGGCTCAGACAAACCTGGCATTGAAAACAAAATGCCCCATCAGATCAGGATACCAGGTATGCTGGTCAAAACAATGTAAGATACAATTTTTTTGGCCCTGGTTTTGGTTCGGGTATGTTTCCACCATATCAAACACAAACCCTGGATTTTGACCCAAATCTGATTATGATATGATCCACAAGGTTTGAAAAGAACCTCCTCAATATTAAGACTCTCCAAGGATTGTATCACACAATCCCAAAGAGTTCACATTTTGCACAAAAGCACTCAAAACACCCCTATGAGAGGTTAGGGTTACCCTGTCCTAGTTTCGTCAGGAACTAGGGTTCACTAATCAAACAAAAGCGGTTTCACGCAATTACTGCATTTTGGGTAAGCATCATGTCCTAATTTGGGACAGTCTCTGTGGTTTTACTAAATATAGCTAGGTCGATATGGTCAAAAGGGTACCTCAACAAGACTACCTAATATACCTTTCACACCTAACACCGAGAAGTGAAAGGAGGATCAAACGGTACAGCGGTAGTCTAGATCCAAGGGTTGTGTTCCCATCGTGGCAGAGCCGCAATCGGTCAGCCTTTTGGCAAGCTTTTCCAAGCAAGCCTCCGGCAAATCGCTCAGGAATAACAGATGGCAAACACAGTGACTTAGGCGCACTAATGCAAATGCAAATGCAAAGGCAAAGAAACACATAAGTGTAAATAAAACAACATATCATGAGTTCGAGTCAAGTTCTCTAAATCCCCAGCAGAGTCGCCAGAAACTGTGGACTCGCCTTTTTCTCATGCCCCTGCCTTTCGGAAAGGGTTTGAAATGAAAGGCCTCACAGTTGGGACTCCCGCGGTTCTGAATCTAGTCTCATAAGTGCAATGTGAAACTGATAAATACCAAAGAGTCCAATCCGGCAAATCTTTTTTTGGAAAATCGATTTTAAATCAAATAATGCCAAAATTGGATTGCTTTGCCAGATACAGAGTCGCCACCTAAATATTTTATTTTTGAGAAAATTTAGGAAACCCTGACTCATGCCAAAGGCCACGTGTCTATCATCACCAAAGTTGCCTCGACTCGGGAACTTAGGTACGAGAGGGGAAGGTCCTGAAATGAGTACCTCCGCTCGCCCGATCAAAGATCGGCCTCTACTAATCATGATGTGATGTTTTATAAACATTATGTGTTCTTATTCCGAATATTAAACTAGCTTTACTATGTGACGCGCACAAGGCAAGTATAGACTAAAATTGCAAGAATTGGAACAATTCAACTCATGTTTGTTTTTGAAAATGGTTTGAATTTGCCACCCTCAAGTGGGCTTAAAGATGCGGTTTTGCCACCAAACATGATGGGCTTAAAACATGATTTTGCCACAACAAAGGGGCTTAAAACTCACACTCATTGAATTGTTCCAATTCAAACAACAAGCCTTCATCCACAAGCATTCATGCAGTTTAACAAGTAAGCACATAGCCTCATGGCAAGCATGCTAAACATGGCAATATGGCAATCACACTCATGCAAGTATGCTAAAGCATAAAACTCACCGAGTACTCCAAGCCAAAATAAAAACTAGTTAGAAAAGATGCATGATCCTAACTATACAATATGCCTAATGCAACACATGCAATATGAAATTAATAGGCTCGGCTACTAATATGGCATTTGATTTGATTCAATTTGATAACATGCTTTGAAACACGTATTCAAATAAGTATTGAAATAACAATGCAGTTTGAATGATGCGCCGAGCCTCAGTGCATGTAAGACAAATGAATGAATGTAAACATGTGAGCATAACGTATACTAATTGAAAATGTCCCTAATCTAACCATCGAAAGCGATTAAATAAAAGGGAGAAAGACGTGGGGTTGGAAGACATACACGCACGCACGCACGCACACTTATTACAACATTACGCCCTCACGAAGGAGGGTCCGAATGAAAAGGCTAAGCTAAGTGTAGACCGGCCGAACTCCATTCCGCGCGCCCCCCTTTCGGAGAGGGCGTGGATTGTAGTTCTAGCTACTACAGTTCGGACTCCTGTCACGGTTCTGAATCTAATCTCACAAAGTGCAATGTAAGATTGATAAATCACCAAAGAGTCCAAATCCGGCAAATCGTTTTGGAAAATCGATTTTAATCAAAAGCGCCAAACATGGACTGCTTTGCCCGATTTCAGAGTCGCCACCTAAATATTTTATTTTGGGAAATTTAGGAAACCCTGACTCGTGCCTAAGGCCACGTGTCCGTCATCACCAAAGTTGCCTCGGCTCGGGAACTTGGGTACGAGAGGGGAAGGTCCTGAATTGAGCACCCCCGCTCGCCCGATCAAAGATCGGCCTCTACTAAACATGATATGTTGTTTTTGAAAACACATGTGTTCTTGTTTGATTATTAGCTAGCTTACTATGTGATGCGCACAACACACAAGTATAGACCAAATCGCTTAAGTTGGAACAAAACATCTCATGTTTGTTTTTGAAAATGGTTTGAAAGTGCTACTCGCAAGTAGGCTAAAGTGCGGTTTGCCACCCTCAAGTGGGCTTAGAACATGATGATTTGCCACTCCAAGTGGGCTTAAAACTCACATTTTGATGAATTGTTCCAATTCAAGTAATGAAACCTTCATCCACATGCATTCATGCAGTTATATCAATTAAACAAATAGCCTCATGGCAAGCATGCTAACATGGCAACATACACATCTCATGCAATATGCTAAAGCGTAAACACTCACAGTGTACTCCGAGCCAAAACAAAAGCTAGTTAGTAATCAATGCATGATCCTATCTATGTTAAGATGCCTAATGCAACACATGCAAAAATGCAACTAAAATAGGCTCGGCTATCTAGAATGGCATATGAATGCGACATTTGATACATGTATTTAAAGAAGTGTATTGAAATACAATGTAGTTTGAATGATGCGCCGAGCCCGGTGCATGCAAGACAGATGAATGATGCACACATACAAAGCATAAGTATGCTAATTGAAATATGCCCTAAAACTAACCATCGAAAGCTGATAAGTAAAAGGGGGAAAGAAATGGGGTTGGAAGACATGCACACACACACACGCACGTTTATTACAACAATGTGCCCTCTCGACGGAGGGTCCGAATAAGTAAGCTAAGCTAGCTATGCTAAGCTACTTATCTACAAACCAACTAATTAACTAACTTAGCTAATTAATTATTACAATACAAATAAATTTGAACAACTAGCTAATCTAAGCTAATTAAATACAAACCAAATTAATTAATTAAACACTTAACTAATTAATTACAAAATAACTAAGCTAATGAACTATTTTAGCTAAGCAATTTAAAAAAATGGCCTCGGGAAGTGAGGGGAATATGCATGCTCGGTCGGCTTCGCTTGGAAATCCACTACCGTGTCTCATGATGCCTCTGTTTGCACTCTTTTGGACTTCTGAAAATTGTGCCAACTTCCAGAATGCTTCTGACCTATCTCAGGAACATGTTGAGGGATGGTCGGCCAGAGATGGTGGCCATCGGCCAGAGTTGATGGTCATTGGCCACTTTTGATAGCCGATCGGCAGACTTGGTGGCCGGTCGGCAGCTTTGATGGCCGGTCGGCCACTGATTCCTGCAATTTCCCTTTTTGCTGCAACAGAGCACAAACAGAGGCATGGCAGTGTATTTGCAAGGAAATGTGTGTGCAACTACACTCCTTATCATGTCTCAAGCTCAAAGGAGTGTAGTGCTCGGCTCTCAAGCCATCAATCACGCATCTCAATGCATGATGGCCAAAGAGTCAAGCTTGCACAATGTTGATGAATACACAAGTAACACACAAGACTCGAGAGGTCTCCACCCTATCATGCACAATCAAGGGGGACGACGACAAAGAAATGAGGTGCGTTTCATCACTTCAAGTATGAAATGCCCCTCGTTTCCCGTGTTTGGATCAACTTCCGATCCAAACACAATGCAATGCAACACACATGCAAACAACATGCTATGCAAACAACATGCTAATCTTGACATGTTAAGGTGGTATGCACAAGATTCTAACATGCAAATAATGCATGCATGGCATGTTTGAAGGCTAAAGCATCAAAGCAAGTAAAGAGCATTATACAAGAGGCATGCAATACAATGCTCAATGGACTAAAACCAACCCCAAACAGACCTCATGCTTGCCAAAACAGTGGCCAAAATGCTCCGAAATGCTAGCATTAAAAGCAAGAAAATGCATGCTCATGCATTGGCCCATGAATAAGGCATAAAACACAACTTTCAAACACAATCAAAGAGTGATATGCATGAGAATATGGCAATGCTAGATGCTCTGAAATCAAGTGTTAAATGATGCCAAATCACATAAAAACCACAAATAAGGCATGCTAGAAGGCCTAAGGCACAAGGCTACTAAAAGGAACTACACAAGAGGCATGCAATACATGGCACAAATGATTGAACCAGCCATAGACAGAGCTCGATTAGGTCAAAACAAAGACCAAAACATGTTGGGATGGGAGCTCAAAAGCTTAGGCAAGCATGCATGCCAATTGGCTCATGATTGAGGCATAAAGCATAACCCTCCAAAAGCATTGAATGTGTGAAACATGTGAGTGTATGACTACACTACATGCACTAAAATCAAGTGAGAGATGAGGCCAAAGCATGCAAACAACTCAAGTAAAGCATGCTAGAGACTTGGAAACTCAAAGCTAGTGAGCAAGATTGAACTATGGCCATACAAAGCAAGGCCCAAATGATTATGACCACCCAAAACAGAGCTAAGGCATGCCAAAATAACACCAAAAACTTGCTGAGATAGAACCAAAATAGGCTAGCATGATGGATCAAAGCATTGAGCACACAAGGCTAAATGGCAAGATTACACTACAAGTGTAAAAGGCATGCATGAGGTGTCTCAACCAAGCCAAAACAGTGTTATGCCATGCTAAAATAAGGCCAAAAATAAGCTGAGAACAAGCCAACATATGCTAGAAAAACATGCTCAAACATGAGGCCATCAACACAAGCAACCAAGACACAAGGAGAGGGGATGACCCCCTCCTATTTTGGACCTCAAAACACACTTTCCACCACTGAAATTCCTCTGGAATTCAGTGGAAAAAAGGCCAAACAAAGGTGATCTCAAAGGCCTAAAGAGATGGCACAAAATAAAGCAAAACAAGGCACAAAAGGGGGTAGACCACTATAGACGCGCTCCCGGGAACTCTCCGACATCCGTGCGCGCGGGCGCGAATCTCGTTTTGTTCTGAGCTACTATAGTTCGGACTCAAATGTCACGGTTCTAAATCTAATCTCACAATGTGCGATGTGAGACCGATAAATCACCAAAGAGTCCAAATCCGACAAATCGTTTTGGAAAACTGATTTTTATAAAGAAGTGCCAAACATGGACTGCTTTGCCAGATACAGAGTCGCCACCTAAATATTTTATTTTGGGGGAATTTAGGAAACCCTGACTCGTGCCTAAGGCCACGTGTCCGTCATCACCAAAGTTGCCTCGGCTCAGGAACTTGGGTACGATTGGGGAAGGTCATCTATGAGCACCCCTGCTCGCCCGATCAAAGATCAGCCTGTACTAAGCATGATATCTTGTTTTTGAAAACACATGTGTTCTTATTCCGGTTAATTAGCTAATCTTACTATGTGATGCGCACAGCAAACAAGTATAGACTAGATCGCCTAATTTGGAACAAAACATTGCATGTTTGTTTGTTTGGAAAATGGTTTGAAGTTTGCTACTCGCAAGTAGGCTAAAATGTGGATTTCAATGAATTGTTCCAATTCAGGTAATCCAACCTTCACCCACAGGCATTCAGGCAGTTATGGCAAATAAGCAATTAGCCTCATGGCAAGCATGCTTTCATGGCAGTCAATAACACACATGCAGTATGCTAAAGCGTAAACACTCACAGTGTACTCCGAGCCAAAACAGAGAATTAGTTAGAAATCATGCATGATCCTAGTTCATGTTAAAATGGCTAATGCAACACATGCGAAATGCAACTAAGATAGGCTCGGCTATCCTAATCATGTCATGTGAAATGCAACTTGATACATGTATTCAAATAGGTATTGAAATACAATGCAGTTAGTATGATGCGCCGAGCCCGGTGCATGCAAGACAGATGAATGGATGCACGCATGCAAAGCATAAGGTATGCTAATCGAAATATGCCCTAAACTAACCGTCGTAAGCGGTTAAGTAAAAGGGAGAAAGAAATGGGGGTTGGAAGACATGCATCACACACACGCACGCTTATTACAACAATTGGCCCTCTCGACAGAGAGTCCGAATAAGAAGCTAACTAGCTAATCTAAGCTAATTAAACTAATTATTACATTACAAAAAGCTAATTAACTAATCCTAGTTAACTAACTATTACAAAACAGACTGAATAGTTAAACGCATTAACTATCTAAGTACAAAACAAAGCATACGCTAGATATCTAAGCATGGCAGCTAAGGAAAGCAATAAAGCAGGAGCCTCGAGGTGAGGAGTTTATGCGTGCTCGGTCGCTTCGTTCGGAAATCCAATGCGATGCCCCGATTTGCCTCTGTTTTCATTTGTTCTCAGAAACTTGCACCAAGCTCCAGAAAGCTGAAACTCCACCTTGGGAAGTCCTGTGGGATAGTGGCCGACCACTTTTGGTCTCTAGAAACACTTTCCGACCACTTTTGGTTGTTGAAAAACCAACAAAGTGGTCGGCCAGCTACTTTTTCTGGCTGGCCGGCCAGTTGTTGCTGCTGAATCCTAGTTTTCTGCAACAGAGAGCAAGAAAGGGCATGGCAATGTATTTGCAAGATATGTGTGCACAACCACCCTCCCTATCATGTCATGAACTCAAGGGAGTGTAGGTTCTCGACCCTCAGGCCACCAATCGCGCATTTCCATGCATGATGGCCGAGAGGCGAAGTTGCACGATTCAATATGAAATGAATGCACAAGTAAACACATAAAGCCTAGAACTCTATCATGTATGATCAAGAGCGTCGGCGACCGAGAATTGAGGCACGTTTCATCACTATAAGTATGAAACGTCCCTCTTTTCTCGTGTTTGGACTAACACCTATTCCAAACACAATGTAACACATAACATGGCATGCACAATGCAATGTAATGCAACCTTAGAATGCAACTTGAACAACCTAATAAGGCTAATGGCATGCACAATACTAATGCATGCAACAACTAGCATACACAATGCAAATATCAATTAGCATGCATAATGCCATGATGTAACCTAAACATACACAATGCAAGGTATAAGGGCAACTTAGCAATGTTAGGAACATGCATACTCAATGCAAAGGAACAACTTGACATGCACAATGCAAAGGACTACACAGCATACACAATGCGAAGTAAGATAAGCATGCAAGCAACATGCAAGTGGACATGCTAAATGGACTTAAACCAAAGGGATAGACCTCAGTCATGCCCAAATCAGTGGCCATTGGTGATAAAGTTAAGGCACATAAAGCACATACGGGCATGCACAATGCAATGGCCTATCAAAGAGGCCTAAGAGCACAACTCTCAAGAGGGCTCAAAGAGTGACAAATGTGCAAGTGTAACAACACCAAATGCACTGAAATGAGGTAAGAAATGATGCCAAATCATTCAAATAAAGCAAGTAAGGCATGCAAGAGTCCTAAGGCATGAAGGCTAGTGAAGAGGACTACAAAGGAGGCATGCCATACATGGCACAAATGCATGAACTAAGCATGGACAGAGCTCAAATAGGTCAAAACAAGGACCTAAACATGCTGAGATAAGGGTCCAAAGGCCTAGGCATGCAAGCATGCAGCTAAGGCCATAATGCACAACACTTAAAGACATTCAAAGCATGAATGAAGTGGAACATGGCAAGTCTATATGCTCTGAAATATCATGTTAGGTGATGCCAAATCATGTACATGACACAAATGAAGCATGTAATGGTGCTCAAAGCTTGAGGCAAGCAAGAGCATTTGTACTACAAGTAAACAAAACATGAAGCATGTGACCAAGGCAACCCAAAACAGTCCTAGTACATGTTAAAATGAGACCAAAACATGTAGGGAAGGAGGCCAAAACAAGCTAGCATGAAGGGCATGAGGCATGGTGAATACAAGGGAAATAAGGTGGATTACACTACACCTATTCGGACCAAGCATGGGATGACTTAAGCAATAAAAATCAGAGTTATGTCATGGCATAATAACCCAAAAACACATTGAAATGATGGCTCGCAAGCTATGGCATGAAGGCATACGCAATGGTTCATGTTAAGGCATAAAGGGGGAAACCCTCCAAGGCATTGAATAAGTAACAAATGTGAATGCATGGCCATGAAACATGGACTGAAATCACATAACAAGTGATGCCAAATCACTGAAATAGGCCAAGCAATGCATGCTAGAGGATTCAATACATAAGGCTAACAAGCTAGATTGAACCAAGGCTATACAAAGCAAGTCATGCATGGCCAAAACAACTAAAAACAGACCTTAGAAATGATAAAACATGAACAAAATCTTCTTTAAGCTAAGCCAAAAGCATGCTAAAATGACATGTTACAACATGATGCATGTTAGGCTATTTCATGGGATTGCACTACAAGTGCAAGGAGCATGCAAAGGCTAACCAAATCAAACCTAAACAAAGGTATGACATGGTAAAACATCACCAAAGACATGCTGAAATGGACTCAAACCAAGCTAAAATGACATGCTACTTCATGAAGCATACAAAGTTAGTTTTAAGGGATTTACACTACAAGTGTATTAACCATGCATGGAGTGACCAAGGCATGTAAAAATAGTGGTATGCCTCAGCAAAATAACCACAAATAAATGCTAAGAATAAGCCAACATACACTTAGTAAAGATGCTCAAACATGAGGCATATTAAGGCATGTATTGAAGATGCAAGGAGAGGGGATGGCCCTCCCCTTCTTAGGACCTTAAAACACCATCCCCACCACTGAAATCCCCCTGGATTTCAGTGGTGAGAAGGCCAATACAAGGTGGTCCCGAAGCTCACAAAAAAGGCTAAAAAATAAGGCCAAAAAAGGCCTAAGAGGGGGTAAACAACCCCAAACACGAAAGTGATCTTAAACAAACTTTTTAAGCATGCAAAAACAGAACTTTTATCAGTTATGAGCTAAGCTTAAAACAGCATGAAAGATAGGCTAAAAGCTTAAGCAAGAAAGGGGAATTTAAAGGTCAAAAGCTCACCCTTGAAGACCCTCTTTACCACTGTAACTCTAGCATGTTCTTTGAGCTTAATCCAGTCCAAGAACTCCAAAAACAACTCCTTAGCACCTCAGCAACCCAAGGATGGTGTTTGAGTGTGTGCTTGTGCACAAAACTAAGACAAATCTACACTTTTGAGCGCAAAAATGAAGCAAACAAGGCAATATAGATACAATGCTATATCTATCCTCTTCCCTCAGATTTTCTGACCCTAAAGGTGGGAGGAGGAGCCTCCCTCTTATAGAAGAGGAAAGGCAAAGCTTCTAGGAGAAGCTAAGCGCCAAGGCATGGAGGATGGCCCTGAAGTCCTCCAGCTGTGCCAGCTGGAGGAAAATATCTCCAAAAAGGTGTCAAAAAGCAGCCGACCACTTGAAGTGGTCGGCCTGCTAGTAAAAGTGGTCGGCCGACCACTTTAGGTGGTCAACCAGAGTAAAAATTGGTCGGCCATAGGTGGGAGAGGTCAACACACTAAATGCAAGGTGGTGGTATGGTGGTCGACCAGAAAAGATGGTCCAAAGACCAAGAAAGCCAGTTATCTAACAAGAAAACTGGCTGGCAGAAGGAAAAGTGGTCTCCAAGGAAAAAAAGTGGTCTCCCACCCTTGTACCACCTTCCGAACAAGGAAAACAAGGTTTGTACCAAAAACAAACCAAAGTGGATGCAAGACGAGAAATCGGCAGGCAAAACACGTGGCCAAAAGCCCCGAAAATTAGCTGACGAGCACCAAAAGTGGTATGCGACCACAAAAGTGGTCTCCCGGACCACAGTGTTCCTCTAGGCAGAGGCAACAAGTTGTGGTTCAAAAACCACGCCAAACGGAGAACGTTAAGCGGTCCCGAGACAAGGCACGCGGCCGAAGGCTCCGAAAGCCGAAAACTAGTCTCCAAACGGGAAAAGTGGCCTACGACCACAAAAAGTGGTCTACGACCACAAAGAGATGGTCTACAAGACCTCTCCCTCCCTCCGAGAATAGAAACAAAGTTCGGTTCACAAACCGAGCCGAAGCACAAAAGAGTTCAGAGGCCCGGAGGCAAGGCTCTCAGCCAAAACTCCGAAACCTCTAAACAAGCACAACATGCACCATCACCGAGCGCTCAATCGATGACGTTTGAGTCTTAAGGTCGGTCAAAAATGGGTGTCTATAGTTGCCCCTTTTTGACAGAACTCGAAAGTCACAAGTGACGGGGGTGAATGTCAAGCCCAGAGACGACCCATTTTTGACAAGGCCGAAGACTTAGACAAACAGGTAAGATAATAAAGAGATGCGCCCGCAGGCAGGGGCAAGATGCAAATGACATGCACAAAGCCGAACATAACTTATGATCATGCAAAAAAAGCTATAACGAAGCAAATATGCACAATAAATGCAACAGTTTAAACAAGCGAAAACGAATCAAACTACATTACATGCAGAAAGGATGTAAGAGAATTATACAATTCTCACTATGTCTCACACAGAGTGCATACAATACCGTCCGGTTCGTCTGGTTACGCCAGCTTCAAATGAACCGTACATACAATATCGTGCCTGTAAAAGAAAGAAACTCAACAGGTACAATATCGTTAGAAACATGCATAGCAATGCAAGTGAAAAGTGCATAACAACGCAAGTGGAGGGGTGCATGAAAATGCAACCTAAGTGTAACACATAACAATGCGGAAGGGATGCAAAACAATGCAACCTAAGTGTGACGCATAACAATGCGGAAAGGGATGCAAAACAATGCAACCTAAGTGTGACGCATAACAATGCGGTAAGGGATGCAAAACAATGCAACCTAAGTGTGACGCATTGTAGGCGCGCCCTTAGGCTTCATGCTACTACAGTTCGGACTCAAATGTCATGGTTCTGAATCTAATCCTGCAAAGTGCAATGCGAGACCGATAAATCACCAAAGAGTTCAAATCCGGCAAGAAAGAAGTGCCAAACATGGACTGCTTTGCCAGATACAGAGTCGCCACCTAAATATTTATTTTGGGGGAATTTAGGAAACCCTGACTCGTTGCCTAAGGCCACGTGTCCGTCATCACCAAAGTTGCCTCGGCTTGGGAACTTGGGTACGATTGGGAAGGTCATCTATGAGTGTAGACGTCCCCGAACGTCCCGGGAGGGAATCCCGTTTTGTTCATTGGGCTCACTGCAGTTCAGGACTCAATGTCACGGTCCTGTATCTAATCTCACAAAGTGCAATGCAAGACCGATGAATCATCAAAGAGCCCAAATCCGGCAAATCGTTTTTGAAAATAGATTTTTTGAAAGAAGTGCCAAACATGGACTGCTTTTCCAGCTACAGAGTCGC
Source organism: Camellia japonica (assembly GCA_030407325.1). Classification (NCBI taxonomy): domain Eukaryota; kingdom Viridiplantae; phylum Streptophyta; class Magnoliopsida; order Ericales; family Theaceae; genus Camellia; species Camellia japonica. Next base: position 182,196,003 of record JAPPVO010000029.1, read on the forward strand.
CACCTAAATATTTATTTTGGGGGAATTTAGGAAACCCTGACTCGTTGCCTAAGGCCACGTGTCCGTCATCACCAAAGTTGCCTCGACTCGGGAACTTGGGTACGATTGGGGAAGGTCACTTCGTGAGCACCCCCGCTCGCCCGATCAAAGATCGGCCTCTACTAACCATGATATCGAGTTTTGAAAACATTATGCGCTCTTATTCCGGTTATTAGCCTAGAATTACTATGTGATGCGCGCAGCATACAAGTATAGACTGGATCGCCTGAGTTGGAACAAAACATTTCATGTTTGTTTTTTTGAAAGCGGTTTGCTACTCGCAAGTAGGCTAAAATGCGGATTTTGCCACCCTCAAGTGGGCTTAGAAAACATGGTGATTTGCCACTATCTAGTGGGCTTAAAACTCGCAATCAATGAATTGTTCCAATCAGATAATCCAACCTCCACCCACAGGCATTCAGGCAGTTATATCACATAAGCACTTAGCCTCATGGTAAGCATGCTATCATGGCAGTCACTCACACACATGCAAGGATGCTAAAGCATAAAAGCTTACCTAGCACTCCGAGCCAAAACAGAAGCTAGTTAGTAATCAAATGCACGATCCTAACTATGCTGAAATGCCTAATGCAACACATACAGGAATGCAACTAAGATAGGCACGGCTATTCTAAGATGGCAGGTGAAATGCAACAAATAATATGTATTCAACTCGGAATTGAAATACAATGCAGTTAGTATGATGCGCCGAGCCCGGTGCATGCAAGACAGAATGAATGCAAACATGCGAGCATAAGAATGCTAATTGAAACGTGCCCTAAACTAACCATCATAAGTTGGTAAATAAAAGGGAGAAAGACGTGGGGTTGGAAGACATACATCACACGCACGCACACTTATTACAAAATTGCCCTCCTCGGAGGGTCCGAATAAATAATACAGACCGAATAAATAATTAACTACTCTAGCTAATTAAATATTACAAAACCCTAATTAATTAACAAATTAATTAAGAAACGAAATAAACTAGTATGCAGATCTATGGACCGCCTCAGCTCTATTCCGAATGATGAAAGATGTATGCATGCTCGAGTCACCTTATCGGGAAATTCCTCGCAATGCCCCGATTTGCCTCTGTTTGCAATTAATCCCGGAATATTGTACAAAGCTCTAGAAGGCTGCTGGTTTCTGATTTGCTGCAACAGAGAGCAAGAAAGGGGCATGGCAAAGAATTTCGCAACACATGTGTGCACAACCACTCTCCCTGTCATTGCACAAGCTCTAGGGAGTGTAGTCCTCGATCCTCGTGCCACCAATCACGCATCTCGATGCATGATGGCCGAGGAGTCAGATTGCACGACTCGGTGTAAAATGAATGCACAAATGGACACCTAAAGCCAACAACTCTATCATGGATAGTCAAGAGTGTCGGCGACCGAGAATTGAAGCGCGTTTCGTCACTTTGAGTATGAAACGTCCCTTGTTTCCCGTGTTTGGACTAAACCCTACTCCAAACACTATGCAACAACTAGAATGGCATGGCATGCAAAAACAATGCAACAACTAACATGTAATCCTAAACGAAATGCAACTAAGACACGCAAACATGCAAGGAGTGATATGCAAAGGTGCAACTAGCAGGCGCAATGCTATGAACTATCAATGGCATACTCAATGCCCATGACATAATATGGCATACACAATGCAAGATGGACTTAAACCAATATGAGTGGACCTCAGCCACACTCAAATCAGTGGCCATACATGATGGAATTAGGCAACAAAACACATACGAATATGCACAAATGCAAGGGACCGAACCTAAGGCACCAAATGCAACTCTATCAAAGCATGGCAAGGGATGAAATATGGCATACAAACACACATTTTCCAGCTCTAAAACATGATACACAATGGTCCCGAATCATGTAAATAACTCACACAATGCATGCTAGATGGCCCAAATACCGAAACTAGTGAAGTGCGTTACACTAGAGGTACACAAAGCAATGCACAAATGGCAAAACCAACCCCAAATAGACCCTAGGCAGGTCCAAGATAGTGGGAAATTGGTCTAAAATGATGGCTCGGAATGCATTCAAATGAAGCCCATGCAATGGTCGGTAAATGAGGCATACAAGCCCGACTCTCTAATGCACTTAAAGAGTGGAAATGATGGGAGTATGGCATGCATATAAGCTCTGAGATATGATGTACAATGGCCCCAAAACATGAAAACACCTTAGTATATGCATGCGATGGACCTCAAAACTCAAAGTTAAGCATGGATATTGAACTACAGGCATGCAAAACAAGCATCATTCGACCATGAGACCCAAAAACAGAGCTAAGGCAGTCCAAAACATGCACGAAATCAGTTTAAGGCAAGGCCAAAATATGCTAGGAAAAGCGGCCAAAACATCATACAAAACAAGCTAGTGAACCATGACTTACACTACAACTATATGAAGCATGTGAAGGACTACCAAACCAGCCAAAAACAGAAACATTGCATGCCAAAATATGACCAAAAAACCACTGGAACTCAGTCAACACATGCTAGAATGAGGTGCTCATTTGAAAGGCTATGCAAGGGGTTACTCTACACGTGCAAGATGGACATCAAAAATGGAAAAACCACCTCTGGGCAGAGGTTATGAGGGCCCTAAAACTCATCAAAAAGGGCCTGAAAGGGGGCTAGGAAGCATGCAAGTGAAGGCTCCTTTGAAAGGCCATGAAGAGGGTTACTCTACACATGCAAGATGGACACTTAACATGGCAAAAACCACCTCTGGACAGAGGTCATGCAGGCCATAAAACTCACAAATAATAGCCTGAAACATGGCTTGAAAACATGCAAATAGGGGCTCCTTTGTAAGGCCAAGAAAGCTAGTAAACAAGACAAGGGGTGAGAGGATCACCCCTCTCTGATTTTGATGCTCAAAAACACATAATAACCACTGAAAATCCACTGGATTTCAGTGGTCAAAAGGGCCAACAAATCTCAACACAAAAGCCCTAATGCATGGCTCAAAACAAAGAGAAATGAAGCATGCAAAGGGGGGTAGATGACCCCCATCAGAAAAGAGGTCTTAAACAAACATGTTAAGAAGCTTAAAACAAGACAATGCCCAAATATGCTTATGACAATGCCCAAATATGCTTGCAAATGGGGCTAAGATGTGAAGAAAAATAATGCTTAAAAGGGGGAAATGAGTGTTACCCTTGAAGAGAAGACCTCCAGCAGCTTTTGGACCAAAGTAGCAAACCTTCAACCTTTGAAAACCAGCTCCAAGGTGCTTGGATGGATGGTGGAAGGGTTAAGCTAAGGGTTAGTGTGCAAAGGGCCAAGAACTATGGAGTATTTGAGTACAAAAGAGAGAGATATAGAGAGGTGTATATTGTATGCCTTAGAAGCAAAGTCTGAACCCTTGCAATGGAAGAGGACCTCTTCCTTTATAGAGGAGAGGGGCTAAATCTTCCTCAAGAAGCTTAAAACCAAGCTTAAAGATCCTCTATACACGTGTATGGAGGATCAATTCTGAGGCTTCCAGCTGGCACAGCTGGCTAACACTCAGTGAGACAAAAAAGGAGAAAGCTGGCCGACCAGTTCAGGTGGTCAGCCGACCCCTTCCCCTGGTCGGCTGACCAGGTTCAAAAGGGTCAATCATCAAAAGCTGGTCGGCAGCCCTGATTGGTGGTCTCCCAGGTGAAAGCAACTCAGTGGTGGTATCAAAGACCAGAAAAAGTGGCTCAAAAACCAAGGAGACCAGCTTCTTGACAAGAAAACCGGCCGGCAGGAGAAGAGGTGGTCTCCAAGAGAAAAGGTGGTCTCCCACCCTTGTACCACCTTCCAAACAATGAAAATAGGGTCCACACCAAAAATGAACCAAGATGGATGCAAAACGAGGGTTCGGGAGCCAAAACGCGCAGCCGGGTGCCCTGAAAGCTGACTGTTAAGCATCGAAAGTGGTGCGCGACCACGAAGGTGGTCTCTCGGGCCACAGTGTCCCTCTACAGAGAGGAAACAAGGTGTGTGCCAAAAATCGGAGCAAAACGGAAAAAGTTAAGCGGTGGTCCTGAACCGAGGCGCACGGCCGACGGCTCCGAAAACCGAAAATTGGTCTCCAAACGGGAACAGTGGTCTACGACCATGAAAAGTAGCCTACGGCCACTGAAAGATGGTCTACGAGACCTCTCCCTCCCTTCGGGAAGAGAAAACAGAACCTGATTTGCAAACCGAGGCAAAGCACAAAAGAGTACCGAAGTCCGGAGGCAAGGCTCTCAGCCGAGACTCCGTAACCTCAGAATGAGCACAATATGCGCAATCACCTAGCGCTCAATCGATAACGTCTGAGTCTTAAGGTCGGTCAAAAATGGGGTGTCTACAATGAGCACCCCCGCTCACCCGATCAGAAAAGGAGAAACATAGGGACATATCCCCGTGTTTCAGGATGGTATGAGCAGTGGAACGCATTCCAAATGCTCTAAACCAGAAAAGGAGAAACATAGGGACATATCCCCATGTTTCGGAAAGAAGAAGAAACATAGGGACGTATCCCCGTATTTCAGAATGGTATGAGCATTGGGACGTATTCCAAATGCTCTAAACCAGAAAAGGAGAAACACAGGGACATATCCCCGTGTTTCAGGATGGAGGAGAGTGGTCCTCTCAGCGTATCACACGCGAGAGGGGAAAGGGAAAACCTCTCAGCGTAGCACACGCTAGAGAGGAAAGAGAAAACCTCTTAGCGTAGCACACGCTAGAGAGGAAAGAGAAAACCTCTTAGCGTAGCACACGCTAGAGGGGAAAGAGAAAACCTCTCAGCGTAGCACACGCGAGAGAGGAAAGAGAAAACCTCTTAGCGTAGCGCACGCTAGAGAGGAAAGGAGAAAACCTCTTAGCGTAGCACACATTAGAGAGGAAAGAGAAAACCTCTCAGTGTAGCACACGCTAGAGGGGAAAGAGAAAACCTCTCAACGTAGCACACGTGAGAGAGGAAAAAGAAAACCTCTCAGCGTAGCACACGCTAGAGAGGAAAGAGAAAACCTCTCAGCGTAGCACACGCTAGAGGGGAAAGAGAAAACCTCTCAACGTAGCACACGTGAGAGAGGAAAGAGAAGACCTCTCAGCGTAGCACACGCTAGAGAGGAAAGAGAAAACCTCTTAGCGTAGCACACGCGAGAGAGGAAAGAGAAAAACTCTTAGCATAGCACACGCTAGAGAGGAAAGGAGAAAACCTCTTAACGTAGCACACGCTAGAGAGGAAAGAGAAAACCTCTCAGCGTAGCATACGCTAGAGCGGAAAGAGGAAACCTCTTAGCGTAGCACACGCAAGAGAGGAAAGAAAGCATCTCTCAGCGTATCACACGTAAGAGAGGAAAAGAAACATCTCTCAGCGTATCATACGCAAGAGAGGAAAGGGTATCCAAACGTGCGCCAAACGCGAGAGGGGAAAGGTACTAGTCAAACTGGACCGAAACTTCTCTGAATGAACAGTACATACAATACTGTGCATGAATGAGAAAGAAATTGATAGGTGCAATGCAATATAATGCATGATGTTAAGGAATGCAATAAACAGACTAAGCGGCGCTTTAGAAAGCACTTTATGAGGTGAGTGGCGGTGAACCGCTCTACTCCGATGGGGATCTCCCCTTTGTGTTCTTCGAACTCTTACCTTCAACTCACAGTACAAAGGTCTTGAAATGCTGACAAGGAGCAACATCTGCTGGGGAAACCACGAATGCCGCTTTTCTTCCTGATCATATTCACAACTTTCCCTATTCTTCAACGGGGTAATAGACTAGGTTGATTCAGTATCCAGAATTGAGATGCATACCCGCTACCTCAACCTATGGGGCTTCCATACAGATTTCAAGCCGGGGATACATCCCTGGGTATTTAAACCAGACTTTAGTCTCGGAAATTCCAAACCTTTGTGTTCTAGGCAACAGCCATTCGAACTCTAGTTTCCACCAACGCAATTGATCTCCTAGGAACTCATCGCAAACACAGCCAAGATGCCTCTGGCAAGGACTAGTACTCAGGGAGAGCACTTCTGATCGCCATTCTGGCATGGAAACAGTTAACACAGTATTCTTTTCACTTCGAACACACAGCTCATACAGCACACGGCCCATTCTGAACACACAGCTCGTACAACACACTGCTCATTCTGAAGATAGTTCATTCGGAACACATAGTTCATTCTGAATGTACGAGATGTAGTGACGGAACTTGCAGAAGTCGAAACAGACTCAGATGCTCCAAATTTTCCTTATTTCTTTTGCTTCGCAGCCCGGAACCCATATAGCTTCAAATAGGTCCTGGTTCTACCGTTCTCACATGACCTGGGTTAAACCCTGCAGTTTTATGAAAGAACAAATCATGTTTTGCACATATAAGGAGAATGGCATAGCACTCTAAGCACAAAACGATTTTATTTTGAAATTAAGAGATGAGTTCTTAACCGGGTATTAAGCCTACGACTGAACACAGCGAAAAAGACTAAACAACGGAAAATAAAGGTAAGCAACCTAAACACATCTATTGACACTCGAAATGACTCGAAACAAGAATCGAGACAAACAAAACAAAAGTCACAACACTCAGACGCGATACAATGGCGAGAGACCTCTCAGTTCACGAGGAGCTAGTTTCTTCGGGTATTGTTTCCCACCCTTTCTTATTTGTGATTCTCACATCACTCGGCCCCCAGGCTCTGTTTTTCTGAAAAAGCCCTTTTCTCACTTTTGCTCTCAGCGCACATCTCTCTATTCTTCAATCTCTCATCTTTTATCCCTCCCCTGGGTGGTTGATGGATAAACAAAGAGTTGTGGGTTCATGCCCAACACATTCAGCTCACGGCTATTTCTTCCGGAGACGTCTAGTCGATGCCCCAGATGAGGGAGTGGAGTATCTTGATCTATTCCAATTTGTGCTTCGCACTTGGCTTGATATCTCGTTGCTCGGAGGATAAGAGAGCTTTCAGCCCTTTGTTGTTAGCTTCAGTTGTGCCCTTTTGGCGAATACGGTGCCTTTTCTGGCAAGTATGTTAACAATGGGGAAAAGATAGGAAGCCTGACTCAACTGTGCCCCTAGTTCATTATTTTGACCATTTTTTTTTTGTTTTGGCTTTCCACTAAAACAATTTTAATCAATATGAGAGTTAGATTAACATGCTTGTTCGACTTTCTGATTTGAAATCATGCAAGTCAGGCCGTGAGCACTGAAAATTTTCCTTTTTGGGTCCAAGATATGGTCTAGTTTTGGAAAAATGGAATAATTTTCAAGAAAATTAGTCAACCTCAGTAAAAATTTTCAAAAACTGTTTTTGCAAACGACCACTGCTCAACGAGCACGGAACTTACTCTTGAGATGCACAGCCTCAGATCCAGGCACTGTATGGCAATGGAAAATTGCCCCTTGTTTGACCGCAACACATTGTATGGCAACGGAAAGTTGCCCCTTGTTTGAATAGCACCGCAGCACACTGTATGGCAACGGAAAGTTGCCCCTTGTTTGAATAGCACCGCAGCGCACTGGATGGCAACGGAAAGTTGCCCCTTGTTTGGATAGCGCCGCAGCATACTGTAATCAGTCCTCAAAGTGACGATCACAACCGAACTCTCGGATACAGGGAAGACAAAGATGATCAAAATCATTACATGGACACAATCGATTTGGAAGTGTTTATGGCTAGACTTCAGAATGAAGTTGCCTACGTATCCCAAACATGGGAATCAAGCCTTACGTAGTTCCGGTTAAGGTACACTCGGGTATTAACTTCTCCTTTTACGCTCTAACTTTTGCCAAGGCCGCCCTTCCGGGTTTTCAACCTTGCGAGCTTTGTTTTTCTTTTCTTTTCATTTCTTTTTTTTTTCTTTTTTTTATTCTTTGCATTTTTTCTTTTTTGTTCTTTTTGTTCTTTTTCTTGCTCTAACTTTTGCTTGGGTTGCCCTTCCGGGTTTTCGGCCCAGCGAGCCTCTCAAGGGTAAAAGTGTAGCAAGTCCATGTTAAATGGTTTTGAGATCCTGAAGTCATCTGAATCCAGGAGAATGGCTGCTGTTCGCCGATGATGTAGAAGTCCATCCAATGGGGGCTGAATTTGCCTTTAGTGTTGTGGATAGGAACTCAGTTGTCCTTCCGCGATAAACTGTCTTCTTTCCTCCCTTCTGGGATTTGGCATTCTTGCCGATCTTCATTGACTTGAGAAGTATCCCAATTTTTGAGTCTTCGAGCACATCTGACATTTTTGCCCCTAGTTCGAGGGGTGCTTCTTATCTAGCTTCGCAAGCTTCCTTTGACGATGTTTGACCTTCTTGATCTAACTTTTCTTGCCCCTAGTTCAAGGGTTGCTTCAAATCTGGCCACACAGGCCTCACATCATGATTGACCTTTGAACATCCTGAATCCGAGTTCAAGGTTTGAAAGCAAAGGGGGTCGAGTCTCGAGGCTGAGAACGATCCTAGGCTGCACAATCTCAAGAGCGATTCCACACAGGTCTTCGTAGGACAGCGCAAAACATTTTTGAAATCTTTTAAGAAAGCGACTAGTCGCTCGCGCTGAAGACAATGTAGAACCAATCTGGATCAAGCCAGGGTCCTTCTCAGTACTCATGTTAACAAACATGATCTCATTCATTAAGGGCTTAGCATGCCTCTCTTTCTCTCAATTGATCAAATTTTTGCAAAACCCGAGGAATTCCTCCCTCTTTGTTTTCACCACAGTGTTCAAAAAGTTTTGAAAAACTTAGGTCAATGCAATAATTTCAAGGCACAGAAGAGCAGGTGAAAAGCACTACTGTTTCATTCAAACTTTTGGCATAACTGGCGCAAGGCAGAAGCAAACACAAGAGTGTGAAAATTTACTACTGTTTCATTCAGATATGTTGGGACAACTGGCTCCAAGGCAGAAACAGACTCGAAAGAAAGCGAAAAGACAAACGCAAAACAAAATAGTGATGTCCGAGGTAACAACCCCGGAATCACCCAACTTCTATACAACAGGACTGACTTGATGCAACAAGACAGACCCGACTGACATAGTATAAAAAGACTGACTATATACAAGACAACAAAACTGACTGAAAACCCAAGTCAGGAAGTACAAAAACTAGCATTCGCAAATGCTCAAAATAGTGCATGCCATACGCCACATCTGAAGTAAACTGAGTGCCGCCCGCAGGTGGTTCATCCCCTGATCATATCACATTATCCTCCAGGTTCACTGATCTAGTGACGATAGACTTTGCTGAGCTTGGTGGGAGGACGACCCTGTTGTCAAACAAATCCTGTATTTCGTGGCGAAGACGGAAGCAATTGTCGGTGGTATGACCAGTTTGTTGATGGTACGCACAGTACTGGGTAGCATCATGACCAGGTGGAAGACGATTAGGGAGAGGTCAACGCTCAAGAGGTTTGAGATGGCCTTTTTCAGCAAGGATTTGAAGAGCCTTGGACAACGGCATGTAGAGGGCATGGAAGACCCTGCGTCCTCGGGGTAAATACTTTGAGGTTTGTGGATTCTTGTTGGATGCATTAGCAAAGGGGTCAGCAGGTGCTGGCTTGATTTTTTCATCTTTCCCGGATACAGAATTAGGGTTGAAAGGAACGGCTCTAGCACGACGGTCTTTCTCCCGATTTTCCCCTTGGCTTGAGCTGCCCTCGTTCTGAGTAACGAAAGTATCCTCCACAGTTTTTGTAGTAATTGCGAGCACTTGCTGTTTGTTCAGTCCCCCGGCTCTCAAAGCCTCAACAGCCTGCCGAAGTTGTTCATAGGGATCAGCGTCCGTCTTCACCTTGTTTTTACCACTTGCCTTAGCTTGGTCGAAGGTTTGGGTTGTTACATCAGTGCGAAGTCCTGTCGTTGTTGACATGTCATTGCCGGAACTTGGGATGGTTTCGGGTTGACTGAGTTCAATTACAATTCGCCCCAATAGTGGAGGCTCTTCCAGCACGAAGTTCCCGGCATGTGATATGATCGATGGCGGAGCTGACATTCCGAAGGCTAGATCAGCCACAGACCTCTGAAGATCGCCGATCATTCCCATCAGTTCAAAAGTGGTGGGCTCACGGGTTTGGAACAATTGGGGTTCCCAGATTGGATGTGTGGCAGGTGACCTGGGTGGGTGTTGCACTTCAACATCGGTCTCACCCTGCATGGCAATTCCCTGGTTTAATGCTGCTGTCATGACCACAATTTCTTCTGAGTTTTGCGTCATCACGAGTCTGCTGAACTGAACAGAGATGATGTGACTGGTGACTGACGGATTAGATGAACTGGTGAACCTCAACTGGCTTTTCTCTGCCTTGCCTCAGCGAAGGAAGATACTGGTTGCTCTGAACTGAATCTTTGACCTGACAAAGTCTATCAGCACAAATCTAATGTACCCGGGAGATATCGGAGCCTTCTGAAGCTATGGTTCCAAGATTACCCTAGCAAAAGAGAAAACAGGCAGCATCTCAGTCCAATTTCACCAGAATAGATGTAAGTGCAGCTACATGACTATGCTCTCTACTGAATTCTGCCAAAATTCTGCTTGAAAAAACTGATACCCTCAGGTAAAACTGATTCCCCCAAAAATATTGATGCCCTCAGGCCTAATACCCAGACTTGCAAACTGATACGTGCATTCCTTGTAGAGGTCAATTCTAAAAGCACATAGCAAGTAAATGAGAGCCAAAACACCCTTATGTTGGGGTAAGGTTTCCCTGTCCTATTTTGTCAGGAGCTAGGGTTTCACTACGAACACAGCGGTTTCAAACAACCTATAATCGGGTAGCAACCTGTCCTAGTTTGGAATAGTCACTATGGATTCCGATATGCACTAGGTCGAATGGTCAAAAAGGGTGCCTCGGTAAAAACCGAGGTTTGTGTTCCCGTCGTGGGAGAGCCCGCAACCGGTCAGCCTTATGGCACGCTTCTCAAAGCGAGCCTTCGGCAAACCGTTTAGGAATAGCATATGGCAAACACGGTGTCCTAGGCACACCAACGCAAATGCAATGCAAAGAGACACATAAGTGTAGTCAAAACAAGATATCATGAGTTCGAGTCAAGTTCTCTATTTCCCCAGCAGAGTCGCTAGAAACTGTAGACGCGCTCCCAGGAACTCTACGACATCCGCGCGCGCGGGCACAAATCTCGTTTTGTTCTGAGCTACTACAGTTTGGACTCAAATGTCACGGTTCTGAATCTAATCTCACAATGTGTGATGTGAGACTGATAAATCACCAAAGAGTCCAAATCCGGCAAATCGTTTTGGAAAATTGATTTTTATAAAGAAGTGCCAAACATGGACTGCTTTGCCAGATACAGAGTCACCACCTAAATATTTTATTTTGGGAGAATTTAGGAAACCCTGACTCGTGCCTAAGGCCACGTGTCTGTCATCACCAAAGTTGCCTTGGCTCGGGAACTTGGGTACGATTGGGGAAGGTCATTTATGAGCACCCCCGCTCGCCCGATCAAAGATCGGCCTGTACTAAGCATGATATCTTATTTTTGAAAACACATGTGTTCTTATTCCGGTTAATTAGCTAATCTTACTATGTGATGCGCACAGCAAACAAGTATAGACTAGATCGCCTAATTTGGAACAAAACATTGCATGTTTGTTTGTTTGGAAAATGGTTTGAAGTTTGCTACTCGCAAGTAGGCTAAAATGTGGATTTCAATGAATTGTTCCAATTCAGGTAATCCAACCTTCACCCACAGGCATTCAGGCAGTTATGGCAAATAAGCAATTAGCCTCATGGCAAGCATGCTTTCATGGCAGTCAATAACACACATGCAGTATGCTAAAGTGTAAACACTCACAGTGTACTCCGAGCCAAAACAGAGAATTAGTTAGAAATCATGCATGATCCTAGTTTATGTTAAAATGGCTAATGCAACACATGCGAAATGCAACTAAGATAGGCTCGGCTATCCTAATCATGTCATGTGAAAGGCAACTTGATACATGTATTCAAATAGGTATTGAAATACAATGCAGTTAGTATGATGCGCCGAGCCCGGTGCATGCAAGACAGATGAATGGATGCACGCATGCGAAGCATAAGGTATGCTAATCGAAATATGCCCTAAACTAACCGTCGTAAGCGGTTAAGTAAAAGGGAGAAAGAAATGGGGGTTGGAAGACATGCATCACACACACGCACGCTTATTACAACAATTGGCCCTCTCGACAGAGAGTCCGAATAAGAAGCTAACTAGCTAATCTAAGTTAATTAAACTAATTATTACATTACAAAGAAGCTAATTAACTAATCCTAGTTAACTAACTATTACAAAACAGACTGAATAGTTAAACGCATTAACTATCTAAGTACAAAACAAAGCATACGCTAGATATCTAAGCATGGCAGCTAAGGAAAGCAATAAAGCAGGAGCCTCGAGGTGAGGAGTTTATGCGTGCTCGGTCGCTTCGTTCGGAAATCCAATGCGATGCCTCGATTTGCCTCTGTTTTCATTTGTTCTCAGAAACTTGCACCAAGCTCCAGAAAGCTGAAACTCCACCTTGGGAGTCCTGTGGGATAGTGGCCGACCACTTTTGGTCTCTAGAAACACTTTCCGACCACTTTTGGTTGTTGAAAAACCAACAAAGTGGTCGGCCAGCTACTTTTTCTGGCTGGCCGGCCAGTTGTTGCTGCTGAATCCTAGTTTTCTGCAACAGAGAGCAAGAAAGGGCATGGCAATGTATTTGCAAGATATGTGTGCACAACCACCCTCCCTATCATGTCATGAACTCAAGGGAGTGTAGGTTCTCGACCCTCAGGTCACCAATCGCGCATTTCCATGCATGATGGCCGAGAGGCGAAGTTGCACGATTCAATATGAAATGAATGCACAAGTAAACACATAAAGCCTAGAACTCTATCATGTATGATCAAGAGCGTCGGCGACCGAGAATTGAGGCACGTTTCATCACTATAAGTATGAAACGTCCCTCTTTTCTCGTGTTTGGACTAACACCTATTCCAAACACAATGTAACACATAACATGGCATGCACAATACAATGTAATGCAACCTTAGAATGCAACTTGAACAACCTAATAAGGCTAATGGCATGCACAATACTAATGCATGCAACAACTAGCATACACAATGCAAATATCAATTAGCATGCATGATGCCATGATGTAACCTAAACATACACAATGCAAGGTATAAGGGCAACTTAGCAATGTTAGGAACATGCATACTCAATGCAAAGGAACAACTTGACATGCACAATGCAAAGGACTACACAGCATACACAATGCGAAGTAAGATAAGCATGCAAGCAACATGCAAGTGGACATGCTAAATGGACTTAAACCAAAAGGGATAGACCTCAGTCATGCCCAAATCAGTGGCCATTGGTGATAAAGTTAAGGCACATAAAGCACATACGGGCATGCACAATGCAATGGCCTATCAAAGAGGCCTAAGAGCACAACTCTCAAGAGGGCTCAAAGAGTGACAAATGTGCAAGTGTAACAACACCAAATGCACTAAAATGAGGTAAGAAATGATGCCAAATCATTCAAATAAAGCAAGTAAGGCATGCAAGAGTCCTAAGGCATGAAGGCTAGTGAAGAGGACTACAAAGGAGGCATGCAATACATGGCACAAATGCATGAACTAAGCATGGAAAGAGCTCAAATAGGTCAAAACAAGGACCCAAACATGCTGAGATAAGGGTCCAAAGGCCTAGGCATGCAAGCATGCAAGCTAAGGCCATAATGCACAACACTTAAAGACATTCAAAGCATGAATGAAGTGGGAACATGGCAAGTCTATATGCTCTGAAATATCATGTTAGGTGATGCCAAATCATGTACATGACACAAATGAAGCATGTAATGGTGCTCAAAGCTTGAGGCAAGCAAGAGCATTTGTACTACAAGTAAACAAAACATGAAGCATGTGACCAAGGCAACCCAAAACAGTCCTAGTACATGTTAAAATGAGACCAAAACATGTAGGGAAGGAGGCCAAAACAAGCTAGCATGAAGGGCATGAGGCATGGTGAATACAAGGGAAATAAGGTGGATTACACTACACCTATTCGGACCAAGCATGGGATGACTTAAGCAATAAAAATCAGAGTTATGTCATGGCATAATAACCCCAAAAACACATTGAAATGATGGCTCGCAAGCTATGGCATGAAGGCATACGCAATGGTTCATGTTAAGGCATAAAGGGGGAAACCCTCCAAGGCATTGAATAAGTAACAAATGTGAATGCATGGCCATGAAACATGGACTGAAATCACATAACAAGTGATGCCAAATCACTGAAATAGGCCAAGCAATGCATGCTAGAGGATTCAATACATAAGGCTAACAAGCTAGATTGAACCAAGGCTATACAAAGCAAGTCATGCATGGCCAAAAAACTAAAAACAGACCTTAGAAATGATAAAACATGAACAAAATCTTCTTTAAGCTAAGCCAAAAGCATGCTAAAATGACATGTTACAACATGATGCATGTTAGGCTATTTCATGGGATTGCACTACAAGTGCAAGGAGCATGCAAAGGCTAACCAAATCAAACCTAAACAGAGGTATGACATGGTAAAACATCACCAAAGACATGCTGAAATGGACTCAAACCAAGCTAAAATGACATGCTACTTCATGAAGCATACAAAGCTAGTTTTAAGGGATTTACACTACAAGTGTATTAGGCATGCAAGAGCAAACCAAACCAACCCAAAAAAGATCTAAGGCATGTTAAAACAACACCAAAAACCCACTGAGATGGCTCCAAAACAAGCTAGAAACACATGCTCAAACATGAGGCATACAAGACTAGATTGTGTGATTTACACTACAAGTGTATTAACCATGCATGGAGTGACCAAGGCAAGTAAAAATAGTGGTATGCCTCAGCAAAATAACCACAAATAAATGCTAAGAATAAGCCAACATACACTTAGTAAAGATGCTCAAACATGAGGCATATTAAGGCATGTATTGAAGATGCAAGGAGAGGGGGTGGCCCTCCCCTTTTTAGGACCTTAAAACACCATCCCCACCACCGAAATCCCCCTGGATTTCAGTGGTAAGGAGGCCAATACAAGGTGGTCCCGAAGCTCACCAAAAAAAAGGCTCAAAACAAGGCCAAACAAGGCCTAAGAGGGGGGTAAACAACCCCAAACACAAAAGTGATCTTAAACAAACTTTTTAAGCATGCAAAAATAGAACTTTTATCAGTTATGAGCTAAGCTTAAAACAACATGAAAGATAGGCTAAAAGCTTAAGCAAGAAAGGGAGATTTAAAGGTCAAAAGCTCACCCTTGAAGACCCTCTTTACCACTGCAACTCCAGCAAGTTCTTTGAGCTTAATCCAGTCCAAGAACTCCAAAAACAACTCCTTAGCACCTCAGCAACCCAAGGATGGTGTTTGAGTGTGTGTTTGTGCACAAAAGTAAGACAAATCTACACTTTTGAGCACAAAAATGAAGCAAACAAGGCAATATAGATACAATGCTATATCTATCCTCTTCCCTCAGATTTTCTGACCCTAGAGGATGGAGGAGGAGCCTCCCTTTTATAGAAGAGGAAAGGTAAAGCTTCTAGGAGAAGCTAAGCACCAAGGCAATCCCTCCATACACGTGTATGGAGGATGGCCCTGAAGTCCTCTAGTTGTGCCAGCTGGAGGAAAATATCTCCAAAAAGGTGTCAAAAAGCAGCCGACCACTTGAAGTGGTCGGCCTGCTAATAAAAGTGGTCGGTCGACCACTTTAGGTGGTCAACCAGAGTAAAAATTGGTCGACCATAGGTGGGAGAGGTCAACACACTAAATGCAAGGTGGTGGTATAGTGGCCGACCAGAAAAGATGGTCCAAAGACCAAGAAAGCCAGTTATCTGACAAGAAAACTGGCTGGCAGAAGGAAAAGTGGTCTCCAAGGAGAAAAATTGGTCTCCCACCCTTGTACCACCTTCCAAACAAGGAAAACAAGGTTTGTACCAAAAACAAACCAAAGCGGATGCAAGACGAGAAATCGGGAAGCGAAACACGCGGCCAAAAGCCTCGAAAACTAGCTGACGAGCACCAAAAGTGGTATGCGACCACAAAAGTGGTCTCCCGGACCACAATGTTCCTCTAGGCAGAGGCAACAAGGTGTGGTTCAAAAACCACGCCAAACAGAGAACGTTAAGCGGTCCCGAGACAAGGCACGCGGCCGAAGGCTCTGAAAATCGAAAAGTAGTCTCCAAACGGGAAAAGTGGCCTACGACCACAAAAAGTGGTCTACGACCACAAAGAGATGGTCTACAAGACATCTACCTCCCTTCGGGAAGAGAAACAAAGTTCGGTCCACAAACCGATCCGAAGCACAAAAGAGTTCAGAGGCCCGGAGGCAAGGCTCTCAGCCAAAACTCTGAAACCTCTAAACAAGCACAACATGCACCATCACCGAGCGCTCAATCGATGACGTCTGAGTCTTAAGGTCGGTCAAAAATGGGGTGTCTACAACCACCTCCAACACCAAAGAGGCCTCAAACAAACACTTTAAGCACTTGAAAATGAAGCTTTTTGCAGTTTAAAGTTAATCCTAAAACATCATGCAAATAGGGCCAAATAAGCAATGGAAACAAAGCTTTAAAGAGGCTATAGACTCACCCTTGAAGCACAACTTCAGAACATCAACTTCAGAGGAAAAAACCAAGCTAAAACCACTCAAATGCAACCTCCGAGAACCTTAGCCCAAGAGTGAAGGTGTTTCACTAGGTGTTTGTGTGCAAAAGTGTGAAGAAACAACACTTTAAGGCACAAAACAATACAAATATATAGAGAGAGAGGGAGCAATATAAAGAGATATATGTATAGCTCTAAGCAAATTTTTTGAACCTCTAAAAGGGTAGAGGAGCCTCCCCTTATATAGAATCACAAGTCTCAAGCTTGTTGAACAAGCTAGAAGCTTGTTACAATCCCTCCATACACGTGTATGGAGGATGCAATCTATGCTCACCAGCTGGCACAGCTGGCAACAAAATATCGGCAAAAGCAAGGAAAGGGGGCTCGGCCAACAAACATGGCCGACCGGCCACCACTGATGGCCGATGGAAAAAGGGCATGGCTGACACGGGGCTTGGCCGATGGGTTGTAGGGCTGGCCAGCAGGCCATCCTCTTTCCTCAGAAACAAAGCCACAAGCTCTTGGTCCACAACCAAGCACAAAACAGACAAGTTGAGAGGCTCCAAGGCAAGGTGCACAGCCGAGACCTTCAGGAACTCAAAACGAACACGAGAATGGATGATCATCGAGTGTTCAAACGATGACGTCCAAGTCTTGAGGACGGTCAAAAATGGGGTGTCTACACTAAGCTAATTAAACTAATCTAATTAAGCTAATTAGACTAATTATTACAAATCAAATGAATAACTAGCAAACTAATTACTAATTATTACAACATTTTAACTAATTAGCAACTAATTAATTAAAACCAACGCACACTAATTAAAACATGCAAGGCATTAAACTATGCTGCTACTGCTTCACCTCGGGAAGCGGAAGATGCATGCACTCGGTTTTTGCCCCGAAAAGCCCTCCATTTTGCTCTCAAAAGGCTCTGTCTGCAGGGTTGAGCACATTCTAGGATCTTTCTGCTTCAACTTACCAAATCTCTGCTGAGGATTGCATCAGTGGCCTGCTGGCCATGGATGGTTGCTGTCGGCCATCTACTAGCCAAAAGTGTGCCTTGCCGGCCATAAATGAGGCACTGCCGGCCGTGGATGGGGCACTGCCGGCCACTGATGCTCTGAGTCACCACACTGCAACAGAGCACAAACATAGCAAAATGAAGGTTTTTCCAGAGGTTTATTTGTACTGTGCCCCTCCTTATCATCTCAAAACCTCAAAGAAGTGGCACACTTGGATTCAAAACCACCAACCAAGCATTTTCAATGCATGATGGCCAAGGAACCAAGGAGTACAATTTCATTGTATGCAAAAACAAGACTCAAGACCATCACCCTATCATGTGTGATCAAGGGCAATGGAGACCAAGGGGATTTGCTCATTTCATCACTTTGAGTATGAAATGCTCCAATCTTCCTTGTGTTCAATATAACGTCCGATTGAACACATGCAATGCAACACAATATGCTTATCTTGCTCAAGTTTTACTTATCACTTTTGTTTACTCATTTTAATTACCAAATCATTCTTTAATTGATTAGTCCAAAAGGTGTATGTCCTCTAATTGAGAATGGGCTTAAACCACAAGTGCCTTGGGCTTAAACCACAAGTGCCTTGAGCATGAAAGAGCCCTCATGCCATTGATAATGAACTCATGGAGGAATTAAACCATTAAGCATGAATGTCTCCATTTCCCACTCAAACCAACAAAGGGATTCAAAGCCACTTTCAAAATAAATGAAAGAGTGAAGAATAGAGGGAGATTGCAGATATTTCAGTGCTGAAATGGAGTGCAAAATGATACTAAAACACGCAAGCAACTCATGCAATTCATGTTTAAAAGCCTAAAATATTAAGCTAGTGAAGCCCTTTACACTGCAACTATGCAAAAGACCTCTCATACAACACAAACAGCCTAAAATAGAGGCAAGGCAGCCCAAATCAGAGGTAGAAACATGCTGGAAATAGGCTAAGATAAGTTACAAAAACATGCTAACTTATGAGGCAACTAGGCATGCAAGCAAGACAACAAGGACGGGAGGCCAACCCCTCCAATTTTGGACCTCAAAACAAGGTTTTTACCACTGAAAATCCTCTAAAATTCAGTAGTTAAAAGGCCAAAAAAAGTTGATTTAAAAGCTTTGAAAAGAGGCACAAAAGCTTAACAAACTAAGTAGCAAAAGGGTGAACCACCCCTTAACTCCAAAAGGCCTTAAACCACCATTTTTAAACCATAAAAATAGAGTTTTTTGGAGTTCAAAACCAGCTCAAAAACAGAGTAAAAAGCTGGCAAAACAAGTAGGCACAATAAGCTTAAACATGGTACGTTCAATACCTTTGAAGCAAAGAGCAATTCAGCCACAAACTCAAGCTCAAATCCCCTTCCAAGGCTCAAATAAAGCTCCAAGGGACCTCAGCTCAAAGGTGAGAGTGTTTGATCAAGGGTCTATGTGCAAAAGTGTAGAGAAAACTAAATATAAGGCACAAAATAAGAAGAGAGAGAGAGAGAGAGAGAGAGAGAGAGAGAGAGAGAATTTTTGTCTAACCCTCCAAAATGGGGGAGAACACTCCCTATATATAGAAAAACAAGATTTGAGCTTGTATTCATCCCTCCATACACGTGTATGGAGATGCACTTCAGTGAGCAACAGCTGGCAAACAAATATCTGAAAAAGGAGACAAATGGCCGTCGGCCACCACTGGTAGCCGACCGGCCACCAATGTGGCTGACCGGCCACCACTTATGGCTGACAGGCACATGTCATGGCCGATAGGCTATGGGGTTGGCCGACAGGGCACCCTCTCCTCCAGACTTGAAACAACAAGCTCTTGGTCTACAACCAGGCACAAAACATATAGGTTTAGAGGCTCAAAGACAAGGCATTCCGTCGAGGACTTCGAGCACTCAAAATGAACACAAAAAACGAACACAAACAAGGACAATCATCGAGTGTTCAAAAGATGACGTCTAAGTCTTGAGGATGGTCAAAAATGGGGTGTCTACAACGGGGTAGTTCGGTCAAACCACACACCCCAGTTGATTTAAACACAAATCAACCCTCATTTCACACACACACAAGGCCGAAACTCTCTCTCCTCTCTCTCTAACCTCCCTCTCTCTCTAGATTTTCCCTTCCCTTGAGTTACCCAACAATCCTTGCAAATTTTTTCCTTAAAACCCTTTCAAATCTCTACGTTTTGAACCAAACAAAATTTGATTTGGTGGAGTTTGAGGGGTAGGAGAGGAGCTGTCCAGGGGAGAGGCAGAGTGAGGTAGCACTTACCTCCCGAGGAGTCCTTTGAGGAGTACACCACTTTCGAGGAGGAGGGAAAGGTGGTCACATACGGTCTAGCAGTCCCAGTGATGACAGTGACGCACCTCTTCCGCAACCAAGGAGGAAGGGAGCGAGGATAGGTTACTGGTTTTTTCTTTTGCTTTTGTAGTTAGGAACTATAACTTCAAATAGACCTATGTATTTTGTGTTTGAAGACTTTTCTTTTGTTTTTGGTCTTTGTAAATAATGATCGGCGTTGGACCTACTAGTTTATAAAAAGACAGATTTTTGCAGTGATCTTCTCGCATGATATGTGATGAATGAATGGTGCTTGCATGATACTTTTGTACAAGACTTTTAACAACTGTGAATACTTGCTCTTGATTTGATTCTTGAATCGGATAATAACTTACAATCGGTCAAAATATAAAATACAACTCGATAACATGAAAACAAAATGAGAACAACTCGAAAAATACTAAAAAAAAACACTTGGTATAAATAAAACAGGACTCAAAATACAACCATAGTATGCCGAAACAAAAGCCAGCCCTTTCTGCAACTGCACTGACCTAGGCCAGCATCTAGACCCGGCTGGGCTTGAATGAGGGATGGCTGGGCAAAAAAAATGAGGTCGGTCAGTGCTGTCCAGCTGTCATGCACTGCTCCTTCTCAAAGTCTATAAAAGGTGCTCCCAAGCTGTTTTCCTAGCAGAACAACAAGTCCTTGGTATTTTGCTTTTAAAATGGAGACTCTTCTCAACAATAGGCTCCGAGACTGGATAGCCACTTTGGACGACTCGGAAAATGTGAACTTTCGTGGTTTTGGCCTAAACGCTCTTTTTCCTCTGAGCTATACTTTGCTTTGTTTTTCGTTCCTCCATGCCGCTGCTCGATGTTGGAACTCGATCACACATGTGTTTCGCTTTGGATCACAGCAGATGTGTCCGACGATCGAAGAATTTCAAGCATTGATGGAATCCCAGCGTAACGAAGAAATTACGCCTTAGCCTCGTTTTGGCCATGCCCAGGCTTTGGGATGGATGTGTGGGTTTTCAACACATGAGGCTTGGTCCTTGGCCCATGATGGGGAGCTAGACATCCCCGGCTTAGTTGATCGATTTTCCGCTATTGGAAATAGGGATGACCTTCTCTGGCGAGGTTATCGGAAACATGCACTCTGTTTATGTTTGCTTGCGCAATTCCTCCTTGCCCCTAGTTTCAGCGGAGCCAACATCCGGTTAATCAAAGTGGCCTAGTGTCTGAAAGAAAATAAGAGTTGCATGGGCCTAGTCTTGGCTGAAACCTTGATGGGTTTGGATGCCTTTTATCGGCGAGAGACTACCCGCTTTGCAGGGAGTCCGTTACTTTTTCAGGTATTGCCTCCCACACTTCTAATTTATAATTCTCATATAACTCAACACTCAATCTCTATTTTCCTCTTGAAACCCTTTTCTTAATTTGCTCTCAGCGTATATCTCTCTATTCTTTAATCTCTCTTATTTTTCATCCCTTCCAAGGTATGGTTTATGGATAAATTGCAAGTAGTGGACCCTTGCCTCGAGTACTCGGCTAGAGCTTACTTCTTTCGCCAACAACTAGTGGATTTCCCTTCAGAAGGGTTGTGGTGTGATTGGATGCGCAACAGATTTGTAGCTGACATAACTTGGCGTTGCCCCTGGCTTACTTTGACTAAGATGAGCTACAGCATGTCCCGTCAGCCGGGTATACAGTTGATTGGCCTCACACACTGTGTGTTCTATTTCCCCTTTTGGTTCAGACGCCCGTTTGGGCATGAGTAGACATGTCCAGATGAGGAGGTGGAATACCCGGCTTCATTTTCCATTCGTGGTTCACACTTGCCTCGATACCTTACTACTTGAAGGACGAGGGAGCTTCTGGCCCGTACCCCTAGCTTCAGTTAAGCCTTTTTTGGCGAGTGTTTAGCTTGGTTTGAGGACGAAGAACAAGTTGGGCCATCTTTAGCTGCAGAAACTTCCACGAGTGCAAGCAGAAGACATAGAGCTACCTGACTTGGTTGTGCACCTAGTTTTACTGCTTTGATCTTTCTTTTCAGGTTTTATGATGTAAAAGTAACTTTGATCTAAATCAAAGAGTTGGAGAATGTACTTGTGTTGAAATCAATAAATGAAAGTTGTGAGTACTAAAAATTTTCCTTTTGGTCCCAAAAATGGTCCAAGTTGTAGAAGGGTAAAATTTTGAGAAAAAAATCAGCTTTTATTAAAACTTTTCAAAACCGTCTCCAAAAATGGTCATTACCTGACACACTCAAAAGCCATCCACGAGATGTATAACCCTGAATCAACAAATCACGACTGCCCATGACTGCATCCATTATACCGGCCCTTTTACCAACATAAAGATTACACAACTGCGCTAACCGATAATGGAAAAAGATGGCCTGATCAAATATGAATGAATAGGACAGTTGAATTGGAGATAGTTACGGCCGGACTTCGGGATGAAGTTGCCTACATATCCCAAAAATGGGAATCAGGCCTTACATAGTTCGGTTCAGGTTCACTCGAGTATTAACTCTCTCCTTTTGTGCTCTAACTTTTGCCAAAGTCGCCCTTTAGGGTTTTTAACCTTGCGAGCTCAGTTTTTCTCTATTTCTAATTTTTCATGCTCTAAATTTTTCCTAGGTCACCCTTTCGGGTTTTCGGCCTAGTGAGCCTCTCAGGGGTAATATTTCTTCAACTTGTCCATATTGATCAGTTGTGAAAACTCCAAGCCATCCAAGTCCATGAGAATAATCGCCCCTTCTGACCAGATTGACTTGATGATATAAGGACCAATCCAATTGGGTTTGAACTTGCCTCTAGGGTCATGGATGGGAGCCTGGTTGTCTTTCAGTACCATGTCTCCCTTTTTGAGATTCCTGGACTTAACTTTCTTGTTAAAAGCCCTGGCAATTTGGCGTTGGTAGCCCTGGACATGATACAATGCTCTCAGTCTTCTCTCATCAAACAACATTAACTCCTAGAACCTACTCTGCTGCCAATCTGCCTATGCTATTTGAGACTCGGCCATAACCCGCAGCGATGGCACTTCAATTTCAATTGGCAAAACAGCCTCCATCCCATAGATAAGAGAATAGGGGGTTGCCCATGTAGATGTTCGGATTGAGGTTCTGCAGCCCCAGAGAGCAAAAGGCAGTTTATCCGGCCAGTCCCTGTAGGTCTCGATCATTTTCTGGAAGATATTTTTGATATTTTTGTTCGCGGCCTCAACAGCTCCATTGGTCTGCGGTCTGTATGTTGATGACTTGTGGAAAGCCACGTTATATTTCTCAAGCAGATCCAGCACCTCTTTCTTGAAGTGCGAGCCATTATCGCAAATGATCTCGTTCGGAACCCTATATGGGCAGATGATGTTGTTCTTAATGAACTTAGCCACATGTGATGCTTTCAGCATAGAGTAGGATTGGGCCTCCACCCATTTAGTAAAGTAGTCGATTGCTACCAGAATGAACTCATGCCCATTTGATCCCTTTGGCATGACTGCACCGATAACGTCAATTCCCTAGACTGAGAAAGGCCATGGTGAAGTCATATTGTAGAGCTTAGACAGTGGTATGCTTGTACGATTGGCATGAATTTGACATTTATGGCATCGCCGAGCAAAACCAATACAATCCTCTTCCATGGTTGACCAGTAGTAGCCTTGTCTAAGGATTTTCCAGGCCAACATCACACCGTTCATGTGGGCTCCGCACTCTTCCCTGTGAATGGCCTCCATAAGACGTTTTGCTTCTTCTTCTTCAATACATAGCTTATGCATTCCCAGATGGCCTCTTTTGTATAATTTTCCCCACAGATGATAAATTGGACGGCCAGACGCCGTATTCCTGTTTGTCCTTGGCATTTGCCCCTGGTGGATACGTCTCTTTTTCCAGAAAGTTCCAAATATCGTAATACCAGGGGTTTTGCTTCATCTATTGCGGCGACGATCTAGTAAGCAGGTGTATACTTCTGCTCAATAATGATTGGACGCATCTTTATTCCCAGTGGGATGTCTACCATAGAAGATAGAGTTGCTAATGCATCAGCGAACTAGTTGCTCTCTCTCAACAAATATGTAAACGTCAGTTTTTTCTTAGGAATCAGAATATCCAAGGCCTGATGATACATCTTCATGTTCTCTTCTTTGACCTTCTAATCCCCATTAGCTTGAGAGACAACCAAATTCGAATCTCTGATGAGGTCCAACCTTTTTGCCCCTAGTTCTAGGGCAGCTTCCAAACCAGCAATGCACACCTCATATTTTGCTTTATTGTTGGACACTCTGAACCAGAGTTTGAACGTTAAGGGTATATGGGAATCATTGGGTGTTATGAGCAACACACCTATCCCATAACCGTACTGATTAGCCACCTCGTCAAAGTACATCGTCTACGTTTCCTCTTCTACATGCAGAATGCCCTCATTTGGGAACAAGTATTCTACTGCTTCATTTTCTTCTACCGGATGATCCGCCAGGAATTCCGCCACAGCTCTCCCTTTATCTGACTTGCGTGTAACATATTTGAGATCAAATTCGGAGAGAAGAAGCAACCAATAAGCTAGCCTACCCGTAAGTGCTGGTTACACGAAGAGATATTTAATGGGATCTAATCTCGAAACCAGGATTACAGAATGAGCTAACAAGTAGTGTCTCAACTTCCTGGTAGCCCACACCAAGGCTAGGCAAGCTTTTTCCAGGGGAGTGTAGTGGGTGTCGTAGTCTTGCATCTTTTTTCTCAAGTAGTAAATGGCCTTCTCCACTTTGGCTTCAGATTCTTGAGCTACCATGCACCCCATAGTCAAATTCGTCACTGGCAGGTACAAGATCAATGGTTTCCCCGGTTCTGGTGGTGATAACATAGACGGATTTTGCAAATACTGCTTAACCTGCTCAAAGGCAAACTGACAGCGATCGTCCCATTGAAATTTATTTCCTTTCTTCAGGAGACCAAATAGTGGTTCATAAGTCAAGGTTAATTTAGAAATAAACTGTCTTATGAATTGCACTTTACCTAGCAAGCCGTGCACCTCCTTTTCAGTCCTCGGTGGTGGCATTTCTAAGATGACCTTGATTTTGGAAGGATCTACTTCAATTCCCCTCTGTGTGATTAGGAAACCCAGCATCTTCCCTATCGTTACCCCAAAGGTGCATTTTTGCAGGTTTAACCTCAATCTGTATTCCCTGATCCATTGAAAGAATTTTTCCAGTGCAGTGTAGTGGCCTTCTCGCTCTTTGGATTTGACAATCATGTCATCCACATACAGCTCAACCTCTTTGTGGATCATGTCATGCAGAATGGTGGTTGCGACCCTCTGGTAGGTAGCCCCAACGTTCTTCAAGCCAAATGGCATGGCTCGGTAGCAGTAGGTGCCCCATGGAGTAGTGAAAGCGGTCTTCTCCCTATCCTCGGGTGCCATTAGAATCTGGTTATACCCAGAAAACCCATCCATGAAGGATAACAGTGCGTGGCCGATGGTGAAGTCTACCAACTCGTCTATGTGTCGCAAAGGGAAGTCATCCTTTGGACTGGCCTTATTTAGATCCCTGAAGTTGACACAAACTCTGATTCTGCCATTTTTCTTTGGAACTAAAACAATATTGGCCAACCACGTCGGATACTCAAATAAAAACAAGAACCCTGCCTCAATCTATTTGGTAACTTCTTTCTTGATCTTCAAAGCCCAATCTGGGTGGACTCTACGCAGCTTCTGCTTAACTGGTCGGGCCTCGGGGTCAAGAGGGATTCGGTGTCGTACAATCTCAGGATTGATTCCAGGCATGTCTTCATAGGACCACGTGAAAACATCTTTGAAATTTTTAATGAAGCGATTAAATGCTCGCGCTCCTCCGAAGACAATGTGGACCTGATTTGGACCAAGTGAGGATCCTTCTCAGTACCCACGTTAATTGATACGATTTCATCTGTACAAGGCTTAACGCGCCTCTCATCCTTATGATCAACCAAAATTTTCAAAACCCGAGGAATTTCTTCCTCTTTGTTTAAAGTCAAAATTTTGAAAATCAAGATCATTACAACAAACTAAAGGCACAGAAAAGTAGGCAAAGTTCACAACATTCTCATTCAAAAGGTCCAAATCCTCAGTTACAATGGACTAAAAAGAAAAGCTAAAAGATGACCTGGACAAGACCTTGGTATCCGGGTTACCACTCCTGAAAGTACCTGACTCAGAGGAACTCGAATTTGACTCTGACTCCACAAACTCAGTGGAATCTGATCCGGACTCACTATTTGATCTAGAACTGCTGATGATGCCTTTCTTGAACCTCCAAACTAGGCGTGGAGCTTCAGATGCATCCACGATGAGACTAGTGAAATTTGTTGCCGGTATATCCCCGATCATTGAGATGGTAAAACTATCCCCCCAGTTAACGGACTTAGCTCCAGTAGTAGAACTCGTCAACAGGTCAGCTAGTACTTTTCCCAACAGCTCTTCTTCTTCAATATCCAGGCTTGCCGTCCTACCTTGATCTGTGCTAGGGCTCAGGTCTGCTTGTTCATCCTCCTCTTCAGGTAACTGGTGCCCCGAAGAAGATCTTGAACCCTGGATACCTTGTTTTTGTCTCTTAATCATACCAAGGCTCTGGAAAGCTACAAAAGGGGAAGTCTTCACCTTAGCGGACAAAATGTCCGTTCAAGGTCCCTTGTATTGGTTTGTGAACTAACTCGTACTGCCTTCCAGTCCTCTTTGCTTTTAGTCTTCCTCGTAACTCCTCCCCATTTCTTTGCTAATCTGCAGCGGTAGGTTTGCATCCCATCCCAAAAGCGTGGGGGTTGTGACTCATCTCCTTGACAACAGTACCTCTCTACTTGCCACTTCTGCCCAGTCTTGATCCCAAAATATGGCCCTGTTTGTTTATTATGTAATTCCCATCGTCCTTTGCCATGATGGTTTGGACCAGCCGTGCCTCTACCAGAGAGAAGCCAGAAAGGAACACGTCTTCTTTCCCATGTATGATTTCCAATAATGGCGCGGTAGTTCCCTGGGGAGGATAGATCGCAGAATTGCCATACACAGTAGCAATCCCGTCTTTAAAGGGGTACTTTACCAGCTGATGGACCATTGATGACACCGCTTTCATTTGATGCAGCCAGAGCCTTCCCAGTAGTAGATTGAACGTGGCCGGTACATCCATTACATGGAATTCCACCTCGTGTTTGGACGAGCCGATTAGGATATGGCTCTTGAATGTTCCCATAACATCCCAGCTCGTATTGTCATAAGCCCGGATGGTCTGAGTCCTAAGTGTAAAATCAGCCAGCCTCAAACCGGTGGCGTAGGCAATCCTCACTGAACATGCATTGATTGCCGATCCGGTATCTACTAACACCACCAGAATCCACTTTTTCCGACTTTCCAGGGTTACATATAAGGGTTAGTTGTGGTTAGCACCCTCAGGTGGCAACTCCTTATCTATAAAAGATATCACCAGCGTAACGTCCCCAGATGTAACCAACAATACCAATTGGTCAGCAGTGGTGTCGATAGGCAGTTTGGTCTGGTTCATTACCTCTAACAGTGCTTTCCTATGATCCCGAGAAGCCATTATCAGTCCCCAGATTGATATGTCTGCTTGAATCTTCTTGAGCTGTTTCATGACCAGGTTTTCTTCAGCATCCTTTTCTTTTGATCTCTCAATCTCTTTGTGGGAAGACTCCAGCAAATCTAAGGCCGTAGGTTTGAAATACCGACCGCTCCGGGTCATGTGGTTAATCTCGTCAGTATACCAGGTGTCATCCGGGGTGTCAACTTTCCATCATTCATCAGTGTACACATGACTTAGGTCGCTGTCTTCCCACCACTCTCTTGTAGTCATGGCTGGGTTAGCATTAGGTTTTATCTGAAGCATGTTAACATCGTCGAGGCTCTCTCGATTCGGTACCTCAATAGAATTCACTTCCAGCTCTTTTGGTGTCTTTGCAGCAAGAAGATAACATGCTTGTGCCGATTTCTGGGAACCATGGATTTGCTCAATGCCGCATTCTGTCGGGAAACGGAGCAGTTGATGATAGGTGCTTGGCACGGCCTGCATGGTATGAAACCAAGTTCGCCCCATAATGAGATTATACGGCGAAGGAAGCTTGACAACCAAGAATTCCACATCCACTGATCGGGAGCCCGCACGAACTGGTAGTGTGATTTTGCCCAACGGGTACTCCGGATTAGCGTTCAAGCCGAATAACGGATAATGAGCCAGCATAGGTCCGACTCAGTGAAGCCAAGTTTGACGAAGGTCTTGTAATACATAACTTCTGAAGTACTCCCTTGGTCTATGAGAACGCGTTCAACGGTGAATCGATTTACGCGTAGTTCGATGACCAATGGATCGATGTGGGGGAGTGTTACACCGATAAAATCAGAATCATCGAAAACAATACTCGGGGCTTCGTGGGGTTGTTTTGCTGGTGTGATTTGCTTTTGGGGGTCAAGATGCGACTGAATTGTATGCACCGCGGATGACGTTGGCAGGCTGTATATCATATGGATTACACCAAGTGGGGGTGAATCCTGCTATAAAGCTACTGTCTTGGTTGAGTTGTCTTTTCGGAAGTACTGCTTAGGTCGACCATCTTGTACCAATTCCTCAAGGTGATCCTTTAATGCATAACAACTCTCGGTATCATGGCCATGGTCTTTGTGATACTCGCACCGTCTATCCTGTCTCCTCGTGTCAGGAGGTCCCACCATTTTGGATGGCCATTTGAAGAACGGAAGGTGTTGGACTTTAGACATAACCGCGCCGATCGGCTCTGACAACTCTGTATACTTCTTGTCCGCGTGCCTTGTGCGCCTACTATCTACTTGAAGTTGTTCACTAGCTCGGTGGGAACATTGGTCGTTTGATCGGCGCGAATCCCGTCTCTTGTCTCGTTTAGCCCGATTCCGTGGTTCAGGGCTCCGTGATGGTACAAAATTTATCGGCTGAACAATTTCAGAAGGGGCCGTCTTGTTGGGCTTGTTCCCGGATTTAACCCGCAGAGCATCATCTTCCACTTTGCAGTATTCCTCGACTTTCTTCATCAACGACCAGACGGTTTTGGGGGGCCTTCTAGTCAAGGAATTACGGAGGGCACTGTCAGGATGCAACCCCATTTTAAAGGCAGTGATGGCCATAGAGTCGTTGCAGGCATCATCCACAAGATTAAAACATTCCCAATAGTGCGCCGAATACGCTCGTAAGGTTTCCCTTGGTTGGATCTACATTGCCCAGAGAGAATCGGCTTGCTTCGGCTGGACTTCAGTGGTGATGAATCTTGCCCTGAAGGATTTCTGTAATTGATGGAAGCTTTTAATCGACGCCGGTTCCAACTTATAATACCATCTGATGGCCAACGGTCCCAAACTGCTCGGAAATATTTGGCACATGAGAGCCTCGTCGTCTGCATGTAGCGTCATGGCTTGCTTATAATGACGGATGTGGTCAGTAGGATCTGATTTTCCATCATATAGGGTGAACGATGGAGCTTTGAACTTTTTGGGTAGCACTGCCCTTGCAATTCGTCGTACAAAGGGGTCATGTTGATCCTCTTCATCTGAATCACTTCTTCTTCATTTTTTTTTTGTCCACGTGGACTTCCTCCAGAAGAACTGGAGGTGTCGACTCGTCCCTTCTTTGTAGATTCTGGGGATGATAAGTCAGAGCCACTGCTACTATCATGTCTCCGGATTTGAGATCATCGACCATCTTTTCTTAGAGGTCGTCCCGGGTCTTGGCGTGCATCTTGTTGGGATTTTGCCACCTCCAAGGCCAAATCTTGTCTAAGGCGCTCATTCTCAGCCATCATGTTTTCCAACCTCTGTTCATTTTGCTTTGCTTGCTCCATAATCGTTTGCATTGCCTCATGTGCTGATGTCGAGGGTGAATCGAAGTTCAAGGCCCTTCTTGCGGTAATATTCTTTGGCCCAAGCATGTTTCTTGGAGTGATTTCATCTTGTGGCGTAGGGTCGCCAATGATTGCCGGAGGATCTTCCATCACGCCCGCCATGGATGTGCTTGAGTATTCCCATAGACGGCACCAATTGTGGAGAAATGGTTCGGAAATACTCTTCGGGTCCCGGAGAGCGCTTGTGATCCTCAGCTAGTCACCTGAAAAAGAATGAGCAATCCGGTCAGGGGTGCCGGAATTAGCACTCCGACGGATAAGTCAGTATCTACTCTCTTGGTTGCTTATGTCTAAAGTTAAGCTTACTTGTTCTTACATACCTTTCCCTGATTGATGATCCTCTATTTATATTATCCCCCTTTGGGCCTTAGGGGCGAGCCCACCCTCGATCCATTGCATGTACATCTATTCGGCTTTTATTCTACTGGTTGGAATGCCGATTATTTTATTCGGCTCTTCGATCGACTAGGATCAATGCCGAATAAAAGTTATGTCCCTGACTGATCTCATATCTACATCCGGCCCTATTGACCTCGATTTATTCGGCTCCCACAGTTGTATATTTTGAAAATAGTATTGGAGTTTGGGAGTTTGGGATGATTTGATATTTTGTTGTAGTTGAGTAGATATGTGTGAGAGAAAAAGTGATTGAGAATGAGATAGGAGAGAGTCAAGTGATTGATTGATGTGTAATAGAGAGAGAAGTAATTTTAGAATTTTTTTGAGAAAATTTGTAACCAAACATGTTTTTGGAAATTTTATTCCAAAAATATGTTTCAAAACACAAACCAAACACAACCAATATCTCTTGGTGGTCAACTCGCAAAAGAAACAAGGAAAACAACTCTCTTTCCAATAAATTTGTCCTAGTTGCTGCTCGGGATCAAATTCGACAATGTAGTCAGTCTTCAATTTCTGATCTTTCTCATAGAAAATACTTGTCTACTGCTACTCCCACTAAACCACATTTTATGGCAGCACAAGCTACTAGTATTGTGACCATGAAGGTAAAATATGGAGATGATTATATTAAATTTCAGTTCCCTGTGATGTCGAGAATGGTAGAGTTTTAACAAGAAGTGGCAAAGAGGCTGAACTTAAAGGTTGGAATGGAACTTACATTGTCAAGTATCAAGATGATGACAATGATTGGATTTTAATAGCTTGCGATGAAGACCTGCAGGATTATAATTGTAATTTGAGATCACTGGGGAGGAATACAGTCACAATGTTACTTCAGCCAATTAGTGATTGCTCACCTTAAATTCCTTCTGAGTAATCCATCTATCTCTTTAGTTGCATATGGAATTACCTAATTTACTAGTTTTTTAGTGTACAATTTATTAAAGAATTTCTACTTATTAAAAAGAAAAAAATTCAAGGTTGATCTCTTATATGTTTGTTACAAGTTTGTGTCAATTTTTAAAATTTTTTTTATTATCTGGCAATTGGGTGTCTCTACAAATTTAATATCTGGTTTCATAATTTTGGTACAATACATTTGATCTACTTTGCTAGGCACACACCCATTTAGACCCATTGAGGAAGCTGTGAAGTTTATATTTTCACTCTCTCTGTGGGTGTGTGTTTGGAAGTGTAAATGGGTGTGTGCCTATCTTTTCTCAGTTGTGATTGTAGGAAATCATTACCAAAAGGTGATGATGGACACTACATGTGTGTTTCTGGTCATATATGTTGCATTTTTTGGGGTCAATAAGTAGGAGTATTTACAACATGCTGAGAATTCTAACTAGACAATCATAGTCTAACAGATATATAGGCCCAACAAAGAGCTCTATAATGAGGAAGAAACAAACAACGCAACAAATCCCCATTATAAGGGAGAAATTATCAGTCTTTGTCTTTAGTAAGGATTGACCTTGACTTGCCATAAAGAAATGTGTAGAGGTGGCCAACTGATTTAGTCCTGTTAGTTGGTCATACATGTTGCTTAAAGGAGTTAAAATATGACAAAAGTAGGATGAAGTAACCATGTTGTTCTGCATCTATTAATGAATTGATTAAGGTTTGATTGGAGCTGGATTTTGGTATGAATTGGATGGATACAACCTTTCTTTTGGGTGTGGGTGGGGGTAGGGCTTAATAAAAAAGGCTTGGGTTTGAGGTTTGAAAATAGTTATGTTTTTTAGATCAATGTGGGTTTCAGTCTTTTAGAATGCCTGATTGTAATTGCTAATTGTACAGCAATGTTGAAAATCATAATAGATAGAAAGATTAAAACAAGAAAAGAAGAAAAAGTAAAGAAACCTTAGAATATCCTCACCAAAAAGAAATCAGTGTCTCATTACGAAGAGAGCAAAATTTGTTAGAATTATTATTAATCAAATTTGTTAAACTATCATTTGCTTGCTTGTGTGAAAGCATATAAATGTTCCTTATAAACAATTTATGGATGAAGTAATTCCAGATAAGGACTACATGAAACCCATAACCAAACACCTGATTAACCTGGACTCTAGATGAACACATTATTAGTGAACTAATCCTTGAAACACCTATTATAGCCTCTTGCTGTTGATCTTCTATTTTAATTTTTGTAATTACTATGGCAGGAACTCAGTGGCTTCATAGTATGGTTGAAGTTAATGGGTATCAAGAACTTAGTGGTACATGCTCTGAGGAATGTACTGTAATTGAGTAAGTTACTGAATCTTTAATTGAGTATTTCAATTAAAAAACATGATTTTGCGTCGATGAAAAGTAATATTGATATTAATTATATTA
Source organism: Camellia japonica (assembly GCA_030407325.1). Taxonomy (NCBI): domain Eukaryota; kingdom Viridiplantae; phylum Streptophyta; class Magnoliopsida; order Ericales; family Theaceae; genus Camellia; species Camellia japonica. The sequence continues at coordinate 182,228,596 of JAPPVO010000029.1, forward strand.
ATAATAATCTATATCTAACCACCCAGAAATTCTTGTCCTTGCCATAGCTAAATGTTAAGATGTAAAGATTAGGTCAACCAGCTAATTACCTTGTGTTTAAAACTTAAAACCTGTTATCTTGTTCAAATCACATGTGGAAGTTTGTTGTGAGCCATACTTGTGAACAATATAGCATTGGGAAGTAATAATATTTTTAATGTTCAGCTTGACACGGAAACCATATAGCATGGGAAAATAGTACCATTCCCAATAAGTATGCTTTTATAATTTTCTGTTTGAATTAATGTGAACCAAATGTATGTGCATCATGTACTCAATTCCTTCCAAGTTCCAATTAATTTGATGTGTGAGTAACAACTTCCATTCTTGTTGGAATGCTTGACAATATTGTTTCATTGCAATTTTGTGGTGGTAGGACAAAAAAAGTATTTGTAGTTTTTAACTATTTTCATGTTGGACCATGTCATATTTGTCATTAAATTAAGTTCTTTACCTCTTCTATTTTTAATATTATACTATAAATCAAGTCTTATAACTCTTCAGTTTTTTCCTAAAATATTTTAGTTATAAAAACTTTTACCTTTTTGTGAGTGAAATGAAAGCTTTTGAAACTGTCTATATATATTGGTTTATGAAATATTCAAAATATCTTTCCATCATCCAAGATTTTAAAGGAGACTTTAGGATCAGGTTTTCATGATATTCTTCAACAGATAAAATTTGAACTCTATTCATGTGTAATGTTCAATTGGGACAAGATGCTAAAGACGAAGCTGTGGTCCACCACGTTTTGTTTTTCGTCATAAGTGATAATAATCTGTCAGATTCTGTCCCCACACCTGACAAGATATTTATTAGAGTTGGTGAGAGTAATCCTGAGACCTGGATTGTTGATCCTAACCAGTCCGACCAGTTTCAGATGCTAAAGAAAATGAGATTCAAGCTTGTTGGTGGTAAGGACAAAGAGTACGTTCGTCACGGAATAGAAGTTGTGGACCGGTTCTTCCCAGTTGATGTTTGGATGGACTACAAAGATACGCTGTTGGGAAATGTTGGAAGTATTTAAAAGGGTGCCATATATTTAGTGGCTGCTACTGTTAGTGGAAAAGAACACAAAGTTACGTTAAGGAGTCAGATGTATTTTAAAACTGTTTAGAAGTATTATTTTATGTATTTTTATTTTTAATGTTTAGGTGAATGGAGGTGGACGATATAAAAACTGGTGTTGTTGAAGGTGTTTCAGCAAGCAATGGCGGAGGCAGCATGTGACCAGGGGGGTCACGTGCCCTCCTTGGATTTTGGCTTTTTTTTTTTTTTTTTTGCAAACATAAAAAAAAAAAAATTAAGTAAAAAATTACAAAAATATTATTAGAGTGAAATGCCAATGACATTTTAAAAATTATGAAAATAATAATGGTTGTTTTGATTGAAAATAAATAGACTATTATAAATAAACCATATTAGGTATAAAATTTTTTGAATGTAACGACGATATCATTATTAGTAATATGCAAGTATAAGTAATCTCACTATAAAGATATGAAATTTATTAGATTGTTAGTTACATTTGACATGTGAGGTTCACTCCTTATGCGTTTATTACATACCAATGATGACGTGGTATTACCATTATATTGAATTTTTGATCAAATTTGTATCAAAAAATAATTTATAATTATATAATTTATTTTAAGGCGTATATCCATATTTTTTTTTGTATTGTCCATGATACACTAGTTACAAATAACATTTTTTTTTTTATGTTTCCTGAAATCAATCGTAAAAAATTTACGTAAAATATTTTTGTAAAAATTATTATAATTAGTAAGTGCTCCCCCTAAATTAATTTTCTGGCTCCGCCACTGTCAGCAAGTGATTTAAGTTGAAGATGTTTCAGCACTCCCCTAGTCACACCACTCACACCATTCACACCAGGTTTTTTAACTAATAGGGAGGCCTTGTACGGCTGGTGTGAGTTCACTATTTACCACTACAAAATGCCTCGCCAAGCCTTTTTCCGTTTCTATGCCAAGAATGTTTTCCTCACCTACCCACAATGCACATGCCCAAAAGAACAACTGTTAGAACTCCTCTAATCCCTTCTCCAACTAGCATGCCATCCATACTACATACTTGTCGCAAGGGAGCTCCACGAAGATGGAAACTCTCACCTTCATACCATGGTTCAATGCACAAAGAAGATCCAAACCACCAACCCGAGATTTTTTGATCTTATTGGAACCAACGGCAGAATCTATCATCCAAATATAGAAAAGCTTCACTGTCCAACAGCAAGTCGACAGTATATATAGAAAGAGGGTGAGTTCGTAGAATGGGGAGAATTTTCATCTAAGGGGAAAAGTCCTTCGAAGAACAAAGATGAACTCTGGCGAGGAATACTTGCAGAAGAAAAAATAGAGGAGCAATTCTTTGCACTCTGCAAAGAAAGATGTCCCACCGATTACGTCACAAAATACCCCCAATTAAAAACATTTTTGAGGGATCATTACAAATGGGAGCGCCCCCATATACTAGCCCATTTAATTCATTTCCTTTTTTAAATGAAGAAGTAAAAAAATGGGCAGAAAATAATATTTTATTTGTAAGTCAAAATTTTGTACTATACGAGTTATGTCAAAATTGTTATCTTTCCGTTTGGACGGAAGACGACTGGATTAGATTAGGGATGCACAAAAATAATGTCAACAATTTATATACTGACGAAGAACTCTCCTCCTCCTCTAATAACAGGAACCAGAACAGCGGCCCATCCGCCCAATCTCCCTCTACCTTGAAGGACCCTCAAGAACAAGAAAAACCACCTTGTTTGTCTTGTTTATCTTGAAAAACAGTGTAGCATCAGTTTATTAATGACTATTGTATTTTTCATGCAAATGCTATATACAGATGGGTTTATAGGTTATTAAAACTTGTCAAATCAAAGACACGAAAAGAATGGAATTTGTTTTTGGTTTACTAATCCAAAAATAATAAATATTGTTTTCGCCCCTTAAAAATGTATTGTTGACATTTGTTAGGCCAATTTGGTATCATAGTATCACTTATAAGTTAGTATTTATGATTATAGCTTTTAAGGTTATTAACTTAAAAGACTTAAAGTAAGTTGTGAAGGTGTTGCTTTTGATGATTTGTGAAAAAAGTTGAACATGTTTGGTTGAATAAGTTATCACATAACTTTTTTGTTGTGCAAATTTTAGGAATAACCTCAAAAGTTTTATCCATATGTATCCAAATTGGGCTCCTTTGTCCATGTTTATTTACTGGCTACAAACATTTTCCTGATTGACTCGAGCATTATTGTCGGTAAAGTTGGTTCTGGTTCTGCTGGATTTTCAAGGTTTACTCTGCTTTTCGGTTTTAAATATATATTGTCAATTTGTTATTGCATTTCTTGGCTAGGATATTACTCTTTATTATTTTCAATTGTGACTATACTCTGTTGGGATATTACTTTAGATTAACTTCAGAATTAATGGGTGAGTCTTTTTTCAAATTTTTAGAAAACTATGGGCTTGGATTATTGAATTATAGTTCTATCAAGTTGGTAACTTAAGGATTTTAAGTGAACTTCAAATGTTCAAGAAGCATTCTCATTACTTTTTAACTTCTCTCTCTTGCTCATTCGCGCATGCTCCAAATATAAGTCAGATAATTGAAGTTCAATAAAATTAGCTTAGCAAGCCTTAATCCCAATTACTTGGTGTTGGCAACATGGGTCCATATTCTTTAGTTAGCTTAGTCATATTGGGTGATTGTACATTTGACCTTTGATTCTTCCATTTTATATAAGTCTAAATAGTGTTTCAGTATTTTGTTGAAATATTTCCTTGAATTTAAAAGATTTAGGATAAGCAGAATTAAAACTGAGTACATGGAGTTTAATTTTAGTAACAGTAACAATGGAAGCAGAGGAGAAGTGATTGAGAACCAAGAACTATCTAAGACTAAACATTTTCCTTATTTATGATCGATTATCACAATAGCTGGGGAGATTGGAGCGGATTGTAACGCCCCGGAATTTCAGTTGCCTTAATCAAATATGCTCACTTGGGTGTAACCAATATAAAAGAGAGAGAGAGAGAGAGAGAGAGAGAGAGAGAGAGAGAGAGTCTATAACAACATTAATAAAATTTCATAACTATCTCTTTTCCATTGAACTATTCTAGTGATTACGTCATGTGTTTGTTTACATCTATCAACAAAATAATAATAGTTCAAAAGATAGGAGATAATGTAAAGGAGGAGCCAAAAAGGCAAACATCTTTTTAAGGAGTGTCCTTGAATACACAAAAATGAAAGTCTAAATTCCCAAACAAGACTAGCCCGAAGCTTAACACAAAACATCAAAAGAGAGCTTCCATGCCCCCGTCCAAAAATTCTTCCTCAAGCCAATCATTTAGGTGGAGCATCCACGTAGTTTCCTGAAAGATGGTTAGTTTTGGGGTGAGCTAGTGCTCAGTAAGAAATATATTTAACAAGTTATATAAATAATTGAGATGCATATGATCATGCCGTGCACTTGTAAGAATAAGATTCATATTTTCTCTTTTAAAATAAAAAATGGTCAATGCATGATTTCTAATCAAGGTCTTGCCTACAAACATGGGGTGGTAAATACGCTATGACGTCCCAAGCAAGAGCCGCAAAACCATACATACACATAGAGATTTGTATATAGAAAAATATTCCCACATTTGCCAACTCTAATAACGACAGGGCGATGGGCACCCAAAACCTTTTCCTCTCCACTTTCGCTGACTCCTGAAATGACGAGCTTATGGACACCCAAAATTGAGTTCCACATTCACTAACTCTATAAATGGCAAGCTCATGGACACTCAAAAAAAATCTTTCCCACATTCGTCTGGCGATATGCGTAGACAGGGAAATTGGCCACCTTGACTCCCCGCGCGAGTACCAAATACAACCACAACCCATTGCCAAAACCTGATTCAGCTATCCGGATTCATATGCTATTTACCCTCTTTGACATTTCCCAAACATCCACAAGATTGTAAAATCACATGAGAAAATTATAATGCACATGATGCATGAGTTTTCAAATCCTATTTCCTTAAGGTGTTGTAGACCGCCCCGAACTCCGCTCCGCGCGCGAGGGTGTGAATTGGGTTCTTAGGTACTACAGTTCGGACTCTTGTCACGGTTCTGAATCTAATCTCACAAAGTGCAATGTAAGACTGATAAATCACCAAAGAGTCCAAATCTGGCAAATCGTTTTGGAAAATCGATTTTAATCAAAAAGCGCCAAACATGGACTGCTTTGCCAGATTTTAGAGTCGCCACCTAAATATTTTGTTTTGGAAAATTTAGGAAACCCTGACTCGTGCCTAAGGCCACGTGTCTGTCATCACCAAAGTTGCCTCGGCTCGGGAACTTGGGTACGAGAGGGGAAGGTCCTGAAATGAGCACCCCCGCTCGCACAATCAAAGATCGGCCTCTACTAACATGATATGTTGTTTTTGAAAACACATGTGTTTATTCCGGTTATTAATCTAACTTACTATGTGATGCGCACAACATACAAGTATAGACTAGATCGCTCAAGTTGGAACAAAACATCTCATCTTTGTTTTTCGAAAATGGTTTAAAGTTGCTACCCTCAAGTAGGCTAAGTCGCGGATTTGCCACCCTCAAGGGGGCTTAAAAACAACATGATTTTGCCACTTCAAGTGGGCTTAAAATGCACATTTTGATGAATTGTTCAAATTCAAGCAATGAAGCCTTCATCCACAGGCATTCATGCAGTTATACACTTAAGCAGTTAGCCTCATGGCAAGCATGCTAACATGGCAACATACACATCTCATGCAGTATGCTAAAGCGTAAAAGCTTACCTAGTACTTTGAGCCAAAACAAAAGCTAGTTAGTAATCAATGCATGATCCTAGCTATGTCAAGAATGCCTAATGCAACACATGCAAAATGCAACTAAGATAGGCTCGGCTATTCTAAGATGTCATGTGAATGCAACTTGATAACATGTATTCAAATTGGTATTGAAATACAATGCAGTTTGTATGATGCACCGAGCCCGGTGCATGCAAAACAGATGAATGATGCACGCATGCGAAGCATAAGTATGCTAATTGAAACATGCCCTAAAACTAACCATTGAAAGCTGATAAGTAAAAGGGAGAAAGAAATGGGGTTGGAAGACATGCATCACACACATGCACACTTATTACAAAATTCGCCCTCTCGATGGAGGGTCCGAATAATAAGCTAACTAGCTAATCTAAGCTAATTAAACTAATTATTACAAAACGAAGCTAATTAACTAATTACAAACACAAATGAATAGCTAAGTGCATTAACTACTTAAGTACAGAACCAAATAGTTAACTAGCTAAGCAAAGCAGTTAAAAGGAGCCTCGGGGCGAGAAGTGCATGCATGCTCGATCGTCTCGCTCGAAAATCCATTACTATGCCCCAACTTGCCTCTGTTTGCATTTGATCTCAGAACACTGCACAAGCTTCCAGATAGCTTCTACTTTAACATAGAGACCTCCAGGAGGGCTGCCGACCACTTAATGGTGTTGTAGACCACCTAAACATGCTGCAGACTAGAAAAAGTGGTCAGCCAGCTACTTTTTCTGGTCTGCCGACCAGAAAATTCTGCCAAGCTCCAATTTGCTATAATAGAGAACAAGAAGGGGCACAGCAGTGTATTTGCAAGGTATGTGTGCACAACTATGCTCCCTATCATTTCTTAAGCTCAAGGGAGTGCAGTACTTGACTCTTGGGCCACCAACCGAGCATCGCAATGCACGATGGCCGAGAAGCCAAGATTGCACAAATCAATGTCAATGAATGCACAAATAACACATAAGGGCCTTAACCTCTATCATGCATGATAAAGAGGGTCGGCGACCGAGAAATGAGGCACGTTTCATCACTTCAAGTACGAAACGTCTCTCGTTTCTCGTGTTTGGATTAACGTTCAATCCAAACACAATGCAATGTAACAACATTCCAAACACAATGCAATGCAACATGAGCATGTCAAGTTGGAGTCCTTAAGCATAAAAGCTAGTGAAGGATGTAACACAAGGGCTATGTAATGCAATGCTCAATGGATGAAACCAACCCTAAACAAACCTCATGCATGCCAAAACAGTGGCCAAAATGCTCTGAAATGATGGCATGAAAAGCAAGATAATGCATGCGCATGCATTGGCCCATCAACTAAGCATAAGAGCACAACTCTCAAATATGATTAAGAAGTGACAAATGTGAGAGTGTAGCTATACTATATGCACTGAAATCATGTATGAAATGATGCCAAATCATCAAAACAACACAAGCATAGCATGTTAGAAGGCCTAAGGCACAAGGCTACTAAAGGGGACTACACAAGAGGCATGCAATACATGGCACAAATGATTGAACCAACCATGGACACAGCTCAATTAGGTCAAAACAAAGACCAAAACATGCTGAGATGGGAGCTCAAAAACCTAGGCATGCATGCATACGCATTGGTCCACAAACAAGGCAACAATGCAAACTCTTAAAAGCACTTCAAAGAGTGAAAGAAGTGAGAACATGGCAATGCTATATGCTCTGAAATATCATGTTAAATGATGCCAAATCATACACATGTCACAAATGAAGCATGCTAGGAGGCTCAAAACTCAAGGCTAGCAAGGCCAATTGCACTACAGCTATGCAATACATGAACCATATGGCCAAGACAACCCAAAATAGTCCTAGGGCATGTCAAAACAATGCCAAAACATGTATGGAGTATAGCCAAAACAAGCTAGCATGAAGGGCCAAAAACACCAAGTACACTAGGCCAATGAGCATGATTACACTACAAGTGCAAGAAGCAAATGAGGGATGCTCTAACCAACCAAAAACAAAGTTGTATCATGGCAAAATAACACAAAAAACACACTGAAATGGTAGCCCAAAAGCTTAGGCAAGATGGCATGCATATTGGCTCATATTTAAGGCATAAAGTACCAACCCTCCAAAGCATTGAAAGAGTGAAAGATGTGAGGGCATTACCACACTACATGCACTGAAATCACATATCAAATGATGCTAAATCATGCAAATAGCCCAAGCAATGCATGCTAGTGACTTGGAAACTCAAAGCTAGTGAGCTAAAATGCACTATGATTATACAAAGCAAGGCATGCATGACCAAAACAACATAAAACAAAGCTTAAGCATGGTAAAACATGAGTAAAAGCTTGCTGGAGTGGAGCCAAAAACATGCTAGAATGATGGTCCAAAGCATGATGCATGTTAGGCTAGTGAGTGGAATTGCACTACAAGTGCAAGGAGCATGCAAGAGGCAATCAAACCAACTCTAGATAGAGCTATATCATGGCAAAATAACACCAAAAACATGCTGAGATAGAGCATGCAAGGGTGGCCTAAACTAACTCAAAATAGAGGTATGCCATACTGAATTAAGGCCAAAAATGGGCTGAGATGGGGCCAAAACAAGCTTAACAAACATGCTACTTTGATGAGCCAACAAGACAAGCAAACAAGAGAAGAGGAGGGGGGACAACCCCTTCCTATTTGAGACCTCAAAACACACTTTCCACCACTAAAATTCCTCAGGAATTTAGTGGTGAAAAGACCAAACAAAGGTGATCTCAAAGGCCTAAAGAGGTGGCCCAAAGCAAAGCCAAACAAGGCACAAAAGGGGGTAGACCACCCCCAACACCAAAGAGGTCTCAAACAAACATTTCAAACACTTGAAAATGAAGCTTTTTGCAGTTGAAAGTTTAGGCCTAAAACATCATGCAAATAGGGCCAAAGACTTAATCAAAACAAAGCTTGAAAGAGGCTAGAGACTTACCCTTGTAGAACAACTTCAAGGAAGCAACTCCAGCAACTTTTTTGGACCAAAAGCAATCCAAAAACCTCAAAACTAGCTTCAAGGTGCCTCAGCTCCAAAGCAAAGGTGTTTCACTAGGTGTTTGTGTGCAAAAGTGTGAAGAAATGGCACTTTTAAACACAAATATAGAGAAAAAGAAGAAGTCTAGAGATAGAGATGTATCTATAGCTCCAATGCAAAATTCTGAACCTAAAGCAAGAGGGAGGAGGCTCCTTTTTATAGAAATCCATGCCTTAAGCTTGTTAGACAAGCTAAAGGCTTCAAACAATCCCTCCATACGTGTATGGAGGATACTTTCTGTGCCCAACAGCTGGCACAACTGGCAAGAAAATATCTGCAGAAAAATACAGAAAAGGTGCCGACCAGTTAAGGTGGTCGGCCGACCACTCCCACTAGTCGACCGACCAGAAAAAGTGGTCTGCGAGGTCAACAAGTGGTCAGCAAGGGGGGAAAACTGGTCTGCATAAAGAGTGGAGGGTGGTGGCATGGCTGCCTACCACTTTAGGTGGTCCAAAGACCACGAAGACCAGCTGGCCTACCAGAAAACTGGCTGGCAAGGAAGAAAAGTGGTCTTTAGGGAGAGAAACTGGTATACACCCCTTATTCCACCCTCCAAGCAAGGAAAACAAGGTTTGGTTCAAAACCAAACCAAAAAGGAAGCAAGACAAAAGTGCACGGGACAAGGCACACAGCTGGGAGCCCCGAAAACTAGTCTACGGGTACAAAAAGTGGTCTACGAGAGGGAAAGGTAGTCTACGACCACAAAAAGTGGTCTACAGACCTCTGTTTGCTTCTAGACCAAGGCAATAAGGCATGGTCCAAAAACCAAGCCAAGAGGAGAACGTTAAGAGGTCCCGAGATAAGGCACTCGGCTGAAGGCTCCGGAAATCGGAAACTAGCCTACAAGAGAGAAAAGTAGTCTACGACTACCAAAAGTGGCCTACAGGCCTCTCTCTCCCTCCGGGCAAGGTCAACAAGGCATGGTCCACAAACCAAACCAAAATACTAAGAGTTCAGAGGCCCGGAGACAAGGTACTCAGCCGAACACTCCGGAAACTCGAAACGAGCACAAACATGCGCGATCATCGAGCGCTCAATCGATGACGTCTGAGTCTTAAGGTCGGTCAAAAATGGGGTGTCTACAGGTGTGTTCAATTCACAACAACATTTAATAGTATCAACAATAAAGATTTTCTCCAATCCCACCACTTTTCACAATATTCATCTATTTTAATACATATATCCAAGAAATTCACTAATCCAATGTCTCAACACCATTTCCATAATCATTCACCCAATTTCAAGATTTAAGAGTCAATTTGGCCAAACCCATTATTAATTCAAATTTGACAATTAGGGTTTTTAAAAAAATTTGGACTTTCCTCCCATCAGCATATAAAAAGTCAATACTCATTTCCAACATAAGGAATCAACAAGAAACTTTTGCAATTTTTCTCAAAATTGTTAGATACAAGCTTCCATTAACTAAACAAACCACTTAAATTTAACAAAAACATCTCATACCACATTATACCTAAGAAATTACCACATATATATCTCAATCAAGAATATAACGAGTTAAAAATACCCCTATCTCAAGATTGATGGCAAACGATGAATACCCAATTTCAAGCTTCAAGAAATGAGAAAACAATCGGTAATGCTTTGATCTAAGCTTGTTCTTCAACCCTCTTTGAAGATCTAAGGTGGATCTTGGCAGAAATCAAGGGAAATCAAGTGTTTAGGGCTAGGGTTTCGGATTAAAGGAGCTAGAGAGAGAAAGAAGAGTTGGAAAAAGTGAGAAAAAAAGAGTGTTTGATCGATTTTTAAGTGAGCTGTCCCGACCAGACCGCTCGAGCGAACTATTCACCGCTCGAGCAAGGAACACAAGGTTCTAGAAGTTTTGCAGAGCTACAGTGAAAATACTGGGAGCCTGAATCCTGCACTCGAGTGACCACTCCATCGTTCGAGTGGTCTCACCTGCTAACATGCAAGATACTTGGAGCTGCACATCTACGCTCAAGTGACGAAATGACCGCTCGAGTGGTCACCCAAAACAAAGAGTTACAACCTATCGTCAAAGAATTTCGTCTCCGAAATTTTGTAATTCCTGCCAAAACAACTCCAACAACTTCCAAGGAAGATGAATAATACTCTAACCATAACTCCAATTTTCCCAACATTACCCATTGGAAACCAAATTGAGGTCAAACTTCTCATCAAGATACAAAAGTTTAAGTCTATAAGGAATTCAACATTTTTACAGTACTCTGTTCCATAAATCAAAATGTACATAATCATGAACACAATCATCTAACAAGATTACACATTATCAAATAAATTCGGATACTTTTCTTGGACCTCGGCTTCTCGCTCCCAAGTAGCTTCTTCCACTCCATGATGGTGCCACAATACCTTCACTAAAGGGATAGTCTTACCTCTTTAAGACTTGTTCTTGGCAGTCTGGGATCTCACAGGTCTCTCCTCGTATGAAGCGTTCTCATCTACTTCCAGACTCATCCAATCTGAGATGTGGGAAGGATCAGGTTCATATTTATGAAGCATAGAAATATGAAACACGTCGTGTATCCCGAATAGTTGCAGTGGTAAGGCAAGACGATAGGCTACTTCTCCCACCCGTTCGATGATATCAAAGGGACCTATGAATCTTAGTGACAACTTTCCACTTCGCCCAAATCTTATCAAACCCTTCCTAGGTGATATCTTCAAAAACACATGATCGCCCATGCCAAAAGATAGAGGTCTCCTTCTTCGATCGACATAACTTTTCTGTTGGCTTTGGGCTGTAATTAATCTCTTCCGAATGAGGGCTACTTTCTCAGTGGTCTCATGAACCAATTCTAGCCTAAGCATGGGTGAATCCCCCACCTTGGTCCAACACACTGGTGACCTAAACGGACGCCCATACAAGGCTTCGAAAGGTGCCATCTTAATGCTAGCTTGAAAGCTATTATTGTAGGCGAACTCCGCTAAAGGCAAGTGTCTCTCCCAAGAACCTTTGAAGTATAGTACGAAAGCTCTCAACATATCTTCCAAGATTTGGATAGTGCACTTGGACTGTCCATTAGTTTGAGAGTGGTAGGCGGTGCTAAAGGTTAACTAAGTGCCCATGACAGTTTGTAAACTTTGCCACAACGATGCCGTAAAGCGAGGGTCTTTATTTGAGATGATGCTCACCGGAACCCCATGAAGCCGGACAATTTCCCTGACGAGTTCAGCTAGGTAATCAACCGAAGCACTCATACATAGCGAGAAAATAAGCTGACTGAGTCAGTCGATCCACAATAACTCAAACCGCATCATTAGCCCTTTGAGTTCTAGGAAGACCCGAAACAAAGTCCATTGTGATGCGTTCTTATTTCCATTTAGCTATAGGCAAAGGTCGTAACAACCCGGCTGGCTTTTGGTGCTCTGCCTTGACTTGTTGACAAGTTAAGCATTTGGACACAAATAAGGCTACATCTCGCTTCATATCTCTCCACCAAAATTGACGACTAAGGTCAAGATACATTTTGTGCCTCCCGGCGGTTTACAAATCGAATACTCGAATTAGAATGTCTCAACCCTTTGTCCTCCTTTCCTTGCTAGATTTTCTCCCTGATTGCCTCTACTTCTACATTGCCCTGTTGTGCTTTTGTAACCCATGAGACAAGTGTGGGTTGTGCAAGAACTGAAAACAAAGTGGCTTGCTCAAGAGACTCACCAAGAAGAAAGTCAAACCCATTTAGATCACCTAACATCCCCCACTCTCTCATGGCAAGACTAGTAGTGGTGCCCACAGACTTTCTACTCAAGGCATCGATCACCACATTGGCCTTCCCCGGATGATAATACAATTCAAAATCATAATCTTCCATGAACTGCATCCATCTCCTCTGACGTAGGTTCAAATTTTTTTGTGAGAACAGGTACTTGAGACTTCTATAATCCGAAAACATCTCAAATTTCTCTCCATAGAGATAGTGCCTCCAAAGTTTTAAAGCAAAAATTATAGCAACTAATTCAAGGTCGTGTATACGGTAGTTCTTCTTATGAGTCTTTAACTGACGTGAACCATATGCCACTACTTTACCCTCTTGCATTAGAACACAACACAAACCTTCCCTAGAAGCATCACAATATACGATGTAACCCAACCCTCTCTCCGGAATGATTAAAATTGGTGTAGAAGTCAATCTAGCTTTTAATTCTAAGAAGGATTTTTCACAAGACTCACTCCAAACAAATTTTACCCCTTTTTTGGTTAGTCTCATCAATGGTGCTGCCAGAGTAGAAAAGACTTTCACAAACTGCCTATAATACCCGGCTGGACCTAAAAAGCTACATATCTTGAAGGCATTCTTAGGTCGTTCCCAATTCTGCACGGCCTCAATTTTGGAACCCCTTGCCCGGAGGCAATGTGGCCAAAGAACTTCACCTCAGAAAGCCAAAACTCACATTTCTCATACTTAGCATACAACCGATGTTCCCTAAGCAGCTGCAAGACAATGCGGAGGTGCTCTTTGTACTCCTCATCGAAAGGTGAATAGATAAGAATATCGTCCACAAACAGCACCACGAATTTATCGAGATAATCCCAAAAAACTCGATTCATTAAGTCCATAAAAGTGGAAGGGTCATTGGTTAAACCAAACGACATCACAAGAAATTCATAATGATCATACCGAGTATGAAAGGCTATCTTCAAAATAACTTCCTCTTTCACATGCAACTAATTGCAGTGGGATAGCTATTGTGGTGACGTTGTTTTCTGATACCTTGTTTCGTCCCTTCTTTTCTTTTTGTCTTTTTTGTTGATTGTATTGGTATACAATGTTGTACTCCATAGAAGAGTATCCTGAGAATTACGGGAAGTTCACTCAAATATGTGTAGATCGCTTTTTGACGTGGCAAATAGGACTGTGGGAAGAGAGTCGACGATCAGCTCCGGCGAAGATTGTTCCAGTGCACGAGGAGCAGAGGGCAAAAATATCAAAGCTAAGGTGTCTGAATAGAAGGGTTAGCAGAGGTAATAGATCCTATAGAAGTGTTCGTATAAAAGATTTGGAGTGTTTTATAAAAAATGAAAGGAATAGGAAGCGCCAGTATCGGACCCCCATTGCGTACCGAAGGTTAAGGACACCAGCGGCCAGTGGATATAAGCATAATTACCGGATTCGTGCACCTTTTAGGGCCCAATTTGTTCACCAACAGTACATTCAAAATATTCCCCGATATATTAAGATGACTAAGAGGGGAGTAAGGAAGTTACAATTGTACGATGAACAATTAAGGGGTGTTAAATTTGATAATAAAGGTGTGGCGAGATTGCTTAATGGTATTGAGTTGGGTAATAAGAGATGTGACCACCAATTAGACAAGATCGTGGTTAAGGGTATAAAATTAATTAGAAATATTCAATTAGGACAAGACGGTAAAGATGAAGCTGTGATCCACCACATTTTTTTTTCCGTCATAAGTGATAATAGTCTGTCAGATTCTGTCCCCACACTGTAGACACCCCATTTTGACCGTCCTCAAGACTTGGACGTCATCGTTTGAACACTCGATGATCACCCTTGTTCGTGTTCATTTTGAGTTCTCTGAGGTCCCGGCCGCGCGCCTTGCCTCAAGACCTCTCAACTTGACTGTTTTGTGCTTGGTTGTGGACCAAGCATTTGTGTTTCTGTTTTGAGGGAAGAGGGTGGCTTGTTTGCCATTTCCTCAACCCACCGGCCATGGTCTGAGGTCACCGGCCATGATTTCTTGCTACCGGCCAATTGTATTGGCCGACCGGCACTGTATTTGGTCGGCCGGCCATGTGTGTTGGTCGACCGGCCCCTTTGTCTGGCCGAGACCTTTTCTTTGCCTTTTTCAGGCATTGTGCATGCCAGCTGTGCCAGCTGGTGAGCACAAATTCTGCCCTCCATACACGTGTATGGAGGGATTTCATTCTTACACTTAGCTTCCCTTGGAAGCTTAGAATTGGAATTCCTATAAGAGGAGGACCTCCCCTCCCTTTCCAGGGGTTGAACAACCTGTGATATAAAATATATATCACTCTCTCTCTATATCTCCCCTTCTCTCTACATTTGTGTGTGTATTAGTGTTCTAAAGGGTGTTTTGGTTCATATTTTTGCACTAAAGCACCTAGTGTTACACCATACTTTGATTACTGAGGTGTTGAGGGGTTGATTTCAGAGTTTTTGAGTTGGTTTTGATCAGAAGGAGGTGCTGGAGTTGATGTTCTTGAAGTGTTCTTCAAGGGTGAGAACTACCCCTTTTATTCCCCATTTTGCCTTAAGCTTTTAGCCTATCTTGCATGCTGTTTTAAGCTTAGTGTATAACTGATAAAAGTTCTGTATTTTCATGCTTAAGGTGTTTGTTTAAGGTTACTTTTGGGTTGGGGGTTGTCTACCCCCTCTTAGGCCTTGTTTGGCCTCTTTTTGTGACTTTCTTGAGCTTTGGAACCCTTTTATTTTGACCTTCTCACCACTGAAATCCAGAGGATTTTCAGTGGTAGAGAAGTGGTTTTGAGGTCTTGTATAGGTGAGGGACACCCCTCTCCCCTTATGCCTCATTTGCTTGCATTGTTGGCTTGTAAAGGTAGCATGTTGGTTTAATGTGTTTTAGCTTCATTTAAGTGGGTATTTGGTGTTAGTTTATCATGTTATACCTCTGTTTCATGTTGGTTCATTGGCTTATTGCATGCATCATGCACTTGCTTTGCAATCCTCTCATTTGCCTAAACATGTATCATGCATTTTGACCATCATGCTTGCATGTTTTAGCTTGACTTCATGAAGCTTTTATCCATGTTGTGACATGTTTAAGCTCTGTTTGGTGTTGATTTGGTCATGTTTGCCATGTTTTGTATAGCCACCATGCATTTTTAGCTTGTTAGCTTTGGGTGTGTGAGTCATGAGCATGCTTTACTTGGGCTATTTCAGTGGCTTGGAATCACTCGTCATGCTATTTCAGTCCATGTTCCATGCTTGTATGCTTGCATTTGCCATCCTTTCAATGCTTTGAGGAGTTGTTGTCTTATGCTCCATGTTTGGGCCATTGTGCATACCTCTAGACTTAAGTCATTTAGGTGCCATCTAAGTGGGTATTGGGGCTTATCTTGAAATATTATAGCTCTGTTTTTCATTGCATAACCCATGCCATGTTTGGTTGAGGTAGTTGTAGTGGAATACCCTCTTTGTGGCCTTGAATGCCCTCTATTTTGCGCCCATTTCTTAGCATGTTTTGGCCTTGTTCCATGCATGCCCCAGCCCTATTTTGGTCTGCCCTAAGACTGTTTTAAGTCATCTTGGCTCTTTGGGGCTCGGTGGGTTTGGCCATAGTTCGCCCCCTCTTTGTTAGTCTCAAGTTTTGGGCTTTATTGCATACCTTACTTGCATGGCTTGGTTGATTTGGCATCATTCCTTGCACATTTTCAGAGCTTATCACGCTTGTCATTTGTCCATATTTGTCTCTTCTTAATGAGCTTAGAAGTCGACTCCTTTTTATGCCTAAGTGTTGGACCTTTACATGAGCATGTTTGGGTGTGTTTTGTCCATCATTTCTTGGCACTTTGGCCACTGTTTTGGTACGGCTGAGGCCTACCCATCCTTAGTGTAAGCCCATGGATCATGCACTTATGTATTGTTGTAGGCTTACCGCATTGCATGTTGTCTCATCCTTATGGTTGGTGTCATCGTTGCATGCCTATCACTTTGTATATTTGCATATCTAGGTTGCATTGTAGTATTGCATACCTATTGTATTACCATGTTGCTTGCATGTTAAGTTGCATTGTTCATGTTGCATTGCATTAATTGCATATTTCGCATTGCATTTGGCATACATGCATTGCATTTTGTTTGGTTTAGGGTGTCAAACCAAACATGAGGATCAAGGGACGTTTCGTACTTAAAGTGACGAAACGTGCCTCAATCCTCGGTCGCCGACACTCTTGACCCAACATGATAGAGTGTGTAGCATTCATTTGTGTGTTGCATTCATTCCATATTGATATGCACCTTTGACACCTTTGGCCATCATGCATCGAAATGCGTGATTGGTGGCCCGAGGATCGAGAGCCATACTCCCTTGAGTTCTTAGCATGATAGGGAGGGTGGTCGTGCATACATTTGGCTTGTAAATTCTTTGCCATGCACTGTCTGTCCTCTGCTGCAGCAAAACCAGTGTTCTGCAGGAAGAAATGACCGGTCGGCCACTTTCAGTGCCGGCCGACTACCAAAATCCAGCCGATGGCCCCACTTTTGGTCGATGACCATATTTCCATGGCCGGTGGTATTTTCTCTTGGCGGGTGACATCCCACAATTCTCGAGAGTAGGTCAGAAGCATATTTGGGACTCGTGCAGTCTTCAGAGTCATAAAACAGTGCAAACAGAGGCAACAGAGGCATGGCTACGGGTTTCTGAGCAAGGCGAATCGTGCATGTATCATCCAATCATTCCGAGGCGGAGCTGCGGTGGCCTCTTTAGTTTAATGATTAGACTATTTTATAATTAATTTGTTTATTAATTAAGGGTTGTGTAATAACTAGTTTAATTAACTTAGATTAGTTAGTTGGTTCTGTATTATTTATTTGGACCCTCCGCGAGAGGGCGAACTTTGTAATAAGTGTGCGTGTGTGTGATGCATATCTTCCAACCCCACGTCTTTCTCCCTTTTATTTACCAGCTCATGATGGTTAGTTTTAGGGCATGTTTCAATTAGCCTCCTCATGCTCGCATGTTTGCATCCATTCATCTGTCTTGCATGCACCGGGCTCGGCGCATCATACTAACTGCATCGTATTTCAATTCCAAGTTGAATGCGTGTTATCTATAGCATCTCATATGCCATCTTAGAATAGCCGAGCCTATCTTAGTTGCATTCTTGCATGTGTTGCATTGACCATCTTAACATGAACTAGGATCATGCATCGATTACTAACTAGTTTTTGTTTTGGCTCGGAGTACTCGGTAAGTGTTTATGCTTTAGCATCCTTGCATGTGTGTGAGTGTTGCCATGATAGCATGCTTGCCATGAGGCTAACTGCTTATGTGATATAACTGCCTGAATGTCTGTGGGTAAAGGTTGGGTTACCTGAATTGGGACAATTCATTGATTACGAGTTTTAAGCCCATTTGAGAGTGGCAAATCACCATGTTTTTTTTCTAAGCCCACTTGAGGGTGGCAAAATCCGTATTTTAGCCTACTTGCGAGTAGCAAACCGTTTTCAAAACGAATATGCGATGCTTTGTTCCAACTTAGGTAATCCAGTTTATATTTGTATGCTGTGCGCATCACATAGTAATTCTAGGCTAATAAACCGGAATAAGAGCACATGTGTTTTCAAAAACTCGATATCATGCTTAGTAGTGGCTGATCTTCGATCGGGCGAGCGGGGGTGCTCATGAAATGACCTTCCCCAATCGTACCCAAGTTCCCAAGCTGAGGCAACTTTGGTGATGACGGACACGTGGCCTTAGGCACGAGTCAGGGTTTCTTAAATTCCCCCAAAACAAAATATTTTGGTGGCGACTCTGTATCTGGCAAAGCAGTCCATGTTTGGCACTTCTTTCTAAAAATCTATTTTTCAAAACGATTTGTCGGATTTGGACTCTTTGGTGATTTATCGGTCTCGCATTGCACTTTGCGGGATTAGATTTAGAACCGTGACATTGAGTCCGAACTGTAGTGAGCCCAATGAACAAAACGGGATTTTCCCGGGACGTTCGGGGACGTCTACACACACCTGACAAGATATTTATTGGAGTTGGCGAGGGTAATCATGAGACTTGGATTGTTGATCCTGACCAATCCGATCAGTTTCGGATGCTAAAGAAAATGAGATTCAATCTCGTTGGGGGAAAGAACAAAGAGTACTTTCGTCACGAAATAGAAGTTGTCGACCAGTTCTTCCCAATTGATGTTTGGACGGACTACAAAGATAAGTTGTTGGGAAATGTTGGAAGTATTCAGAAGGGCACCATATATTTAGTGGTTGCTACTGTTAGTGGAAAAGAATGCAAAATTACTTTAAGGAGTCAAATGTATTTTAAAACTGTTTAGAATTATAATTTATGTTTTTTTATTTGTAATGTTCAGGTTAATAGAGGTGGATGATATAAAAACTGGTGTTGTTGAAGGTGTTTCAGCAAGTGATTTCAGTTATATTGAACTTTTTGCCTAATTTATTTTCTCAGTTTAGGTTAAGATACAAATCTATCTTTGAGAAACATCAGGAACCTTTAAGTTGAGTGAAAAGATCATATATCCTAGGCAACGGATACTTATTTTTAACCGTGACCCTATTCAACTTGTGGTAGTCGATGCATAACCGCAACGAACCATCCTTCTTCTTGGCAAAATGGGTCGGTCTTCCCCAAGATGAGGTACTATGGCGTATGAAACTCTTGTCTAACAACTCTTGCAATTGTTCCTTCAAAACAAGCAACTCTGCTGGCGCAAATATAAGGTGACATGGAGATGGGTGTCATGCCAGGTACCAAATCTATAAAAAACTCAACCTCGTGGTGAGGTGGCAATTTAGTGAGATCTTCAAGAAAAACGTCTGAATATTCACAATCCACTCTAGGAAATACCCCCCGAATCACGCCACTTCCATCATCCACAATGGTTGCAAGAAGAAAACTAAGTTTGCCTGGACTTTGTGGATTGTACAACAGTGGCAACCCACTATCGAGCTTATTCCCCAGAAAATAAAAACAATATGTTTCTACTGTGCACACAGTAACTCTTCCACAGTAGCAATCTATGGTGGCACAATAGGAAGACAACCAATCTATGACGTCAAAACTTGACATCTCTAATAATATAAGATTGAAAGGAAGTTGGTGATTAGCGACTTCAATCATGCACCCCCGTCACCCCGGGTCTAAGACGACATGACCCCCAATTGGTGACTCTACCATAAGTGAAGACTCTAGTCGTTCGATCTTTAAGCCCACCATGGATGCAAATGCAAATGCAGATGCTATGAATGAATGTGATGCTCTAATATCTATAATACATTGACCCAGGTATTGTAAATAAGATATGAACGTCTCATCACTGATGGTTCAGAAGATTGCTCAGAAGTAGTGACAACATAAACTCACCCTTGTGACCTCTGTTCACTTTGATCACCTCTCGAAATGTAGATTGGTTGTATTGACTGTGCAGATGTGGCCCCCTGTACCACCCTAGATACCTGCCCAGACTGAATTGGCTAATAATTCTATCTCTAACCATGGCCTGCCTGATAACCCCCAGACTATTGAGACCTTGAAGCACTCTCTGTTCCAGCTAACTGTGGACAAGACCTCTTCATATGTCCCGATCGTCCATAATGATAACATGCGGGCAATTGACCCCTCCCCTAGGATTGACTCTGAGAACGAGCTGACTGCTAATGGTTAAGATTCTGCTTACACTCTGATGCCTTGTGGCCTTGCTGGCCACACCTGAAACAAGTAATATGACTAAGATCCATATTCCCCGAACTCCTTATAGAAATGGACCCCGAAGACTTGGTCTGTTGGGGTAAGGACTGAAAGGAAGAAGAAAAAGAAGAAGAAGAAGAAGAACCCCTAGACTTCTTAGAGGATCCTGTGTCACCCCAGGATTCTGCATAGCTTGACCTCTTGTGTTTCAACCTCGATTCCTCACCCTCTAACATGATTTCTACATGTGTCGCAGCCTCAACTAGCCTATCATACTCTCTTTACATGTTGCTCATTACCTTTATCAAAATCGTAAGCCTCAATCTCTTCTCGAACTCCAAGCATCGACGCTCCTCGGTCGCTACAAGCTCGGGCGCAAAGCGTGTCAAATTGGTGAAAGTGGCCTCAAATGCTACCACCGGTGTATCAAGTTATCTAAGCTCCTCGAACTATTTCCTTAACCTCTCCCTGGCTGTGGGAAGCAAAAACTTCTCCTGGAAGGCATGGGTGAATGCCTCCCAAGTGTGCTCGACCCTCATCTTAACAGATTTCTACCATTGCCCAGCCTTCCCTTTGAGTTAATAAGCCGCCAACGCTACTCGGAGCTCTCCAACACGGATGTCCAAGATCTCAAAGGACTTAAGAATTTGTTCTAACCATTCATCCACATTCATGGGATCGGGCCCACCACTAAACTCGGTAATGTTGGAGCGAAAGAATTCTTTCTTCAAAAAGGAGGTTCGAGTTTCTTCATCTATTGTCCTTGCCGCTTGCTCGGCATAGAGTATGTCCATGAACTCTCGAAGAGCCCTGGCCATTTCTCGAGCTAGTGCCGCCATCACATCTTAGACCGAAGGAGCGGCCACGTTGTTTTGTCCCATCCCTTCTTCTTGGGGAGGAAGATCTTGTTGGGATAGAATACCCCGACCACCCTGGCGAGGTCTACCATGGCCTCTGCTACGTCCAGACATCCTATATAAAATAAGAGAGAAAGGAATTAACTCGCAATTCACGCACCCACATGCCAACCCATGTGTCACACTCGAATAGTCACAACTCTATCCATCTATTCCTTAAGCATAAAGCAATCCATATAAGTACATAAACACATAGAGCACATGCGAATCATTCTCCTAAGATACCGACTCGTTCCATGACACCCAAGGACTTCCTAATGGAAACAAGCACTGATCAAGTGCCTTTTCATAGAGACTTTGATGAGATTGATGGATGCAAATCATATCTTAGAAACTTGACCCCATACCTACATAGCCACATAAGCACATAAACATATAATGTACTAACGTCCCATCCCAACATGATAACCCTTGTGGCATAAGCCACCTCCCACGAGCTCCAGGTATTCAAATCCGGTTAGCTCTGATACCAAATTGTAATGGCCCAGAATTTTAGTTACCTTAATCAAATATGCTTACTTGGGTGTAACCAATATAGGAAAGAGAGAGAGAGAGAGAGAGAGAGAGAGAGTCTCATCCCAACATGATAACCCTTGTGGTATAAGCCACCTCCCACAAGCTCTAGGTATTCAAATCCGGTTAGCTCAAATACCAAATTGTAACGCCCCAGAATTTCAGTTGCCTTAATCAAATATGCTTACTTGGGTGTAACCAATATAGGGGGGATATCTCTTCCCCATTGAACTATTCCAGTGATTACATCATGTGTTTCTTTACATTTATCAACAAAATAATAATAGTTCAAAAGACAAGATAATGTAAAGAAAAAGCCAAAAAGGCAAACATCTTTTCAAGGAGTATCCTTGAATACACAAAAATGAAAGTCTAAATTCCCAAACAAGAATAGCCCGAGGCTTAATACAAAACATCAAAAGAGAGTTTTTGTGCCCCCGTCCAAAAATTCTTCCTCAAGCCAATCATTTAGGTGGCGCATCCATATCGTTTCCTGAAAGATGGTTAGTTTTGGGGTGAGCTAGTGCTCAGTAAGGAATATATTTAACAAGTTATATAAATAATTGAGATGCCTATGATCATTCCATGCACTTGTAAGAATAAGATTCATATTTTCTCTTTTAAAACAAAAAATGTTCAATGCATGATTTCTAATCAAACTCCCATCTACAAACATAATATGCTATGACCTGCCTAGCAAGAGCCGCAAAACCATACATACACATATAGATTTGTATATAGAAAAATATTTCCACATTTGCTGACTCTAATAATGGCGGGGCGATGGGCACCCAAAACCTTTCCCTCTCCACTTTCGCTGACTCCTGAAATGGCAGGCTTGTGGATACCCAAAATCGAGTTTTTTCTACATTCGCTGACTCTGTAAACGGTAGGCTCGTGGACACTGTAGACACCCCATTTTTGATCGCCCTTAAGACTTGGGCATCATTGTTTGGACACCTGGTGATGAATGTCTTGATGATGAATGTTTGTGTTTATTGTGTGCTCGAAGCCCTTGGTGCAATGCCTTAGCATTGAGCCTTTCAAACCCTACAAACCTTGTACTATGCTTTTGGACCTAGACCAGAGTTCTTCAGGTCTTCATCTTCTTGTGGCCTGTCGGCCATTGTCTTTTCCTGCTGGCTGGCTGTCGGCCTTTTCTTCTGCTTCCCGGCCATTGGTGTGGCCTGCCGGCCATCACTCGTGGCCGGCCAGCCACTGGTGATTTTTGTAGATATTTTTTCTGCCAGCTATGCCTGCTGTTGGCACAAATGTATGCACCTCCATACACGTGTGTGTATGGATATTTCTGAGGGAGAGAGAGCTGGTTTTCTATATATATAGAGGGCCTCTCTCTCATGTATTGAGGTTAGAAAAATTTTGGAGTAAAATTTTTCCTCTCTCTCTATAATTCTCTCTCTTCCAAATTTTTACACTCTTGCCTACATACCCTTAACCTTTGCCTATACACTCTTAACCAAACCTTCTCATCTTTGAGTTGAGGGACTTTTGAGCTTGGTTTGAGCTCTTGAAGGATGTGTTGTCTTGGTTTGTTGCCTAGAATTGGTCCTCTCTTCAAAAGGTATAAGGCTTTGCTTGTTGCTTTGTTTTATTTGCTATTATTCTTGCAATTTTCCAATTGTTTTTGGGCTGTAAAACCTCTTTTTTTTGGCTGAAACTTGGGTTTTAAGGCCATTAAAGGTTGAGGGGTGGTTCACCATTCTTTGTACCTTGTTTTGGAGACCTTTTCCCTTGTGTTTCCCATCCTTTTGCTGTTTGATTTTGAGCTTTTAAATGCTATTTTTCAGAGTTATTTCAGTGGCCAAAATCATGTTTTGAAGTCCAAAATAGGAGGGGTTAGCCTCCCCTCCTTGTGTCTTGCTTACTAGTCTAGCATGCTCCATGTATTAGCTTATTTTTTTAGCAATTTTTTTTCTCTTAATTTCAGCATGTTTTAGGACATATTTAGGAATGTTCTTCACTGGTTGTTGCATTAAGCTTTGTATAGCATGCTTCTAGTTTAATTGTCCCCACCAGTTTGGTGTTTTAGGTCTTTAGACACCACTTCTTTGAGTTGATTGCATGTTTTAGTGTTTTTCTCACCTATTTTCAGCACTAATAACCTCTGCAACATCCCTCCCTTCTTGGCTTTTTGTTTTGCTTTGAAAGTGGTTTCAAGCCATTTGTTTGCCTAAGTGTGAAATGGAGGTGTTACACTTAATGGTTTAATCCATGTGGCGGTTCATTACCAATGGTGTGATACCTCTTTCATATACAAAGCAACTTGTGGTTTGAATCTTCTTTCCATTAGCGGACAAATCACCTTTGGACTTAATTGATTAAAGAATTGAAAGGTAATTTAAAATGGAGTTAAATGGATTGAAAATGGGGTAAGATAATCAATTGGTAGGGTTCAATCGGACGTTAATTGAACCCTTGAGTCTTGAGTCATTTCATACATGCTAGTGATGTAAATGGCTTAAGATTCGTTGTCATCATTTCCCTTGATCATTCGCGATAGGGAGGGGATTTTTGGAGTCCTGTTTGTTGCATTTATTGAAATTGCAGACTTTGGTTCACGAGCCATCATGCAACGAAATTGTTTGAGTTGATGGTTTATGGACCAAGTTTATTACACCTTTGATTTGTTCATGAAAAGGAGGGGTGAATTATGCAGACAACCCTTGAGAATACCCTGTGCATGCTCTATTTGTTCTCTGTTGCAACAGGATGAACTGAGCAGCAGTGGCTGGCAGGCCATTTTTCATGGCCAGCAGGCCACCTTTGATTGACGGCCGGCTATTAGTGGTGGCTGGTAGTCCCTCACTCTTGGCTGGCCGGCTATTGATGCAAAATGCAGCAATGTGCTTTTTGAGCAGAGCAGAGCTATTCTGGAAGTGGACAAAGGTGTAAATGTTCTACTGTGCAACAGAGGCCTTCTAGAAGCAAAACAGTGGTTTTTCAGGTGGAAACTGAGCACGTGCACGAGGATTCCTTGCATACCGAGCCTATTTAAGTTCAAATGTTTAGCTTAAATATTTGTTATAATTAATTAGTTGTAGCTAGTTAATTTTAATAAAGTGTTGTAATTAATTAGTTAGTTAACTAGTTATTCTATTTCATTTTGTAATTATTTTAGTTAGCCAAAATTTAATTAACTTGTTGTAATAAATTAGTTATAGCTAGTTAGTTTTGTAATGTGTTGTAATTAGTTAAGTAGTTTAGCTATTTATTCATTTCTTTTATAATAATTAGCTTAGCTTTAATTTGTTAGCTAGTTAGCAAGTTAGTTCATTCGAACCCTCCTTTGGGAGGGCGTAATGTTGTAATGATGTGGATGCCTTCCAACCCCACCTCTTTCTCCCTTTTATTTATTAGCTTATGATGGTTAGATTAGGGACATCATGTTTAATTTAGCATACTTCATGTTTGCATCCATTTTTGTATTGCATGCACCAAGGCTCGGCGCATCATTCTAACTGCGCTGTTAGTTTAAATACTTCGGTGAATACGTTCTTAGACTGCATGTTTTGGAGTGTTTCAAATGCTATATGTAGACGTCCCTGAACGTCCCGGGAGGGAATCCCGTTTTGTTCATTGGGCTTACTACAGTTCGGACTCAATGTCACGGTTCTGAATCTAATTTCACAAAGTGCAATGCAAGATCGATAAATCACCAAAGAGTCCAAATCCAGCAAATCGTTTTGAAAAACTGATTTTTAGAAAGAAGTGCCAAACATGGACTGCTTTGCCAGATATAGAGTCGCCACCTAAATATTTTATTTTGGGGGAATTTAGGAAACCCTGACTCGTGCCTAAGGCCACGTGTCTGTCATCACCAAAGTTGCCTCGGCTCGGGAACTTGGGTACGATTGGGGAAGGTCATTTCATGAGCACCCCCGCTCGTCCGATCAAAGATCGGCCACTACTAAGCATGATATCGAGTTTTTGAAAACACATGTGCTCTTATTCTGGTTTATTAGTCTAGAATTACTATGTGATGCGCACAGCATACAAGTATAGACTGGATTGCCTAAGTTGGAACAAAGCATTGCATATCCGTTTGTTTTGAAAATGGATTGAAGTTTGCTACTCGCAAGTAGGCTAAAACATGGGTTTCGACGAATTATTCCAACTCAAACAACCTAACCTTCACCCACAGGCATTCAGGCAGTTATATCACATAAGCATATAGCCTCATGGTAAGCATGCTATCATGGCAGTCACTCACACACATGCAAGGATGCTAAAGCATAAACACTTACCGAGTACTCCGAGCCAAAGAAAGAAGCTAATTAGAAATCGTGCATGAATCCTAACTATGCTGAAATGCCTAATGCAACACATGCAAAAATGCAACTAAGATAGGCTCGGCTATTCTAAAATGGCATATCAGATGCAAC
Source organism: Camellia japonica (assembly GCA_030407325.1). Taxonomy (NCBI): domain Eukaryota; kingdom Viridiplantae; phylum Streptophyta; class Magnoliopsida; order Ericales; family Theaceae; genus Camellia; species Camellia japonica. Next base: position 182,254,775 of record JAPPVO010000029.1, read on the forward strand.
AATCGATACATGTATTCAGCTTGGAATTGAAATACAATGCAGTTAGCATGATGCATCGAGCCCGGTGCATGCAATACAGATGAATGAATGCAAGCATGCGAACATATAGATGCTAATTGAAACATGCCCTAAAACTAACCATCATAAGCTGGTAAATAAAAGGGAGAAAGACGTGGGGTTGGAAGACATGCATCACACGCACGCATACTTATTACAAAGTTCGCCCTCTTGCGGAGGGTTCGAATGAATAGTATAGAATAAACTAGCTAATCTAAGCTAATTAAACTAATTATTACACAACATTAATTAATTAACGAATTAACGCTTGTTCGGACACGAGAAATGGCATGAGAAATGGCAAGTATGGACACTTGTGCGTTTCCAAATGTGCGTTTGGGATCGGCTTGGAGGACGAGAGAGCTTCTGGCCCCCGCTCCCACTTTCAATTGTGCCCTTTCTGGCGAATGCATAGCTTGGCTTGAAGATGAAGCACAGACTGGGCCCACTTTGGCATCCGAAGCTTCCACAAGCTCTGGGAGGGGGCGCAGGAACACCTGACTTGACCATGCCCCAAATTTATTGCTTTAATATGTACTTTCAAGTTTTCTTTATGAATGTAATAAAAAGCAACTTCAATTTATATTGAGAGTCAGAGAACTCTATAATGAAATCAATGAAATTGAAGGTTGTGGGTACTGAAAATTTTCCGTTTTGATCCAAAAAATGGTCTAAGTTGTAAAAGATTAATTTGAACAAAATCAATTTTTATTAAAACTTTTCAAAACCATTTTTGATATGGATCACAACTGGACATGCTTGAGATCTATCACTGAGATGTACAACCCCGGATCCAGCAACTGGAAAGTTGCCCCTTGTCTGAACAGCACTACACTGGAGATCACAACCGAACTCTTGGATGCAGAGAAGACAAAGATGACCAAAACAATCACATGGACACAGTTGATTTGGAAGTGTTTATGGCTGGACTTCAGAATGAAGTTGCCTACGTATCTTGAAGATGGGAATCAAGCCTTACGTAGTTCGGTTCGGGTTCACTCGTGTATTAACACTCTCCTTTTGCGCTCTAACTTTTGCCAAGGCCGCCCTTTCTGGGTTTTCAACTTTGCGAGCTCAGTTTTTCTCATTTCAAATTTTTCGTGCTCTAACTTTTGCCTAGGTCGCCCTTTCGGGTTTTCGGCCTAACGAGCCACTCAGGGATAGTATTTCTTCAACTTGTCCATGTTGATCGGCTGGGAGAACTCAAGGCCATCTAAATCCATTAGAACGACAGCTCCACCCAACCAGGTTGACTTGATGATGTAACGACCAGTCCAACTGGGTTTGAACTTGCCCCTAGGGTCGTGGATGGGAGCTCAGTTGTCTTTGAGCACCAAATCCCCTTCTTTCAAATTCTTGGACTTAACCTTCTTGTTGAAAGCCCTGGCGATTCTGCGTTGATAACCTTGGACGTGATACAGTGCTTTCATCCTTCTCTCATCGAACATCATGAGTTCTTCGAACCTGCTCTGCTGCCAATCTGCTTCAGCTATCTGGCACTTAGCCATTACTCGCAACGACGGAACCTCAACTTTGATAGGCAGAACAGCCTCCATCCCATAAACCAAGGAATACCGAGTTGCCCCAATAGAAGGCTGAATCGAGGTTCGGTAGCCCCAAAGAGCAAATGGCAGCTTACCTAGCCAGTCCCTGTAGGTTTCCACCATGTTCTGCAGAATGTGCTTAATGTTCTTATTGGCGGCCTCAACTGCTCCGTTGGTCTGCGGCCTATATATAGATAACTTATGAAAAGTCACGTTGTATTTTTCCAACAAGTCGATCACTTCCTTCTTGAAGTGGGAACCATTGTCTGAAATAATCTCATTCGGGACCCCATTCCGGTAGATAATGTTATTCCTGATGAACTTAGCAACATGCGACACCTTCAGCACTATATAGGATTGAGCCTTGACCCACTTTGTAAAGTAGTCTATCGCCACCGGGATGTACTCATGCCCGTTCAACCCCTTCGGAGTAACTGTCCCAATCACATCAATCCCCCAGGCTGAAAATGGCCATGGCGAAGTCTTGTTGTACAGCTTTGATGGCGGAATGTTCATGCGATTTGCATGGATCTAGCATTTGTGGCATCACCGGACAAAGCCAATACAATCCTCCTCCATGGTTGACCAGTAGTAACTATGTCTGAGAATTTTCTGAGCTAGCATCACCCTGCTCATGTGCGCTCCGCACTCTCCTCCGTGGATGGCCTCCATCAGGCGCTTAGATTGCTCAGCATCAACACACAGTTTATGCATCCCAAGATGACCCCGTTTGTACAATTTACCCCCGCAGATGATGAACTGAGCACCCATTCTTCGTATTGCTCTCTTGTCCTTGGCATTTGCCCCTGGTGGATAAGCCTCCTCTTCTAAGAAGTTTCGAACGTCATGATACCAGGGGTTTTGATCTTGGACTTCATCTATCGCAGCAATCAACTCGTAGGCCGGCACAAACTTCTGTTTAATAATTATCGGACGCATCCGGACTCCGAAAGGGATGTCTATCATAGAAGATAGAGTTGCTAAAGAATCGATGAACCTATTGTTCTCTCTTAATAGATGGGCGAAGTTCAGCTTTTCAAACCGAGGAATTAGAACGTCCAAGGTCTAGTGATAGATTTTCATTCTTTTTCTTTAACTTTCCAATCTCCTTTTGCTTGAGATACAACCAGGTTCGAGTCCCCAATGACGTCCAACCGTTTTGCCCCTAGTTCCAGGGCGGCTTCTAGTCCAGCAATACATGCCTCGTATTCTGCTTCATTATTCGATACTTTGAACATGAGCTTGAAGGCTAAGGGTATGCGGGAATCGTCGGGTGCTATCAGCAACACCCCTATCCCATACCCGTGCTGGTTTGACGCTCCGTCAAAGTACATAGTCCAAGTTTCTTCTTCAACATGCAGAATGGCCTCATCTGGGAACAGATACTCTACTGCTTCATCTCCCTCCACTGGGTGATCGGCTAGGAACTCCGCTACCGTTCTCCCTTTCACAGACTTGTGCGTCATGTACTTCAGATAAAATTCAGAGACAAGAAGCAACCAACGAGCTAGCCTACCCGTAAGTGCCAGTTTTTCGAAGAGATATTTGATGGGATCTAATCTCGAAACCAGAATTACGGAGTGAGCTAACAGGTAGTGCCTCAACTTCCTGGTAGCCCATACCAAGGCCAGACAAGTCTTCTCAAGTGGAGTGTAACGGGTCTCATATTCCAGCATCTTCTTGCTCAGGTAATAGATTGCCTTCTCCACTTTGTCCTCAGACTCCTATGCAAGCATGCAGCCCATCGTCATTTCGGTTACTGACAGATACAATATCAATGATTTTCCTGGCTCCGTCGATGACAACACGGGTGGGTTCTGTAGATACTGCTTGATCTGCTCGAAAGCAACTTGGCATCAGTCATCCTAGTGGAATTTCTTTCCTTTCTTCAGGAGACCAAACAGTGGTTCACAAGTCAAGGTTAATTTTGCAATAAACTGTCTTATGAATTGCACTTTACCCAGAAAGCCTCACACCTCATTTTTCAGTCCTTGGTGGTGGCATTTCTAAGATGGCCTTGATTTTGGATGGATCGACCTCGATGCCCCTCTGTGTGATCAAGAACTCCAGCATTTTCCCTGCTGTAACACCAAAAGTACATTTTTGAGGATTTAGTCGCAACCGATACTCTCTGATCCGTTGGAAAATTTTCTTCAAGGTGGTGTAGTGGCCCTCTCTTTCTTTGGACTTGACAATCATGTCGTCCACGTACACCTCAACCTCTTTGTGGATCATATCGTGCAAGATCGTGGTCGCGGCCCGTTGATACGTAGCGCCGGCATTCTTCAAACCGAATGGCATCACCCTATAGCAGTAGGTTTCCCATAGGGTAGTGAAAGCAGTCTTCTCCATATCTTCGGGGGCCATCAAAATCTGGTTGTAGCCTGAAAACCCATCCATAAATGAAAGCAGCGCATGCCCTGCAGTGAAGTCCACCAATTCATCGATATGCGGCAGAGGAAAGTCGTCCTTTGGACTAGCTTTGTTCAAGTCTCTGAAGTCCCCACATACCCGAATCCTACTATCCTTCTTCAGCACTAGAACTATGTTGGCCAACCAAGTAGGGTATTCAGATACTAACAGGAACCCTGCATCAATCTGCTTGGTGACCTCTTCGTTGATCTTTAGAGCCCAATCCAGGCGGATACTTCGAAGCTTCTGCTTAAAAGGTCGGGCCTCTGGGTCAAGAGGGATTCAGTGCTGTACAATCTCAGGATCGATTCCAGGCATGTCTTCGTAGGACCACGCGAAAAGATCTTTGAAATCTTTTAATAAAGCGACTAAGCACTCACATTCTTTCGAAGACAACGTGGACCCGATTTGGACCAGCCGCGGATCTTTCTCAGTACCAACATTAATTGAGGTGATTTCATCAACCAAAGATTTTACAAACCTCTCCTGCTCTCGGTCAATCAAATGTTTTAAAATCAGAGGAATTTCTTCCTCGTCGTTTTCATCAAAATTTTGAAAGTCCTGATTAATGCAATAAACTAAAGGCACAGAAAAGTACTCTGATTCTTCGGTTACAATAGACTCAAAGGAAAATGAAAAAGACGACCTGGATAGGACAGTGGCATTCGAGTTATCACCCCTAGGAATACCAGACTTCGACTCAGAAGAATTGGAATCTGATTCCGACTCCACAGACTCTGTGGAATCAGATTCCGGTTCACTACCTGACCCAGAACTGCTAGATAAAAAGCCTTCCTCATATTGCCAGATGAGGGAGGGTGCGATGGATGCATCTAGAATGCCGGAAGAAGGGCCCATAGCCGCGTCATCTCCGATCATGGAAGCTGAGAAATCATCCCCTGAGCACTCTGGTAAGATCTGAGGATCCTATAGAAGACAGGCCAGTGCTGCTCCCATCTCAAAATTTGTGCCACTCGACTCGTCCACATTGCACTGCTCAGCCACAGCTGTTGGGTCAGTCTGCTCTTCGGCAACTTCATCGCCCGGTAATTGCAAGTCAAAAAAGATCTCAAAACCCGGCAAGCGTCGCCTCTATGAATTCAGCCATGGCTCTGGAAAGCCGCAAAACGGGAAATCTTCCCCCTCCCGGACAAAGGGTTTGTTCAAGGTACCTTGGATAGGTCTATGCACTAATTCATAGTGCTTCCTCGCTTGTTTAGCTCTGGCTCTTCCAGCCATCTCCTTTCCTTTTCTTACCCAATCCTCCTTGGTAGGGGGATTGTGTGGCACTTCAGCCAATGTAGCGACGCCTTTCCGGCCAGTCCTTTCTAATCCTATCCCGGGCACATGTTGAAGCTTGTTCATGAGGTAAAGAGATTGTGCACTGACATATAGCCCCTCATCAACTGCTAGCAAGTCCTGTACCACCCGAGCCTCAGCCAAGGTGAATCCCGACAGAAAGATATCCTCCACACCGTGCTCGATTTCCAAAACTGGTGTAGAAACTTCTGGCGGCGGATGTATTGAAGAATTCCCAAAAACTATTGCTACCCATTTCCCGTGGGGGTACTTCAGCATCTGGTGTAAGGTGGAAGAGACAGCCCTCACTTGGTGCAGCCACGGCTGCCCAAGTAGTAGATTGAAGGTGGTTGGAACATCCAAGACATGGAACTCGATGTCCTGTTGCCCCGGGCCGACCTGAGTCTTGATCCGTACTGTTCCCATTACCTCCCGACTGGTGTTATCATAAGCTCGTATCACCTGGGATGTTGGTGCGAAATCTGCGGGCTTTAACCTGATAGCATATGCCGTTCTTGACGGACATACATCGATTGCAGATCCCGTATCAACCAGGACCACCGGTATCCACTTCTCCTTGCACTCCACAGAGATATAGAGTGACTTGTTATGATCAGAGCCCTCAGGCGGTAGTTCCTTGTCCGTGAAGGTTAAGGTCGGTGAAGCTCCACCCGGGAAAACCAGCCCTACCAACTGCTCGAGCGTTGTATCAATTGAAAGCTTGGCCCTGTCCATGGCTGAAAGGACGGCCTATCTATGCACCCTGGAGGCCATAAGCAGTCCCCAGATGGAGATGTTTGCTTGAATTTTCTTTAGCTACTTCAGTATAGCTTCCTCCTCTAACAGTCTGTCCTTCTGTTTCTCAGCTTCTCTGTCTTTCCCAGACGCCTCCGGTTGGCCCAAATGTGGGGGCTTAAAGTACCGCCCACTCTGAGTTATATGGTCCACCTCCTCGATGTACCAGGTGTCATCTGGAAGATTCTGTCCCCAGTCTTCATCAATGTGGGCCAGACGCAAATCGTCGTCTTCCCACCACATCCCCTCAGCGACTGACAGACAATTGTCCGACTCTGCTGTAGTTGTTTTCGTGCTCACAACACATTCTATCCCCACAAGACTCTTGGCCTTTCTAGCCCTATCATCATTCTCGATTCTTTCTTGTCCAAACCGCCTCAGCGTGGCTTCTTGCTCTGTGTCTATTGCGCACAAACTGCCCAAGTCCCAAGCAAAATTCTTTGCACCGGTGCTCTCCGGCGATTCTTCCTTGTTCTCGACCATTCCGGCCACTACAGATGTTCCTGTTTCAGACTGTCCCTATTTCGGCTGAGACTCCTCAACAATATCTGGCTCGTCACTGAGCCACCCTATAGCATTTGTTGCTCTATTCGCATCAAACCAACCAACTTGCACATCCCTCAGGTTCTGCTCATCAAAGAACTGTAGGTTCACAATGTCCTCTTCAAGCTCTGCGAGATTATCCAACCCCTGACTTTGTCCGTCTTCCCGAACCACATTTATCTCTGCCCCAGTTGGCAACTCCACCCTTGGCTTAGCCTGGTCTGTTGACACAATATAACCGCACGGGTTGTATGCTTCCTTAGTAAAGCTCACAGATCCCTCAGGTTCTGAACCAACATTCCCATTCTCCTCCAAGGCCACCCCAGTTCTATCTTCAACAGTCAACACCACTGGCTTAGTCTGGGTTAGAGAGGTGCTCATCATGCACAAATCTGTGCTATCTGCGATGAACACCTCAGGCTTAGGCAGGTGGGAGGGTGTGATGTATATGCTAGGGTCATACGGGATGGCCGTGGTTTGGATTAGGTTGATTTGCTTGGGTGGTGGAGCTTGGTTATGTGGTGGGAGTGGGTTGGTAGTGACATTTGGCTTGTCAGGAGTCGCAATCACCTTGTTGTCAATGAGATCTTGAATCTCATGGCGTAGTCTGAAGCAGAAGTCGGTGTCGTGACCTCGCTGCTGATGGAAGGCACAATATTTAGTCGGGTCATGCTTTGGAGGGAGAGGATCGGGTAGAGGCCATTGTTCTAATGGTTTGAGATGTCCTTTCCTAAGTAGGACCCCTAGGGCTTTAGAAAAAGGCATATAAAGTGGGGTAAAAACCCTCTTGCCTCGGGGTGGATAGTTCAAAGTTTGGGGCTTTGGGTTGGATGTACTAGCAAATGGGGCAGCTATTTTTGAAGTGGTGGTGACCATGTCGACGTCAAAAGTTCTTGCGGTTGCACTACTACTTGTAGCTGCATTCGAACCACGTGCAAACACCCTCTTGGGCTGGTCCTTTTCTTAGTCGATCAGACCTTGCTTTATAGCATCTTCAATCTGTACCCCAATCTCGTGCAAGTTAGCAAAGATGGGGAGGGGTAAGACGATCATTTTTTGCATCAGCTTGGGTTGTAGGTTGCGTACAACCATCCTTATCTGATCCTTTTCGAGTGGCCGAGTTGTCATCATGAGGCCTTGGCCGTCCATCGAGTGACAAAATCGGAAAATCCTTCCTTCGGCTCCTGCCTGGTTGCCTCAAGATCACGAGTCGTGACCTCGATTTGAGTATTGTACAAATATTGAGCAACGAAGGCCTCGACCATCTCCTCCCAGTTTTGTTTCACTGAATCCTCCAGCTTGGCATACCAAATGGCCACAATACCCGACAGGGTCCGACCGAAGAGTGATAGTTTCTGGAGTCTAGTCAAGCCCATCGGGCGCAGAATATTCGAGAACAGCCTCAGAAGAACCATAGGATCACCCGAGCCGTCGAAACGGTCCATGTGGGGAATTTTGAATCTGTCTGGCAATGTCACCGCCGAGTCCATGTATCCATCCTCTATGTCCAGGATTGAGTTAACTCCTTGAGCTCGCTTGAACAGATTTTCGAGCTTGCTTACTTTCAAAGCAGTAGGATCGGACTCAAATTTGAACGACATGTCTGTTGGATTGGCCAGCGCTTTCGAAATCTGTGGTAGGACTGGTGGTGGGACTGGCCCTGTAGGAACGTCCGTATTCTCCTGGACGTTGGTTGTCTCTCTGGGTGTTGGAACCCTAGGTGGGGGTGGGGGTGGGGGTGGGTGCGAAGCAGATGCTCTGGCTTGTTGTGGTTGTTGCTGTTGTTGGAGCCTGGCAATCAATTCTGCCTGTTGGGCTACAACCTTTGTCTGTCGAGCGGTAACCTCTACTTGGCGAGCAGCGTCACGCTGCATAGCCTACATGGTCTCCTAGGGTTGACGCATCATTTCTTCCATACTGACTGCCATACTGACTGAAAACTGCTGATCTATCAGACTCTATATACCCTCTAAAGTAGAAACAGAAAATTGATTTTCACTGAGCACAGGTGATTGACGAACTGGTGAATTATGCCGAACGCTCCTCCGTCTTGTAACCGGTGGGAGTGAAGCAAACACAGGTTGTCCTCTCACAAGATCCCCAGATCGATAAAGTCTTCTTACTCGGGTCCAGAGTGCTTGGGGGGTAACTGCCTCGTCGGAAGCAATGATGAAATACTACCTTGTAAAACAAAAAATAAAGCAAAAGACAAAAAATCAGAAAAACAGACAACATCTCAGCTTAGATAGAGGCAACACACAGTTGAAAATCATAAGCTGGACTAACTGCACTCAAACACTGATTTCTGCCCCCCAAATTTTCTGCCACAAACTAATTCCCTCAAACACTGATGTCCTCAGACTGATACCCAGACTTGCAAACTGATACATGCATTCCTGTAGAGAACACCCTAACAGCACATAGCAAGCAAGTGAGAGCCAAAACACCCCTATGGTGGGGTAGGGTTTCCCTGTCCTATTTTGTCAGGAGCTAAGGTTTCACTACGCACGCATGCGGTTTCAAACAATCCTGCACTCGGGTAAGCAACTTGTCCTAGTTTGGAACAGTCTCTGTGGCTTCCGATATGCAACTAGGTCAAATGGTCAAAAAGGGTGCCTCAACAAAGCCAAGTTTTGTGTTCCCATCGTGGCAAAGCCCGTAATCGGTCAGCCTTATGGCACGCTTTTCCAAGCAAGCCTCCGGCAAACCGTTCAGGAATAACAGACGGTAAGCACTGTGACTTAAGCACACCAACGCAAATGCAATGCAAAGAAACACATAAGTGTAAATAAAACAACATATCATGATGTTTGAGTCAAGTTCTCTAAGTTCTCCAGTAGAGTCGCCAGAAACTGTAGACCGCCCAAACTCTTTCCGCGTGCCCTCCTTTCGGAGAGGGCGCGAATTAGGTTCTTGCTACAGTTCGGACTCCTGTCACGATTCTGAATCTAATCTCACAAAGTGCAATGTGAGACTGATAAACACCAAAGAGTCCAATCTGGCAAATCATTTTGGAAAATCGATGTTGAATCAAAAAGCGCCAAACATGGACTGCTTTGCCAGATTATAAAGTCGCCACCTAAATATTTTATTTTTGGAAAATTTAGGAAACCCTGACTCGTGCCGAAGGCCACGTGTCCGTCATCACCAAAGTTGCCTCGGCTCGAGAACTTGGGTACGAGAGGGGAAGGTCCTGAAATGAGCACCCCCGCTCGCCCGATCAAAGGATCGGCCTCTACTAAGCATGATATGTTGTTTGATAAACACATGTGTTCTTATTCCAGTTTTTTAGCTAACTTTACTATGTGATGCGCACAACATACAAGTATAGACTCAAACATGAGAATTGGAACAAAACAACTCATGTTTGTTTTTAAAAATGGTTTGAAAGTGCTACTCGCAAGTAGGCTAAAGCGCGGATTTGCCACCCTCAAGTGGGCTTAGAAAAACATGATTTTGCCACTTCGTAAAGTGGGCTTAAAACTCACAATCATCGAGTTGTTCCAATTCAGGCAGTCAAGCCTCCACCCACAGGCATTCATGCAGTTAATCACTTAAGCAAATAGCCTCATGGAAAGCATGCTATCATGGCAACACTCACACTCATGCAAGGATGCTAAAGCGTAGCACTTACAGTGTACTCCGAGCCAAAATAGGAAACTAGTTAGAAAACAATGCATGATCCTAACTATGTTAAAATGCCTAATGCAACACATGCAAAATGCAACTAAATAGGCTCGGCTATCTAAGATGGCATATGAATGCAACGATTTGATACATGTATTCAAAGAGGTATTGAAATACGATGCAGTTTGAATGATGAGCTGAGCCCGGTGCATGCAAGACAAATGAATGTTGCACGCATGCAAAGCATAAGGTATGCTAATTGAAATATGCCCTAAAGCTAACCATCGAAAGCAGTTAAGTAAAAGGGAGAAAGAAGTGGGGTTGGAAGACATGCACACACACACGCACCCTTATTACAACATTGCCCTCGCGCAGGAGGGTCCGAATAAATAAGCTAAGCTAATCTAAGCTAAGCTAATTAATACAAGCCAACTAATTAACTAACTCTAGCTAATTAATTATTACAACTCAATTGAATAACTAGCTAATCTAAGCTAATTAAAATATTATAAAGATGAATTGAATTAGCTAAGCACGTTAACTAATTAATTACAAAACCAGTAAATTAACTAGCTAAGTAAAATAGTAAAATGGCCTTGGGGGAGGGAGATATGCATGCTCGGTGTGCTTCGCCCGAAAACGCATTGCCTTGCCATGAGTTGCCTCTATTTGCACTCATTGTGATCTCAAAACACTGCACAAACTTCCAGATGGCTTCTGCCCCAAAATAGGAACACTTTGGACAATTTCTTTTTCAGGTGGCCGGCCGGCCACCTCAACTGGTCGGTAGGCTACTTCAACTGGCCGGCCGGCCAGTACAAGTGGTCGGTAGGCTAGTGCAAGTGGCCGGCCGGCCACTTTTCTTTCCAGAATCCTGCCTTTGCTGCAACAGAGAGCAACATAGCCAAGGCAATGTATTTGGCTAGAAATGTGTGTACTACCACCCTTCTCATCATGTCTCAAGCTCACAGGAGTGTAGTACTTGGTTCTCGAGCCACCAATCAAGCATCTTAATGCATGATGGCTCGAAAGCCGAGCTTGTACAAGCTTAGTGAATGCGCACATAAGACTCAAAATGCCTCCACCCTGTCATGCATGATCAAGGGTGTTGGCGACCAAGAAATGCAACACGCTTCATCACTTTGAGTATGAAACGTCTCGCATTTCTTGTGTTTGGATTAACGTCCGATCCAAAAACAAGCAACGCAACACACATATGTTATCTTGGCATAATTTACTTTGCTTATTCTTGTTTACACATTTACATTACCAAACCATTCCTTAATTGGTTAAGTCCAATTGTGAAAAGTCCTCTAATTTGAAAGATGACCTAAGCTTCGAGTGCCTTGAGCATGAAGAAAGTATCATGTTATTGGTTAGTAGAAATCCTCAAGGGAGGATTAAAACCAATAGGCATGAATGCCTCAAGTTCATGCTCAAGCCAACAAGGGGCTTAAGGCCACTTTCAAGGTGAATGAAAATTTGAAACAATGGAGTGCAATGACACACATTTCAGCACTGAAATAGCATGCTAAGTGACTTAAAAAACAATGCAAACAACTCATGTAATGCATGCTCAAAGGCTTAACTCATTAAGCTAATGAAAGGGGTTGTGCCACCTCCTTACAACACAAGCCTCAAAGGGCTAAACCAAATCAAAACAGACCTTAAACATGCCAAAACAGTGGCCAAATCATTATGGGATTGAAGTTTACAAGGCAAGAAAATCATGCATACCAATTGGCCAACAAGCAAGGCATAAGGCTTAACTCTTAGAAGCAATGAAAGAGTGATATGCATGAGAATGTGATAGAGAAATATGCTCTGAAATCATGTGTGAAATGATGTCATGGCATGCAAACATCACAAACAAAGCATGCTAGAGGCATCAAAACACAAGGCTAGTGAGGTCCATTGCACTACGGTTATACAAAGCAAGCCCCATATGACCAAAACCACTCAAAACAGAGTCTAAGAATGCTAAAACATGGGTAAAAGCATGCTGGAGTATAGCCAAAATAAGCTAGAATGATGGGCTAAAACATCAAGCATACAAGGCTAATTAGCAACATTACACTACAAGTGTAAGAAGCATGCATGAGGTGACTCAACCAGGCCAAAACAGAGTTACAACATGCTGAAACAAGGTCAAAAGTAAGTTGAGATCAAGTCAAGTGATGGTAGAAAAACATGCTCAACAAGTAGGCCAAAAAGACATGTAACCAAGAAGCAAAGAGGGGAGGCCACCCCATCTTACTTTGGACCTCAAAACATGATTTCTACCACTAAAATTTCTTTGAGTTTCAGTGGTAGAAAGGCCAAACAAAGGGTGCCTCAAAAGCCTTAAGAGATGGCACAAGGCTTAAACATATAAGGCACACAAGGGGGTGAAACACCCCTAACTCCCACATGGCCTCAAACAATCACTTTTAACACTTAAAAAAAGAGATTTTTGTAGTTGAAAGCTAGGCCAAAAACAACATGCAAGGGTGGCCAAACCAATGTACAAAAACTAAGCTTAAAGAGGTAGATTCTCACCCTTGAAGCACAACTTTAAAACAGCAAGCAAATAGCCAACTTCTGAGCCAAAATCACTCCAAGGAGCTCCAACAAGGCCTCCAAGATCTTCAACACTAAGGTGAAGGTGTTTGACTAGGTGTTTTAGTGCAAATGTATGAAGAAAACTCACTTTTATGCTCAATATTACACAATATATATATATATAGAGAGAGAGAATTCTAGAGAGAGAAGGAGATTTCAACTCTGAAATTTTGTAACCCCTCTAAAGGGGGAGGGAGCTCCCCTTATATAGAGCAAGCAAGCAAAAAGGCTTGCTTGATCCCTCCATACACGTGTATGGAGGATGAGTTCAGTGAGCCACAACTGGCTCAAAAGATCTAAAAATATCTAAAAAGGAGAAAAAATGGCCGTCGGCCAGTTAAGGTGGCCTGCCGGCCACTTTCCCTAGCCGGCTGACCACTTCAAGTGGCCTACAAGAGAGCAAACTAGCCAGCAAGTTCCACAAGTGGCCGGCAAGTGCCACAAGTGGCCGGCAAGGCCTCCCTCCTCCAGGCAAGAGGGACCAAGGTTTGGCCAAAAGACAAAGCCAAAACACAAAGTGTTAAGAGGCTCAAAGACAAGGCACTCAGCCGAGACCTTCGGGCGCTCAAAACAAACACAAACAAGTGCAATCATCGAGTGCACAACCAATGACGTCGAAGTCTTGAGGTCGGTCAAAAATGGGGTGTCTATAATATTCCATTCACATAAATATGTTTGCACAAAATAAATAAATAAATAAACTTTGTAACAACAATCTCAATGCCTATGATTGTGTGTCATAATAGTTGGGGATGCAAATTGGCTTTGAGCAGAACAACAAAAAAATGATGCTGCCATCTTTGTATCAAAACAAAAAATGACCAAGAAAAGAAAAAAGAAAAAGATGAGTAAATACTATCATGAAATCAACTATTAAATAGAAAGAAAAATATTTATTTTTGTCATTATACATACAAAAAGGCTTCATCATTGTATATCTCAATAAAAACATAAGATCTTTAGGCATCTCTCTTTTCACAAAAAAAAATAAAAATAAAAAATAAATAAATAAACAAAATTAAAAATTAAAAACAATTCTTGTAAATAAGAAAAATTTTAGAGAAATAATAGTCACAAAACCAACCACAAAAGCGTTCTAGCACATGATTCTATAGTTAATTTTATAGTTGATTATGTGTACTGTTACATCAACAACAATCAATTCTAAAAATACAAATTGTATATATTAGCAAAACTTTAATACAGAAATTTAATTACTAATTTCGTACCGTAAAAAAGAAAAAAAAAAAGATTATACAGACAATTACCATGTAAAAATTTATATAGGCCTCATTTAAATTTAGTTTTACATCCCAATTAAGGTTGAACTGCCTCATGAGTAACATCATTCGATACAGCTTCATCTTTCGTGACAATATCCGCATATCATTATCTGGTGTATCCTGGTTATGTGCTAAAGCACCGCTACGACCACGGCCACATTTAACGTCCAAAGCAGGATGACTTCTACTTGAAGCTGTAGGTGGAAAACATTTTCTCAATATCCATATTATATTTGCAAGATTTATATAATCAACAAGAAGAGGGAAAAAATCAATTCAATAGCAATATCATGTGAAACCATAATGTGAATTCAATTCAATTCAATATATAGATAATGACTCACAACCTAAGACATTGAAAGTTCAATATCATGTGGAGCCATAATACCATATGTAATTCATAAAATTGTCTACAATTAGAAAACTGGCATCATAAGTTGCTTTATAAAAGTTCAAGTTCGAAAAAATTACTCCAATTCAGAAGTATAGGTTTGAACAAACGAGAATGGTTTGACAGTAGTCTACAGTTATGTTTACCATTTAACAATGTCTAATAAATGACGAGTCTTTGGTGGTGATCACAGAATATGTAAATTAACAAAGAGTTCAGGCACAGAGAAGGCTAGGACAACTACTTATATCACATGAAAAAAAAAATGTCCATAAATGAAGTCGCAAGGTTTGTTAAGCATTTGAAAAAAGATTTAAGGCCATACTAGCAATCCTAACTAAGCATAATTTTGAGACCTTTGAAACCAAAGAGTATGTTGCCTTCATTTCATATGGTTTTATACTATCAAATTAAAGTGAGTGTGGGTCCAAGTTCTAAGCAACCTTAAAAAAAATGAAATGAAATTTACTGAAATTTGTTTTCATATAACCTAATTTCTATTTTTGTAAACAATCCTTCTACTTTCTTGCCCTTGCCAAGCAGCTTAACGTTCAATTATAACAGGAAAGAATATCAATAAAGCACCAGTTACCATTAGGGTGAAAGTCCCCTTCATAAAACTTCTCACCAGAATCTGGCCAAACTTCATGATGAGAACCATTGATGGAGGTATCCAAGACATAATGAGATTTGGTAGAATGCAAG
The DNA here is from genome assembly GCA_030407325.1 of Camellia japonica. Lineage (NCBI taxonomy): Eukaryota > Viridiplantae > Streptophyta > Magnoliopsida > Ericales > Theaceae > Camellia > Camellia japonica. Next base: position 182,270,032 of record JAPPVO010000029.1, read on the forward strand.
AGTGTGAACATGAGGTGCAGTCACAAGAAAACAAACAAAAAAACCTACAAAACAATGTAAATAACAAACTTCTATGCATGAAGAGCAACGAGAGGAGAAAATTAAACCTGAAAGCCTGCCTATATGAAAAGAAATGACCAAAAACTAATCCAAATAGATATTCTGTTGAATATACTTCAATGCCAATGAAAAATACAAATTGCTATGTACACTTTGGTAGAATATATTTCAAGGAAATAACCAAAGCAAGCCTTAAGTCCCATCAAATGAAGTCGGCTATATGAATCCTTTTTCTCCACTCAACTTTATCCAAGGCCATTTTGTTAGTCAAATTAAGGAGGTTTATATCTCTATTTACTATACTAGCTCACGTCACTCTAGGTCTACCCCTTCCTTTAACCCTTCCATCTACCGTCACTGTATCACATCTCTTCACTACTCTCTCTGTTGGTTTTTGTTGTATATGACCAAACCATCTCAATCTATTATCTCTTAACTTATTTTCTATTGGTACTACTCCTACTCATTCTCGAATATCGTCTTGCCACACATCCACTTTGCATTCCCAGCTCAGCAACACTTATCTTATCTACATGTTGTTTCTTAGTTGCCCAACATTCAACCCATGCAACATCGCAGGTCTAATAGCCGTTCTATAGAACTTCACTTTTAGTCTAGTGGGAACTTGTTTATCGCACAATACCCCAGGCACGCTCCTCCACTTAAGCCACTCCGCCTTAATTCTATGGACCACATCTCTGTAACAATTTGTTTTGGGTCACCGCTCGAGTGATAGAGAGGTCACCCGAGTGCAGGATTTAGGCTCCTAGTATTTTCACTATAGCTCTACAAAATGTTTGGAACCTTGTGTGAGGACAGCTTGGAGGGTCACCTCCATATAGCTAGTTAGCAGGCTGAGGTCTCGTTCATTAACAGAATTAACTAGACAAATCGCTTCACTAACTAAGAACGGCGATGCACCACCACCCATAGAATCAAGAAAGAGCTCTCAGTCTATCAATCCTTACTATGTCTAGACCTGGTAAGTTTTCCCATGTTGAGTCAAATTAAGCCACAGGCTCCACTCCTGGTGGTGCCCTTCCGTCAATTCCTTTAAGTTTCAGCCTTGCGACCATACTTCCCCCGGAGGCATGACCCGGCCAATTAAGACCAGGAGCGCATCACCGGCAGAAGGGACTAGACGATCGATGCACACCTGAGGCAGACTGGTCGACCCGACCCAAAATCCAACTACGAGCTTTTTAATTGTAACAGCTTAAATATACGCTATTGGAGCTGGAATTACCGCGGCTGCTGGCACTATACTTGCCCTCAAATGGATCCTTGTTAAGGGATTTAGATTGTACTCATTCCAATTACCAGACTAAAGAGCCCGGTATTGTTATTTATTGTCACTACCGCCCCGTGTCAGAATTGGATAATTTGCGCGCCTGCTGTCTTCCTTGGATGTGGTAGCCGTTTCTCAGGCTCCCTCTCCGGAATCGAACCCTAATTCTCCGTCACCCTTCACCACCATAGTAGACCACTATCCTACCATTCAAAGTTGATAGGGCAGAAATTTGAATGATGCGTCGCTGGCGCAAAGGTCGTGCGATCCGTCGAGTTATCATGAATCATTAGAGGAACGGGCATAGCCTGCGTCAACCTTTTATCTAATAAAAGCATCCCTTCCGGAAGTCGGGGTTTGTTGCACATATTAGCTCTAGAATTACTATGGTTATCCGAGTAGCAAATACCATCAAACTATCTATAACTGATTTAATGAGTCATTTGCAGTTTCACAGTCTAAATTAGTTCATACTTACACATGCATGGCTTAATCTTTGAAACAAGCATATGACTACTGGTAGGATCAACCAGGTAGCATTCCTTTTTACGACGTCGGCACTGCATAAGCCCAACCGATAGAGTCGGTATGGTCAGAGGCAGGCATGGCCGTAGACCGTAACAAGCAACGAACGCTTAGTAGGGAAACAAAGATCGAAGACCACGTGTACCCGCACAAGGCGCTTACTGGCTCAGTAACGTGAGGACAGCATGGAACACAGGAGATACTTTGGGGTTCACCCAGTGCCATGAGGTGGTGAGACAAATATAGGCACACGATTCGGACCGAATTCCTTTTCGTTAGGTAGGCAACACAGGAACCCACGCAAGGCAGAAGGCAAAATTTGCTCTTCAAGCATGAATGAAGATGAATACACCAGAGGAGTTTGCTGCACAGGTAGGGATCCATCCATCTCGCACAAACCAATCATAACTCATGCGCCATGACATACACTATACACCAGCCCCCCAAAATGAATCGCACCACGAAGGACTAAGAAGCCTGATGAACGTACGAAAACATTTAGAAAAGCTGAGAAAGCACCGGTTAGCGCGACTGCAAATAACAAAGGCAGTAAGAAACTTTTGAGGGACATACTTTTCGCAACAAGCTTCCACTAGGAAAGCACAGGCAACTCATTCGTAAGTCAAAGCCAACCAAATGGAAATTACCCGAGGGACATGCTTTTCGCAAGGCTACTTCCACTAGGGAAGCGTAGGCTACATGTAGGCAAGTCGTGGCCAACCTAATGGCAATTAACCGAGGGACATAACTTTTTGCAAGGTTCTTCCACTTGGAAAGCACAGGCAACTTGAAGGAATCCCACGAATGATGAGAGAAATGCACCAGTGGAGTTCGCTGCATAAGCAGGGAGCCATCCAACTCGCATAAGCCAATCACAACTCACGTGGACATGACGTGCACTGTGCACCAGCCCCCCAAAATGAAACACACCGCGAAGGACTAAGAAGCCCAACGAACGTGCAAAAACATTTAGGGAAACAGAGCAAGCACCGATTGTCGCGACTGCAAATAACAAAGGCAGCAAGTAACTTTGGATGGACATAGTTTTCGCAACAAGCTTCCACTAGGAAAGCACAGGCAACTTGTACGTGAGTCAAAGCCAAGCTAATGGCAATTACCCAGGGGGACAACCTTTCCGCAAGGCAACTTCAACAAGGGAACCGCAGACAACTTGTAGGTAAAAGTCAACGCCAACCTAATGTCAATTACCCGAGGGACATACTTTTCGTAAGGAGTAGGGCAAGACAGGCCGCCAAGGCCGCCCACAGGCCGGGCTGGCATGCTGACAAGGCCGCGAGTAGAAAAGGTTGCTAAGGCCGCATGCGGACTAGGCTGCCATGCTGCTAAGGCTGCGAGAAGGCTAGGCAGCCAAGGCCGCCTGCGGACCAGGCTGCCATGCTACCGAGGCCATACGCATGCCATGCTAGCAAGGTCGCGTGTAGGCCAGGCTACCATGTTGTCAAGCCTATGGGCATGTGAGGCTGCCATGCTGCCCAAGCCGTGTGTATGACATACAGCCAAGGCCATATTGCAAGCCAGGCTGCCATGCTACCAAGGACACACACAAGCCATGCTGCCATGCCGCTTAGGCCAAGCAAATGCCATGCTGCCAAGGCCGAGCACATGCCAGACAGCCATGCTAACTGGACCGTGTGCATGCCATGTTGCCTCGGTCTAAGGCCTGCCATACTGCCAAGGCTGCATGCAGGCTAGGATGCCATGCTACCTAAGACGTGGGCATACCAAGATGGCAAGGCCGCGTGTGGGCCAGGTAGCCCTGCTGGCTTGGTCTTAGGCATGCCACCCTACCAAGGCTGCACACTGGCCAGGCTGCCATGCTGCTAATGCCATAGGCTTCACATGCTGCCAAGGCCGGGCATAGGCCTGGTTGCCATGCTTCCAAGGCTGTGGGCTTGATATGCTGCTAAGGTCGTGCGCAGGCCAAGCTGCCATGTTGCCAAGGCCGCAGGATGGTCAGGTAGCTATGCGGCCTAGGTTGCGGGCATTCCATGGTGCCAAGGCTGAGCACACGCCAAGCTTCCACACCGCATAGGCCTCGGGCATGCCATGGTGCCAAGGCTGCGTGCATGCCAGGCTGCCATGCTACCTAGGCCGCGAGCATGCCATGCTGCCAAGACCGTGAGCAGGCTAGGTTGGCATGCTGCCTAGGCCGTGGGCGTGCCACGCTGCCAAGTCCGCTAGGCTGCCAAGGCTGCAAGCATGCCATGTTGCAATGTCAACTAGGCCACATGCGTGCTCACTAAGCTGGCGTGCTGACCGGGCCGCAGCCAAGGCCGCACATTGGCCACGTCGCGCTGGGTACCAAGGCCGTTGTGCCACTACCACCACCGCGGGCCGCCACTCGACACATCCCATGCTTGGCTATGGAGTTTCAATGCCGAGCAACGACATATGCCAACGGTGCGCACTGGCATGGGCATGGCCTGGCCATACTGGTCAGCCTTAAGGGACGTGCCCCCCCTTATAGTAGTTTGTTAAGCCTTTTTTCATCTAGCAAGAGGAAACATCACCTATACTCGAGGAGTCATAATGAGGTTTTTTTTAAAAGTAACATTTTCTTTCATGAATTTTCAATCACAACTTTAAGAAAATAAATCAACACACAATAAAAAAAAATTAAAAAAAAATTCGGCGTTCGGATTATTTTATTTTAATATTTAAAAAATAATAAAAAATAATAAAAATAGTGAAAATTTTGTAAAAATGATACCAATAATTAAAGGATGAGGCACTAGTAATTATAGTAATTTTTAATTTTTATTCATTTTATTTAAATTTGTATAAAAAATAAATATTTAAAAAATTCAAGAAAAATAGGCAAAAAAATAAGAAATGACATTTAAAATTAATACAAATGCATTATTAATTATCTGGCATGGTTTAGGTAAGAATATAAAAGAATCATGTTCAAAACAAGCGGTAAAAATGTACGAAAGATGACACATTGTTGGACAAAGCGATAAAAAAACACAATAGGTGATAACAAAACAACCAGTGCAATACGACTTGCAACAATTTGCAATTGGATAAGATGATAATGCCATGAAATGAAATTGTGGCTCGATGTACGGCGAATTAGGCTACGGCCAAGGCGTTAAGGCTGTGGCCTGGGCTGCTGCCTTGGCTACAGCCAGTGTTGCTGTCTTTGCTGCCTTGGATGTGGCCTGGGCTGCTTCCTTGGCTTCCATTGTTGCAGCCTTTGTTGCAGCCAGTGCTGCTGCCTTAGCTGCCAAGGCTGCGGCCTAGGCTGCTGCCATGGCTGCCTTGGTTGTGGCCTGTGCTGCTGTCTTGGCTGCGGCCTGGGCTACTGCGTTGGATACAACCTGGGCTGTTGCCTTGGCCTTGGCTATGGCCAGTGCTGCGGCCAGTGCTGCTGCCTTTGCTACCTTGGATGCGGCCTGGGCTACTGCCTTAGATGCGGCCTGGGCTGCTGCTAGTGGTGCTTCCTTGGCTGTGGCCAGTGTTGCTGCCTTGATTGCCTTGGCTGTGGCCTGTGCTGCTGCCTTGGCTACGGCCAGCACTGCCTTGGCTGCAGCCTGTGCTACTGCCTTGTCTACGACCTGGGCGGCTTCCTTCACTGTGTCCTTTTCAAGTGCCGTAGCCCTGGCCGTGTGCATGCAAGCCAGGTCGTGTGCTGCCGATGCACAACTCGTCGTAAATAGTTTTTGTGTGTCGAGGCACACACTTGGGCTATATTACGTGTTTCCAAACCTCTGGGGCAATCAGTTGTAAAAGGAGAATGGAGAGGAGAGGGACAAATCGGAGCGATGCCAGGCTGAATCTCAGTGGATCATGGCAGCAAGGCCACTCTGCCACTTACAATACCCTGTCGCGTAATTAAGTTTTCTGCAAAGGATTCTACCCGCCGCTTGAGATAGAAATTGTACTTTAAAGCGGCTCGCGCAGCTCATCAGCCGTGTGAGCTTCACCAACGACACGTGCCTTTGGGGGCTGGGCCAGTCGAATGCGTCGCTTCAAGCCTAAATTCTGACTTAGAGGCGTTCAGTCATAATCTAGTGCACGGTAGCTTCATGCCATTGGCTTTTCAACCAAAAGCGATGACGAATTGTGCAAATCAATGGTTCCTCTCATGCTAGGTTGAATTACTATTGTGACACTGTCATCAGTAGGGTAAAACTAACCAGCCTCACGACGGTCTAAACCCAACTCACGTTCCCTATTGGTGCGTGAACAATCCAACACTTGGTGAATTTTACTTCACAATGATAGGAAGAGCCGACATCGAAGGATCAAAAAGAAACATCGCTATGAACGCTTGGCTACCACAAGCCAGTATCCCTGTGGTAACTTTTCTGACACCTCTACCTTCAAATTTTGAAGGTCTAAAGGATCGTTAGGCCACGCTTTAACGGTTCGTATTCGTACTGGAAATCAAAATCAAATGAGCTTTTACTCTTCTGTTCCACACGAGATTTTTGTTCTCGTTGAGTTCATCTTAAGACACCTGCGTGATCTTTTAACAGATGTGCCGCCTCAGCCAAACTCCTTACCTGACAATGCCTTCCACACGATATTTCACTTTTGCCATTTCCAGCTCCCACTTATCCTACACCTCTCAAGTCATTTCACAAAGTCGGACTAGAGTCAAGCTTAACAGGGTCTTCTTTCCCCGCTGATTCTGCAATGTCGTTTCACTAGATAGTAGACAGGGACAGTGGGAATCTCGTTAATCCATTCATGCGCGTCACTAATTAGATGACGAGGCATTTAGCTACTCTAGACACCTCATTTTTGACCGCCCTTAAGACTTGGGTGCCACCGATTGATCACCCAATGATGATGTTTCACGCTTGTCAGACGCTGAATTTCCTCGGCAGAAAGCCTCGATTTTGAGCCTCAAAAGCCTACAAATCTTGCATCTTTTTTGGACCATAACAACATTTTTTTCAAGCCTGACCACCCAGAGGCTTGCAGGCTATAAATGCGTGTACAACCGTCCCCTTAGTGGGTGGCCAGCCACTTGTGCATGCAAAATAGATATTTTTTACCAGTTATGCTAGCTGTCTCCACAGGTGCATGCACTGCACCAGCTGTTTCTATACTGACATTTCCGAGGGAGTAACATAATTTTCTATATATACTTGACCCCCTCTCATAAAATTAGGATAGAAAATTTTGGTGAAGCAAAATTCTTGGAAAAAATATCTCTCTCTTCCTTGAAACCTATACACACCTCACCTAGACTTCCTAAACTAGATTTTTGAGGGCTCTTTGCTGAGGTTATTGAGCTTGAATATTAGCTCTTGAAGGTGAGAAATTGGTGGTTTATAACTCAAAGGGTCACTTCTCTTCAAGAGGTATAACACTTAGCTCTTTTACACTACTTATTTACTATCTTCTCTTGCTGTTTTTGGATCATTTTTCACATGTTTTTTATGGGCTGAAACTTGTCGTTTAAAGCCATTAAAGGTAGAGGGGTTAACCACCCTTCTATGAACCTTGTCTTTTAGGCTTTTACCCTTGTGTTTCCCATCTCTTCATCAAATTTTTTTGAGCTTTTTACCACTAAATTTCAAAGGTTTTTAGAGGCTAAAAATGTGGTTTTGAAGTCCCAAAAATGGAGGGGTTAGCTTCCCCTCCTTGTGCTTATTTACAAGCTCTATTTCTCCATAATTGTAGCTATCTTTTTCAACCTTTTCTGTGTGAATTTTAGTGCTATTTTGGACTATTTTAGTACTATTTTAGGTTGTTCATTTCCTTTATGCTTTGTATAGTATGCTTGTAGTGTAATAGTGATCATAGACTTGGTGTTTTAGGCATTAGACACCAACCTATTTGAGTTGATGGCATTTATTTCAAGCTTTCCATACTTGTGTTCACCTCTAATCATCTCTGCAACCTCCCTTCTTTCTTGGCTTTTTAATTTCTTTGAGAGTTGTTTCAACCGATTATTGTTTAAGCTTGAGATAGAGACTCTTTCGTGCTTAATGGTTTAATCTCTTTGGAGATTCATTACCAAAGGCATGATGTCTCTCTTGTGCTTAATGGTTTAATTTGTTTGATGATAAGGAGAGGCAGGGTAGACAAACATCCTGTAGACACCCCATTTTTGACCGCCTGCAAGGCTCGAGCGCTTTGCCTAGTACACTCGATGATGAAAGTGGTGTTGTGTGTGGTTCGAGGTCTTAACGAAGGGGCTATGATTAAGCTCCGAAACAATCCCAAACCCTCCATATTCCCACTGTTTGTACCACAGAAATCCATTTTTACACATTTTGCCACCCTATGTTGAGTCTGAAGCAGAGAGACATGGGATCACGTTGAGGCTCGGTCGTGCCTCATTGGGAGCCAGCCGTGGCCATTTATGGCCGGCCGTGCCTTGGTAGCGAGAAATACTATTCTAGGTAGGAGCTTGCCAGCTGTCTATTTTTGAAGATATTTATGACCTCTTTTGCTCAATTTCTATAAAAACAAAGTTGTATCTCTATTTTGAGGATTGAACAAATTCTAAAAAGCTTATACAACTTCTTCAGAGCTCCTTCTTCTTGTGCAAGCAACCTTTGAGCAAGCCTACCACCTTTAGCCTATATCCATACACCATATACACCTTCACACCTTAGCCTTGGAACCTTGGTTGAGCCTTGAGCATCACAATTCAAGCTTGAGAGTGTGTTTGGACCAAGTTTGATTCACAAACAAAGAGCCTACCTTTCTTGAGAGGTATAAGCTTACAATCTCTTCTCTTGCTCTCTTTGCTATCTCTTGCTATCTAGTTCTTGTAGTTGTTTATTGTTCTGATCCTCTTTTAAGTGTCTAAGCTCGGCTTTGGATAGCTACCAAAGGGTAGAGAGAGTTACCACTCTTTCTTGCACCTTCACCTATAGCTCAAACCCTTATTTTTACACCCTTTTCTTTGCTTTCTAAATTGATTATCAGAGTTTAAAAGAGGCTAAAAATCATGCTTTGAGGTTTCAAAATTGGAGGGGTTAGCCACCCCTCCTTGTTCTTGCTTACTAGCCTTATTTTGTTTCTTTGTTGTTTAGCTTTTTGGGCTCTTTTCATGCACTTTGAGGCACTATTTTTCACCCATTAAGGGCTGTTTTAGGGCTATCCTAGGTTATTTAATTAATTCATGCTTTGATTGGTTTGCTTGTTGTCTTATATGTTTGCATATATAGCTTGTTGTATGTTGTTCTTAGCATTTCTTTGTTTAATTTCTATGTTTAAGAACCTCATTTTAACAAGCAACGTATCATCCATTTCTTTTATTTGAGAGTTGTTTCAACCGGTTGATGGTTGTTCAGAACATGAGCTAGAGATCTATGCTTAATGGCTTAATCTCTACGGAGGTTTATCGCCAACGGCATAGTCTCTCTTTCATGTTGAGAATCACTTCCCGTTTGACACGCTTCTCATTTAGTGGACGTAATCATCACCTTGGACTTAATGGACTAAAGAATGGAAAGGTCTAAAAATTGCTAAAATGAACCAACCCACATAAAGAAAATGAGCTATATTGCTTGGATTCGGCTGGATGTTATGTCGAGTCTATTGTGTCAAGGGTTGTCTTACATCAATTCATGATGTTTCGATGAGCCTTGAAGCGTTCCTACCTCTCTCTTTGATCTTACTCCATAATAGGAGGGAGGGGTGGTTATTGATTCATTGCATTCATTAATTTTTGTCCAAAATTTTTTTCATGGCCTAACTTATCAAGCAATCAATTTCTTCATTGATGGTTTGGGAAATGACTTCGTTCTTCTCTTGAGGCTTACCATGAGAGAGAAGAGTAGAAGGGACAAATAGAGTTTAGAATAACTCTGTCTGCATTGCTTTCACTTCAGGGCACAAAAATAGGATTTTGCATAAAATTAAGGCACGGTCGACCTTATTTGGGCCCGGCTGGGCTTCATTGGGGGCCGGCCGAGCATCAATGTTTGGTAAGGCAGTGTGTTTTGTAGAAGCAGAGAGCAGTGACTGAAGGTGAAACAGGACAGATTCTAAGAATGGTAGACAAAGTTACTTCTGAAACCGCTACGAGCATGCCATCCTTGTGCTTCCATTGTAAATTGTAAATTAATGATTTCAATATTGTTGTAATTATCATCATGGTAATTAATATTGTTGTAGCAATGATTCGTTAGATAGTTAGCTTATTTTGTTGTAATAAATTAGCTAGTTAGTTAATTATAGCTTAGCTAGTTAGTTATTTATTCATTCACTTGGCTTTGTAATAATTAGTTTAAAGCTGGACATTCGGACACTCATTCGAACTCTCTTGTGTGAGGCCAACATGTAATAAGTTGTATCTCTTCCAACCCCACGTCTTTCTCCCTTTTACTTATTTGTTTACGATGGTTAGTATAGAACACCATTTTTCAAATTAGCATCTTTATGCTTTGCATCCATTGTCTTGCATGCATCCAAGGTTCGGCTCATCATACTAACCAAATGTTTAAATTCATTGCTTGAATACGTGATTCATCACATGTCTTGAATGGAATCATATGCCATGTTCATTGCCGAGCCTATTAAAATTACACAATGTGTACGTTGCATTTAGTCATATTGCATTAGTTAGGAGCATGCATATTTTCTAATTATTTTGCTTTGTTTTGGCTCGGAGTACTAGGTGAGCAATTTTGAGTTTTAGCATCTTGCATCGAATGTTTGTGTTTCCATGCCAAGCATATTTCCATGAGGCTAATTGCTTAAATGATATACCTGTTTGAATGCCTGTGGATGGATGCTAATTGCAAATATTGGGACAAATTGATTAGGGTGTGTTTGGTAACGTTTACGTTTTTAGTTTATATTTACAAAAATTTTATAAACTGGTTTTTGTTTATTTTTAGAAAAACATAAATTACAAATGCGTTTGGTAATTGACAAAATGTTTAAAAAAATTTAAAAATATAAAAAAGAGTGAGAAATGGCAAGTGGTGGCAAGTGGCGGTGGAAGACGGTGGTGACGGTGGGTGGTGGGTAGCTGGTGGTGGTGGGTGGTGGCGGATGGGTGGTGGTGGTGGGTGGGTGGGTGACGGTGGCGGGTGGTGGGTGGTAGCGAATGGGTGGTGGTGACGGGTAGGTGGCGGGTGGTGGTAGTGGGTGGGTGGGTGATGATGGCAGGTGGTGGGTGGTAGCGAGTTGGTGGTGGTGGCAGGTAGGTGGCAGATAGCGGGCGGGTGGTGGGTGGTAATGGTAGGTGGGTGGGTGACGGTGGCGGGTGGCCGGTGGTAGCGAGTGGGTGGTGGCGGGTGGGTGGTGGATAGCGGGTGATGGCGGGTGGTGGCGGGTAAATGGCGGGTGGTGGTGGTGGTGGTTGGTGGTGGGTGGGTGGGTGGGTGGGTGACAATGGCGGGTGGTAGGTGGTAGCGAGTGGGTGGTGGTGGTGGTGGTAGATGGAGGGTGGTGGTGGTAGGTGGGTGGCGGGTGATGGCAGTGGTGGTGCTGGTGCTGGTGGTGGGTGGTCGGTGGTGGTGGCGGGTGAGTGGCATGTGGCTGGTGATGGTGGGTGGCTAGTGGTGGATGGTGGTGGCTGGTGGGTGGTGAGTGGTGGTGGCAAGTAAGTGACGGGTGGTGGTGGCGGGCGGTGAATGGTAGTAGCGGTGGTAGGTGGTGGCGGGTAGATGGCAGGTGGGTGGTGGTGGTGGTGGCGGTGTTGGCGAGGGGTGGGTGGTGGTGGCGAGTGGGTGGCAGGTGGGTGGTGGGTGGTGGTGGCGGAAGACTATGATGGAAAATGGTGGCGGGTGGTGGCTAGTATTGGGTGGTAAAAAAAAAAAAAACTGAAAACTGAAAATGGAAACACATTTTTTGTGTTTTCATTTTTTAGCCAAATTTATAAACTGAGACCACTGATTTATAAATCAAAAATTTTACCAAAGAAGTTTTTATTTGAGTTTTTAAAATTTTTGTAAATATAAACAGAAAACTGAAAACGTAAGTGTTACCAAACGACACCTTAATGTACAAACTCACCTTTTCAAGTGACGAGTATCAAAAACAATTTTCAAACAAACATGAAATCAAAGTGTTCTAATCTTTGCAAATTAGTCTATACTTATGTGCGTCACATAATAATGTTAGTCTAATAAAACCGGAACAAGAGCATATAATGTAAATAAAAACACATCATGATTAGTAGAGGCCGATCTTTGGTTGGGCGAGTGGGGTGCTCAATTCATAACCTTCCCCTCTCGTACCTAAATTCCCTAGTTTAGACACTTTGGTGATGACAGACTAATGGCCTTTGGCACGAGTCTCGAGTTTCCTAAATTTCTCAAAAATATTTAGGTGACGACTCTGTAATCTGGCAAAGCAGTCCATTTTGGGCATTTGATTCAAACATCGATTTTCCAAAAGAATTGTCAGATTGGGACTCTTTTTATGTTTTCACTATTTCACATTGCACTTGTGAAATCGGATTCAGAACCACAGGAGGCCGAACTGTAGGGCTAGTCGTATCTGAAAGGAGCACGAAAAGAAAGCTACACATCCCTTGAAAATGCTCTATTTGTGTTCTGTTTCTTTTCTGCTGTAGCAGGGCAGTACCTAAAAATAGTGGCCGGCTGGCCACCTTTTTCAGCCAGGTAGTGTCTCTTTTCCCTGCAAAACAGAGCAGAAGCAGTGGCAAAACAGAAGTATTTTCTGCAAACAGGAGTATTCTGGTGAGCAAACAGGGGCATTTTCGGAGTGGCAAATCCGCATTTCATGCATGAACAATTCCTCCTTGTGGCTCATTAATTAGTATCTTGTAACTAATTAGGTGAAATTCCTTCGAACTTGTAATAGCTTAGTTAATTAATTTTGTGTTTCTAATTAATTAGTTCGCTAGAGTAGTTAGTCAATTGGTGTTGTAATTACTTAGTTAGTTAATTTGTAATAATCAGCTTAAACTAGGCCATTTATTCGGACCCTCTTGTATGAGGGAAAACATGTAATAATGTGTGTATGTCTTCCAATTTCCATTTCTTTCTCCCTTTTATTTACCCGCGTATGATGGATAATGTAGTACATCATATTTCATTTAGCATTCTTCATGATTTGCATCCATTTGTCTTGCATCCATAAGGTTCGGCTCATCATTCTAACTAGCATTGTTATTTATTACTTCTTTGAAAAAATGCATAAACCGCATGCTATCAAATTGATTCATATGCCATACTAGTAACCGAACCTACTAGTTGCATTTTGTATGTGTTGCATTAGTCATTTTGCATTCATAGGGTCATGCATATTTTTTTCTAACTCTTTTATTTCTTTTGGTTTGCCTCGGTTGAGTACTAGGTGAGCATTTATTGCTTTAGCATATTGCATGCGTATTAGTGTTGCCATGACAAGCATAATTACCATGAGGCTAAATGCTTAAGTGATATACCTGTTTGAATGCCTGTGGATGAAGGCTAATTACTTAACTTGGGATAGTTTCATTAATGTACATTTGAGCCCACTTTTTCAAGTGGCACATTCACAAACTCTTTTCGAAACAAATAAGAAATCAAAGTGTTCAAACTTTTGCAAATTAGTCTATACTTGTGTGTAACAGATTGTGAGTTAGCCTAATAATCGGAACAAGAACATATAATGTAAATAAGAATCACATCCTGATTAGTAGAGGCCAATCTTTGATCGGGTGAATGGGGTGCTCAAATCATGACCTTCCCTTCTCATACCTAAGTTCCTAAGCCGAGACACTTTGGTGATGACGGACGCGTAGCCTTTGGCACGAGTCACGGGTTTCCTGAATTTCTCAAAAAATATTTAGGTGGTGACTCTGTAATCTGGCAAAGTAGTCCATTTTTGGCATTTTTGATTCCAAATCGATTTTCCAAAAGATTTGTCAGATTTGGACTCATTTGTGTTTATCTATTTCACATTGCACTTGTGAAATCAGATTCAGAACCACGGGAGTCCAAACTGTAGGGCTAATCGTATCCGAAAGTAGCATGAAAAGCAAGCTACAGTTTCTGGCGACTCTCTGAGGATATTAGAGAACTTGACTCAGACTTCATGATGTGAAATTTTATCGACACTTATATGTTTTTTGCATTGCCTTTTCCATTGGTGTGCTTAAGTCATTGTGTTTGCCATATGCTATTCCCAGACGGTTTACCAGAGGCTTGCCCAAAAGCTTGCCAAAATGTTGACTGGTGATAGGCTCTACCATGTTGGGAACACAACCCCTGGATCTGGGCTACTGCTGTACCGTTTGATCCTTTCACTTTTTGGTGTTAGGTGTGAGAGGTACATTAGGTAGTCTTGCTGAGGTACCCCTTTTTGACCATTTGGCCTAGCTGCATATAGTAAAGCCATAGTGACTGTTCCAAACTAGGACATGATGCTCACCTAAATGCATGATTGCGTGAAACCACTTGATTGAAGTAGCAAAACCCTAGTTCATCACAAAACTAGGACAGGGTAACCCTACCCCCTCATAGGGGTGTTTTGGCTCTCCTTTAACTGGTATGTGCTTTATAGTGAAACTGTATAGGAATGTTCATATCAGTGGCAGAGTTGGTATCTATTTTGGGGTAGAATTTAGTGTGGAGTACAGTCCTACAACTTTGATCATGTCTGTGTTGATAACATCTTAGCTGAGTTGCTATACAGTTTCTGATTGCTACTCTTTTGCTTTATTTCTTTTGCTAGGTAGTTTAAACCATAGCTTTAGAAGGTTCGGATATCCCCCAAGTACTCTGGACCAGAGTCGAAAGACTTTGCAAGGCCGGGGATCTTGTTCGGGGATAGCCCGTGTTTACCTCACCATCATCAGTTACAAGGCGAAGGAGGATTAGATAGAGTTCGCCAGTCTAGCTCTTACAACAATCACCTCTCAGCTCGCCTATGTTCAGTCCAGTTCAAGAACAGTCATCTACTACCAGTCCGGTTCAAGAATAGTCACCTATTCCTATGGTACAGTATCCCCTGGCGAATATGGAAGAACTGATACTCCATCTGCAACAAATAGTTGAGACACTATAGCATGATGTGGCCCGTCAAGCCGAGGTTATAGTCCGCCAGGCCAAGGTGATAACTAGGCTACAACAATAGCAACCACAACCAGTGATGACCTCTGCATCCCATGCACCCACCACAACTATCCCTATACCCGGTGCCGCTGCTAATACTGCCAATGCTCAAGAAAACCAGGGTAATCAAGTTTTTCCAGTCCAAGCAGAACCTATCCCAGCACGAGCCTCCAAAGTCCCAGTTTATTAGCTCAAGGCCTTGTTCGAGTTCGAGGTTGATCCAACCGTGCTCAAGGTCAATAAACTGGAGAAATTATTCAAAAGAGCGCAAGGAGTCAATTCCATTCCAGACATAGAGGATGGATACACTGAGTCTGCGGTTACATTACTAGAGCGGTTCAAGATGCCGCACATTGACTGCTTTGATGGATCTAGAGATCCGATGGTTCACTTACGACTATTTTCGAATATCTTCCATCCGATGGGTTTAACCAGACTACAAAAGCTTTCCCTTTGTAGTCGAACTATGTCAGGAATAGCGGCCATCTAGTATGCTGGAAGATTCAGTAAAGCAGAATTGGGAGGAATTAGTCGAGTCCTTCATAGCTCAATACTCTTACAATATGCAAATCGAGGTCACAACCCGTGATCTCGAGGCAACGCACCAAGAGCCAAAGGAAGGCTTCTCTGAGTTTGTGACAAGATGGAGGGCCAAGGCATCCATGATGACCACTTGACCTTCAGAGAAAGACCAGATTAGGTTGGTTGTCCAGAGTTTGCATGGCAAGCTGCTACAGAAAATGATTATTCTCCCATTATTTACATTTACAGAACTTCATGAAATGGAGGTGCAAATTGAGGATGCCATGATGTAGGGGCTTATTACTGAGGATAAGGAGCCGGCTAAGAGGGTGTTTGTTCGGAGTTCCAATATTGCCAGTGGTAACACAGTTGCGAGGCCATCAGATGTAAGTGCTGTCACCACAACAAAAACTACTGACCCCTTCGCCAACATAGGTCCACAAACATCATTCAACCCTACCCTGACCTCAGGGTAGTACTTTTAACCAACTATACATGACCTTATCCAAAGCCATGCAAGTGTTGGTAAAGAAAGGGCACCTAAAACACTTAGATCCTCGCCCATTTCCTGAACCTCTTCCACCCAAACACAACCTTGCAAAGTACTGTGCTTTTCGCCAGCAGCACAGTCATGACACCAACCAGTGCTTCCACTTGCGTCGTGAGATTCAGGATCTCATTGACAACAGGGTCATCGCTCCACCTCAGAAACCAAATGTAAGTACTAATCCCCTCCCAGCCCATAATCAAGTCCCCCTACCTCGAAACCTTAAACTTATCCATATACTGGCCACCTCTTATGACCCTGGCGTATATATTACCCCCTCACACTTACCAAAATCGATGTTGTTCATTCCTGAGGGCACATATTTGTGCATGATGGACACATTTGAACCACAACCTGAACCTCACAATGTGGTGACAATACCTGTGGTAAAGGAGGTTTTGACCTCAGAGGGAGGTACTGGCCTGTCGTTGGAGTATTCTGGGGATTTATTTGAAAGGGCATATAACCTGAGTTGCTATATTGTGCCAACTAGTCAAATCAGGCCTAAAGTGGTACTACCAATCTCGGTACACATCAATGTAGTTAGGGAGGATGGCCTAAGCTAGGGATTGGATGACCTTGCAAATCTTGAAGAAGATCTAGACAACCTGCAATTCTTCGATGAACATGATTAGGGAAATGTACATATCGGGTGGTTTAACCTAAACGGATCAACTGATAATGCCGGATCGCTGAGTGATGAGCCAGACAAGGAAGAAAAAAATGGGATAAAACCAGAGGGAAAGGAAATAGAGGTAACTACAGTGGCCGGGAAGGCTGATGAGAAAAGAAAACTGCCGGAGAGCACATGTGTGGGAAACTCGACCCAAGAAATGGGTGTTGTGAACACTATGGATATTGAACAGGAAGCTACATTGAGGCAGTTTGAGAGAGAAAGAGTTGAGGATAGCCTGAAAACTGCAACCGTGTGTCGCCTCGAGGGGGACACTTGTACTGTGAAGATGATCTAAGTGGAACCGGACAACTGTTTGTTGGCAATTGAGGGTGAGTGGTGGGATGACAATGATTTGCATCTAGCCCATACTGATGAAGATTGAGGAGACTGCATCCCGGATACTACGTGCTATGCCAAAGAGATAGACCATCTTACCCGAAGTGGACAGTACTTTAAGCCGCCACACCTGGATCAAGCAGAGCCATCTGGAAAGGACAAGGAGGTTGACAAACAAAAGGAGAAACAACTAGAAGAGGAGCTAGTTCTGAAGCAACTCAAGAAAATCCAAGCTGATATCTCTATCTGGGGGCTCCTTATGGCTTCACGGGTGCACCGGCAGGCAGTATTCTCGGCAATGGACAAGGTTAAATTGTCCAATGATACTACACCCGAGCAACTTGTGGGTTTGGTTTTTCCAAGTGGTGCTAAGCCAATGTTCACTTTCTCGGACAAAGAGCTGCCGCCAAAAGGGTCGGCCCACAACAAACCATTATAAATCTCCATAGAATGCAGAGAGAAGTGGGTGCCAGTGGTGTTAGTAGACATCGGTTCTGCCATCAATGTCTGTCTGTCCCGCACTGCCTATGCAATTGGTCTCAAACCAATAGACTTTGTTCCCACAGCCAAGGTGATACGTGCATATGATAACACGAGCATAAAGGTCATGGGCACCGTGAAAGTGCGAGTTGAGGTAGGCCTATCGGAGCAAGAGATCGAGTTCCACGTCTTGGATATGCCTGCTACCTTTAATCTGCTATTAGGGAGGCCTTGGTTACATCATGCAAGGGCTGTCTCCTCCACCCTCCATCAGATGTTGAAGTATCCTCATGAGGGAGGAGTAGCAACCGTTTTTGGGAACTCATCCATCCATCCACCTCCAGAGGTGACTACGCCAGTGCTAGAGATCAATCATGGTGACTAGGATGTATTCCTCTCGGGATTCACTCTGGCTAAAGCCAAAATAGTGCAGTCAATTCTGGTCGCGGATGAAGGCATGTACGTCAGTGCCCAGTCCATCTACTTCATGAACAAACTACGGTACATTCTGGGAATGGGGCTTAGAAAGAGCGGTCGAAAAGGTGTTGCAACACTGGCAGAGATGCCACACAACCCACATGCCTTTGGACTGGGCTATGTACCCATCAAAGAGGACTGGTTAAGAAAGGGGAAAGAGATGAGGGGTAGAGCCATGGCCAAGAGAGTTGGAAAGTAATATGAGCTCGTCCACAGGCCAATCCGACGGACGTTGAATGGCCGTTTTGTTCGAGAAGGAGAGGATTTCCCTTTTTGTGGCTTTCTTGAGCATTGGGTAAATTCCTCAAAAAAGCATGTCATTGGATTTGAGATCTTCTTTGATCTATAACTACAGGACAATGATGAGGAAAAGGTTGAACCAAGCATCAAAGCTAGCACGATCATGGAAGATGATTCAGACAACAGCGGGCCGGAAGTAGGGGTAACACTGGCACGATGAACTTGGGGGATAACTTTACTGTCTCCATGATCGTAGAAGAACTGGGTTTGGACCCAACCAGTGGTATTTTAGATGTATCCAGGGCACGATGTCTTACCTGGCAACTAAAGGAAAGCTTTCTTTCCAGTTCTGAATTAGGTGATGAGCCTGAATCTGATTCCTCTGAGTCTGTGGAGTCGGAATCAGATTTAAGTCAGTCCGGCAAGTCTGAGTCTGGCATTCCCGGGGGTGGTAACCCGAATGCCGAGGTCCTGTCGAGGTCCTCTTTTTTTTTTTTGCTTTTGAGTCGATTTGAACCGAAGAGCTGGAGCTTATGAATGAGAACTTTGCAGATTTTATGTACTTCTCTATGCCGTTGATTTATTGCATTGACCAAGATTTTTAGAATTTTATTGAAAATGAAGAGGAAGAAATTCCTTTGGCTCTGAAAATTTTGATTAATCGAGAAGAGGAGAGGTATGCTAAACCCTGTATTGATGAAACCATTGCTATTAATGTGGGTACTGAGAAGGATCCACGCTTGGTCCAAATCAGGTCCATGTTGTCTTTGGAGGAACACGAGCGTTTAGTCTCTTTATTAAAAGATTTCAAAGTTGTTTTTGCGTGGTCCTACGAAGACATGCCTTGAATCGACCCTGAGATTGTACAGCACCGGATCCATCTTGACCCCGAGGCTCGACCCGTTAAATAGAAACTGCACAGAATTTGTCCGGATTGGGCACTAAAAATCAAGGAAGAGATCACCAAGCAGATTGATGCAGGATTCTTACAAGTGTCTGAGTATCTGACCTGGTTGGCCAACATCATCCCAATGCCGAAGAAAGATGGCAGAATTCGGGTTTGTGTTGACTTTCAAGACTTGAACAGAGCCAGTCCGAAGGATGATTTTCCACTACCGCATATTGATGAGTTGGTAGACTTTACTGATCTATCCTGATTTGGCACAAACCCAGGAATATAACTACACATATTACAAATATATTATTAACAAATTATGCCATATTGTAGACACCCCATTTTTGACAGACCTTAAGACTCAGACGTCATCGATTGAGTGCTCGGTGATTGCGCATGTTGTGCTCGTTTCGAGGTTTCGGAGTTCTTGGCTGAGAGCCTCACCTCCGGACCCCGGGACCCTTTGTACTTTGACTCGGTCCGTGGACCAAGTCTTGTTTTCTCTTCCTGGAGGGAGGGAGAGGTCTTGTAGACCATCTCTCAGTGGTCGTAGGCTACTTTTCGTGGTCATAGGCCACTGTTCCCATTTGGAGACTAGTTTCTGATTTTCGGAGCCGTCGGTCGTGCGCCTCGGCTCGGGATCGCTTAACATTCTCCGTTTGGCACAGTTTTTGGAACACACCTTGTTTCCTCTGTCTAGAGGGACACTATGGTCCTGGAGACCACTTTTGTGGTCATACGCCACTTTTAATGCTCGGCAGCTGGTTTTCGGGGCTCCCGGCCGCGCATCTTGCCTCTCGAACCCTCATCTTGCATCCGTTTTGGTTTGTCTTGGGTACAAACCTTGCTTTCCTTGTTTGGGAAGTGGTACAAGGGTGGGAGACCAGCTTTTATCCTTGGAGACCTGTGACGACCCATAATTTTTTTCCCTCCGCTCGAGCGGAGGAGTTGACGCTCGAGCGGACTTTTGGGGTTCCCAGCAATTTTGCAGACAGCCGGAGATTCTGGGAGTTGTGAATCTCCGCTCGAGCGGAGGATTCGACGCTCGAGCGGACTGCTTTATTGGTCTGTGCACGCTCGAGCGTGAAAAGTAAGATTGCCCTTGACATTGTAGTAGTGTATTTGAAACCTTCTTATTTTATTTTGGAGTATTGATTGAGGTGGTAATATGATAGTAAAGTAAGATTGGACCAAAAGCTTAAATTAGAGTAATTTGTCTGCGACCAGCCGTCACTCTTTTGCCCTTTTCTTTTTCCACACTTTGAATTTGGATGTGAGGTTGAACCATTGGAAAGCTTATCTCCGGGGCTTCAATTTGGACACAAGAACGACCTAAAACGGAGTCCGGATGAGAGAGTTACGCATGTTTGAAGTTTTGGAATCTGTGCTGAGAGCAGGTCCGCTCGAGCGGGAATAGGGATGCTCGAGCGGGGTTTTCGGGACAGCAGCTTTAAAAACGAGATTTTGGATCATTTTTGATATGTTTCTTCTTCCCTCTTCCTTCCTCTTCGCCTAAGTCCGAAACCCTAGCCCCAAATCCTTGAATCCCTTTACTTTGCTCACGATCCACCATGGTTTTTTGGCATCAAGGATGGAGAACAAGGAGGATCAACTTTTTTACCCGATTAGAAACTTGGATTTGTGAAGGCTTCTTCTCAAGCTCACCCCTTTGCTTGATTATTGAGGACACGCTTCGGGAGGAATAATTTCACCACCAACACACTGTGAGTACTAGTATGAGGATGTACCTTCTATTTACCATTGATACTTATTATCACTAACGCTCTGTTACTTGTAAGTGTTACACGAACATGTTAGACGAACATTTATAATGATTGAAAGTCAATGTGAGCGTTGAAAGATTGGCATACATCGGTATGACTTTGAAATGACTCTGTTCTGTTAATAATGAATAATAATTCTCTATTATTTATAAGCAAACCACGTCGTTTCTGAATGAATACATGGAATTATGTTCATCTTTAAACTAAGATTATCCCATTGTGATACATATGGACCTAAGGTCGTTAAGAGCTTATGACATGCATGCAAATGTTTAACATTATTATGTGATTCACGTTAGAATGTGGGTTATTTTGTCCTTATTAAGCATATGGTAATGATATATGTGGCCTCGGTTAATAATTCATTTACGCATGATTCCTATGTCTCTACATGAATGAAGTTAATTATGTAAAGAAGTAATGGAATGAATAAAACAACTTCATGTTGATAAAATACGATGTGAGACACCGCTTGAGTTCATATAAGTTACAAGGGCTTTATGCCACTTTCAAGGGCTCTATGCCATTACAAGTTACAAGGGCTTTATGCCATTACAAGGGCTTTATGCCATTACAAGTTACAAGGGCTTTATGCCATTACAAGGGCTTATGCCATTTTCAGGGCTCTATGCCATTACAAGTTACAAGGGCTTTATGCCATTACAAGGCTTTATGCCATTACAAGTTACAAGGGCTTATGCCATTACAAGTTAAGGGCTTCATGCCATTTTGTCAAGAATTTCATGCATTTCGTTAAGGATTTCAAGCCACTCTGTTTAAAGTTGGCCCAAGGCCGTTCTGTAAAAGATACTTCCGGATAAATGATTTTGAAAATGACTATGCTATACAATGTCTAATGAAATCCATATTTTGGATTACGAAATGTTTAATATGATAAGTATTTTTCTAAAATGATAAAAGTGTTATGAACTTCTGACATGTTTATGATATGATACTTTCCTGGATAATTTTCCCAAATGCCTAGATACGCTACGGAACTCCGAATGTTCAAGATATGACAAGTTCTCTGAACGAAATACTTTGCTATGTATACAGAAACCAATTAACCATATGTTCTCTTTATTGATAAATACACGGGTATGTAGAATATTTCATATTAAGCATTGAATTGTTATGTACTATTATTCACTGAGCTTGGCTCACTTATTTTATGTCTGTTTCTGTAGGCACTCAACCTGGAGATCAACCTTAACCTGTGGCTTCTGTCACCCAGTTGTCAACCCCTGAGTATCTAAACTCTTAGATGTTGACCGTTCAAGTTATTGAGTTTTTTGCTAAATTTCTATTTGTACCCTAAATGTCTTTTAAGCCTGATGTGGTATATAATCCGTTTATCTTTCCATGTTTTTTGTTTAACCCCGACCTAGAGGGTTGGGTCTGTATATGTATATGTACATAGCTATTTTCAGATGCACGTCACTGTATATTATCTGCATTATGTTCTGTGGTGATCCTGCATAGTAGTGTTAGCTCAATGGATATCTTTTACGCTATTATATGATATTAAATGCTTCCGTTCAGGCCCCATGGATATATTCATCAGGTTTTAATTCCGCTTCTGAGGTTGGTCATGCCCAACTTTTAGGGGCGGGTTTGGGACGTGACAAGACCACTTTTTCCTCGCTAGAGCACGATTTTTCTGGTTTCTGGTCGGGAAACTAGTTTTCTTGGTCTGTGGGCCACATTTTCTGGTTTCCCACCCCACCATTGGCTTGCTTTCAGTGTGGAGACCACCAATTCCCCTGCCGACCACTTTTTTACCTGGGAGACCACTTTGGTGTGTCGGCCGACCACCTTTCCGGTCCGGCAGCTTTCCGCTTCTGTTTTGTCAGGCTGAATGGATGCCAGCTGTCCAGCTGAGGCACAGACTGTATCCTCCATACACGTGTATGGAGGGATTGCATCCAAGTTTTAGCTTCTTGAGGAAGCTTTAACTTTGTTCCTCTATAAGAGAGGCTCTCCCTCTCCTTGGCAGAGGTTCAAAAAAAAATTTTGTTTAAGGCATAGGCATATATCCCTCTCTTTCTCACTCTATATTGGTGTTTTGCTTCACACTTGTGCACACAACCTCATAGCCAAACAGTCTTACCTTGTTACTGAGTTGTTGGAGGGTCTTGAGAGGGCTCAAGAGTTGGTTTTTGGTTCAGAAAATCTGCTGGTTTTGCTGAGCTTCAAGGGTAACCTCTTTTCTCCCTTTAAGCTTTGTTTTGGTCACTCTCTTAGCCATACTTGCATGCTTATTTGAGCTTTGTTTTCAACTAAAAAAAGCTTCATTTTTGAGCACTTAACATGTTTGTTTAAGGCCTCTTGGGTGCTGAGGGTCTCCTACCCTCTTGCATGCCTTGTTTGGCCTTGTTTTGTGCCATGCCTTAGGGCCTTTGAGCTAATCCTTGCTTGGCCTTTTAGCCACTGAAATCCAGTGGATTTTCAGTGGTTGGCATGTGGTTTTGAGGTCCTAAATCAGAGAGGGGTGACCTCTCTCTTTTTGTCTTGTTTACTTGCATTTTTTGCCTATCAAAGGAGCATACATTTTCATACTTTCAAGGCTTGGCTCAGGCACCTTTTGGTGAATTTTAGGGCCTTCCTAGACTCTGTCTATGGTTGGTTTGGTCACCCTTGGCACGCTTCTCATATGTGTAGTGTATTTCCATTCATGGCTCATCAAGGTAGCATGTCAATCTAGCATGTTTTAGCTCCATTTCAGTGGGTTTTTGGTCATCATTTGACATGTCATGGCTCTGTTTTTGGCTGGTTTGGTAACCTCTCACATGCTCCATATGCTTGTAGTGTAAATTGTTTCACTAGCTTGGTTCGCATGATGTTTTGGCTCTTTATTCTAGCACATTTGGCTTTGCTCCAACATGGTTTTGTTCATATTTTGGGCTGCCTTAGCTCTGTTTTGAGGCCTCTTGGTCGAATGACGCTTGCCATGCATGCTTATAGTGTAATAGCCTTGACTAGTTTTTGAGTTTTGAGGTCCCTTGCATGCCTAACTGGGGTATTTGCATGTTTTGGCATCATTGAGAATGTTATTTCAGAACATGTAGGGGTGCTACACTTCCATATTTTCCACTCTTCAAGTGCTCTTTAGAGTTGTGCTTTTATGCCCTATTTGTGAGCCATTGCATGAGCCTCATTTTTGTGCCTTTCAAGCCATCATCCCAACTCATTTTTGCTACTGTTTTGGCCTGCATAGGGTCTGTTTGGGGTTGGTTTGGTCATTTGAGCATCGCCTTGCATGCCTCTAGTGTAATATGCTTCACTAGCTTTCGATACTTGAGCCTTTCAACATGCATTGCGTGAGTTGTTTGCATGATTCGAAGTCATTTTGTATGCCATTTTAGTGCTGGAACACATGCCATTGTACTCCATGTTTCATCTTTTCAATGCTCTTGGAGAGTTGTATTTTGTGCCTTAGGCTTGGGCCATTGCATTATACATGTTTGTGTGTGTTTTGGTGCCTTGATTTCATCATCAATGGCCGTTGATTTGGACATGGCTGAGGCCTATTCATTTCGGTTTAAGTCCATTGCGCATTGAGTATGTCATGTAGTTCGTAGCATTGAGCATGCCATGTTGTTACATGATTGATCATCGCACTTGTGCATGCCATTTTCATCGCATTATGTATGTGTTGGTTACCACGTGCATTGTGTATGTTAGTGTCATGAGCGTTGTGTATGCCATATAGTTCATAGCATCGTGTATGCTAGTTTGCATGTTTGCATGATCATCCCTTGCATGCTTGCATGTCCAAGTTGTGTTGCATTAAGTTGCATGATTGAGTCGCACTGTGCATGCCATGTTTGTTGCATTGTGTTTGGAATAGGCGTTAGTCCAAACACGGGAAACGAGGGACGTTTCATACTCGAAGTGATGAAACGTACCTCGATTCCCGGTCGCCGACACTCTTGACTATACATGACGGAGTTCTAGGCTTTAGGTGTTTGTATGTGCATTCATTCCATATTGAGTTGCGCAATTCGGCCCCTCGGCCATCATGCATCGAGATGCGTGATTGGTGGCCCGAGGGTCGAGACCTACACTCCCTTGAGCTTATGTAATGATAGGGAGGGTGGTCGCGCATACATGTGTTGCAAATACTTTGCCATGCCCCTTTCTTGCCCTCTGTTGCAGAAAACCAGAAACCAGCAGCAAAAACTGGTCGGCCGACCAGATAAAGTGGCTGGCCGACCACTTTTTCTGGTTTTCACCACAAAAAGTGGTCGGCAGGTGGTCTCCAAGGCCAATATCTGGTCGGCAGCATCCCTACAGATTCCCAAGGTGGAGTTTCATCTCTCTGGAGCTTGGTGCAAGTTTCTGAGATCAATTGCAAACAGAGGCAAATCGGGGCGTCGCGAGGGATTTCCGAACAAGGCGACTCGAGCATGCATGCATCCTTTGTCATCCAAAGCAGAGCTGAGGCAGCCTACATCATATAGTTTATATGCTTATTTAATTGCTAACTTAGCTGATTTGTTAATTAGTTAGAGTTGTGTAATAATTAGCTGTAGCTTGTTATTCATTCTGTTGTGTAAAAACTAGTTTAATTAGATTAGCTTAGATTAGCTAGTTGGTTCTGTATTATTCATTCGGACCCTCCGTCGAGAGGGCACAATTATTGTAAATAAGTGTGTGTGTGTGTGTGTGATGCATGTCTTCCAACCCCCATTTCTTTCTCCCTTTTATTTACCCGCTTACGATGGTTAGTTTTAGGGCATGTTTAAATTAGCATGCTTATGCTCGCATGTTTGCATCCATTCATCTGTCTTGCATGCACCAGGCTCGGCGCATCATACTAACTGCATTGTATTTCAATTCCTGTTTGAATACATGTATCAAATTGCATTTCACATGACATTTTAGAATAACTGAGCCTATCTTAGTTGCATTCTGTATGTGTTGCATTAGGCATTCTTGACATAGCTAGGATCATGCATTGATTTCTAACATAGCTTTTGTTTTGGCTCGGAGTACTCGATGAGTGTTTATGCTTTAGCATCCTTGCATGTGTGTGAGTGACCGCCATGATAGCATGCTTGCCATGAGGCTAACTGCTTATGTGATATAACTATCTGAATGCCTGTGGGTGAAGGTTGGATTACTTGAATTGGAACAATTCATTGCTTGCAAGTTTTAAGCCCACTTGAGAGTGGCAAATCACCATGTTTTCCAAGCCCACTTGAGGGTGGCAAAATCCGCATTTTAGCCTACTTACGAGTAGCAAACCGCTTTCAAAAACAAAAATGAGATGTTTTGTTCCAACTTAGGCGATCCAGTCTATACTTGTATGCTGTGCGCATCACATAGTAATTCTAGGTTAATAACCGGAATAAGAGCACATGTGTTTTCAAAAACAAGATATCATGTTAGTAAAGGCCGATCTTTGATCGGGCGAGCGGGGGTGCTCATTGCATGACCTTCCCCTCTCGTACCCAAGTTCCCGAGCCGAGGCAACTTTGGTGATGACGGACACGTGGCCTTAGGCACGAGTCAGGGTTTCCTAAATTTCCCAAAAATAAAATATTTAGGTGGCGACTCTGTATCTGGCAAAGCAGTCCATGTTTGGCACTTCTTTCTAAAAATTAGTTTTTCAAAACGATTCGCCGGATTTGGACTCTTTGGTGATTTATCAATCTCGCATTGCACTTTGCAAGATCAGATTAAGAACCGTGACATTGTGTCCGAACTGTAGTGAGCCCAATGAACAAAACGGGATTTTTCCGGGACGTTCGGGTGCGTCTACAGTTTCTGGTGACTCTGCTGGGGATTTAGAGAATTTGACTCGAACTTATGATATCTTGTTTTGACTACACTTATGTGTTTCTTTGCATTGCATGTGCATTGGTGCGCCTAGGACACAGTGTTTGCCGTCTGTTATTCCTGAACGGTTTGCCGGAGGCTCACTTCGAGAAGCGTGCCATAAGGCTGACCGGTTACGGGCTCTGCCACGATGGGAACACAAACCCTGGTCTTTATCGGGGCACCCTTTTGACTATTCAACCTAGTGCATATCGGAATCCATAGTGACCATCCCAATCTAGGACAGGTTGCTTACCTGATTATAGGTTGTTTGAAACTGCTGTGTGCATAGTGAAACCCTAGCTTCTGACAAAGTAGGACAGGGAAACCCTATCCCAACATAGGGGTGTTTTGGCTCTCACTTGCTTGCTATGTGCTTTTAGAGTGTGTCTCTCCAGAAATGCATGTATCAATTTGCAAGTGTGGGTATCAGGCCTGTGGGCATCAGTATCAGTATTTGGGAATCGGTTATATCCCCAGATATCAGATTTAGATTTGGGGCAATGATTTGGGAACAATGATCAATATTTGAGAACAGTATATTCAGCTTACAAACGCCAACTGTGTGTTGTCATGCTAACTGTGTGTTGTGTTTATTTAAGCCGTTATGCTGTCCGTTTTTCTGGTTGTTTATTTCCTTATTATGCTTTATTTATCTTTTTGCTAGGGTTAGTTTAGCACAATTGCTTCCGACCAAGCAGATATTCCCCAAGCACTCTGGACTAGAGGTCACAGACTCCATCGATCTGAGGATCTGATAGACGGACAACCAGTGTTCCACTCTTTACCCCCGGTTGCTAGACGGAGGTCAGTAAGGCACAGTGTATCGGTACCGCGGTTGCCAGATCAGTGGTCCTTGAGTAGTCAGGTTGAGATTTCCGAGTCTACTGCAGAGACAGATATACCGGCAGTTCAGTTAGATCAGGGCAGTATGGCAGGAATGGAGGAGATGATGCGTCAACTCCAAGAAAGTATGAGAACCATGCAGCAGGACACCGCCCGTCAAGCAGAATTTGCCAAACAACAGGCCGAGGTCATGGCCCAACAGGCAGAGTTAATTGCCAGGCTACAACAGCAAACCGGAGCATCCGCTTCACACCAAGCTCCTCCCCCGCCAAGAGTGCCAATACTCGGGGAGACAGCTAATGTCCAGGAAGATACGAACATTCCAACAGGGCCGGCTCCGCCCCCAATCCTAACCCAGCTATCCAAAGCATAGACCAACCTACCAGATTCACCCCTTGAGTTCGAGGTGGACCCTACAGCGTTGAAAGTGAGCAAGCTTGAAAAGTTGTTCAAGAAATCTCAGGGTGTGAAGTCCATTCCAGATATTGAGGATGGGTACACTGACTCGGCCGTGACGTTGCCGGACCAGTTTAAGATGCCACATATTGACCGTTTCGATGGGTCTGGAGATCCCATGGTGCACCTACGGCTGTTTTCAGATATTTTAAGGCCGATGGGCCTCTCCAGATTACAGAAGCTTTCTCTGTTTGGCCGGACCCTGTCGGGTGTAGCGGCTATTTGGTATGCAAAACTGGAGGACTCCGTTAAGAGGAACTGGGAGGAGATGGCTGAGGCCTTCATAGCTCAATACTCCTACAATACACAGATCGAGATTACAACCCGTGATCTCGAGACGACTAGGCAGGAGCCGAAGGAGAGTTTCTTTGATTTTGTGACCCGCTGGAGGGCCAAGGCCTCGATGATGACCATTAGACCGACTGACAAAGATCAAATACGGATGGTTGTATGCAACCTCCGGCCTAAGCTCATGCAGAAGATGATCGTCCTCGCTCTCCCCACTTTTGCAGATCTACATGAGATTGGAGTGCAGATCGAGGACACTTTGAAGCAGGGTCTGATTGACAATGACAGAGAACAGCCCAGGAGGACTTTCAACCGCAGTATGAATGCAGGCACAAGCAATGCTGTAGCTGCCAGAGCTTCAGATATGAGCATGGTCACCACCACTACCCCAAGAACCCTTACAGCTACACCATTCACCGGCACGTCTGGAAGTAACTCATAAACAACCAAGTACTTACCTCGAGGCCAAAGAACCTTCACTCCACTCTACATGCCCCTGTCCAAAGCTTTGGGGGTTTTAATTAAGAAAGGGCACTTGAAGCCCCTGGAGCCGCGGCCATTGCCAGAAACAGTTCCCCCCTTCCATAACCCAGCTAAATACTGCGCCTTTCACCAACAGCATGGTCACGACACCGACCATTGCTTTAGATTGCGTCATGAGATTCAAGATCTCGTTGACAATAGGGTGATCGTGCCTCCGGAGAAACCCAATGTCACAACCAACCCTCTCCTACCACATAACCAAGCCCCACCTTCCAAACGCATGAACTCAATCCAAACTGGGGTTGTGTCATACGACCCTAGCATATATATTACCCCTTCTCACCTACCCAAGCCAGAGGTGTTCATTCCTGACAGCACTGACTTGTGCGTGTTGGACATCTCCCGAACCCAACCTGAACTAATGGTAGTGACTATCGAAGATAGAATAGGGATGACTTCGGAGGAAAGTGGGACTATTGATTCAGGGTCTGAGGAATTTGGGAGCTTTGCTGAGGAGGTACATAATCCAAGTGGTTACATTACGTCAGCAGGCCAGGTTAGGCCGAATGTGGAATTGCTAGTGGGGATAGAGATTTGCGTATTACGGGGGGATGGACCTAATCAGGGGCTAGATGACTTGGCGGATCTGGAAGAGGACATTGCTAACCTTCAATTTTTCAGTGAACAAGATCTAGGAGACATGACAGTCAACTGGTTTGATTTTGATGGATCAGCAGAGTCTACGGGATGGCTTGACGACCAACCAGATGTTGTTGAAGAATCTCAGCAGGGTCCATTAGGGACAAGGACACCAGCTATGGCCGGAAGGGCCGGGAATCTGAATGCATCGCCGGAGAGCGCTGGTGCTAAGAATTTCGCTCGGGATCTGGGCATTTTGGATACAGGGGTTGTTGAACAGCAGGCTGTACTGAAGCAGTTTGAACGAGAAAGGATCGAGGGTTCTGAGAGGGCCAGAAAGGCCAAAGCCCCTATGGGGACGGAACGTGCTGTGTGCGTAGGAATATAACATGTTGCGAGCATAGGAACGGAAGGTGTTGTGGGTACAAGAGTAGTCGTAACGGAGCCGGACAGGTGTCTGTCGGCTGCTAGTGGCATATGGTGGGAAGATGACGACCTATGTCTTGCCCACACAGATGAGGACTGGGGGAGTAACCAGCCGAATGATACCTAGTACATTGGCGAAGTTGATCACATGACTAGGAGCAGGCGGTATTTCAAGCCCCCGCACTTAGATCAACCAGATGCATCCGGAAAGGACAAGGAGGCGGAGAAGCAGAAGGATAAATTGCTCAAAGAGGAGGCTGTGCTGAAACAGCTGAAGAAGATACAAGCAGACATCTCCATCTGGCGACTGCTTATGGCTTCAAGAGTACATAGACAAGCTGTCCTTTCTGCTATGGACAAGGCCAAACTTTTAATAGATACCACGCCTGAGCAACTGGTAGGATTGGTTTTTCCGGGAGGAGCTTCCCCGACGTTGACCTTTTCTGACAAGGAACTGCCGCCTGAGGGCGCAAAGCACAACAAACCCCTCTACATCTCTGTCGAGTGTAGAGAAAAATGGATACTAGTGGTTCTTGTCGACACCGGATCCGCCATTAATGTGTGCCCATCAAGGACAGCATATGCAATCGGGTTGAAGCCCGCAGACTTTGTGCCAACTGCCCAGGTGATAAGGGCCTACGACAACACTAGCAGAGAGGTGATGGGGACTATGCAGATTCAGACTAAGGTCGGTCCAGGACAACACGAGATTGACTTTCATGTCTTGGACGTTCCCGCAACCCTTAACTTACTCTTAAGGCGGCCGTGGCTGCACCAGGTGAAGGCGGTCTCTTCCACCCTGCACCAGATGTTGAAATACCCCCACGGGAAGGGGGTGGCTATAGTTTTTGGGAATTCGTCAATCCATCCGCCGCCAGAGGTGTCTACACCGGTTTTGGAAATTGAGCATGGCACGGAGGATATGTTCCTGTCAGGGTTTACCCTCGCCGAGGCCCGGGTCGTACAGAACATCTTGGCTGTTGACGAAGGGTTATATGTCAGCGCACAGTCAGTGTACCTCATGAACAGGCTCCAACACATCCCCGGGATGGGATTAGGGAAGAGTGGCCGGAAAGGCATTGCAATATCGGCCGAAGTGCCGCACAACCCACATACCTTTGGTTTGGGTTATTTGCCCACCAAAGAGGACTGGGTGAGGGAAGGCAAGGAGATGGCTGGGAGAGCCAGAGCAAAGCAGGCGGGAAACCTTATGAGTTAATGCACCGACCCATCCAGGGTACCCTAAATGGACGCTTTGTCCGGGAGGGGGAGGATTTTCCATTCTGTGGCTTCCCAGAGCCATGGTTGAACGCAGAGAAGCGTCGCTTGCCAGGGTTTAAGATTTCTTCTTTGACCTGCAGTTATCGGGGATGATGTTGCCGAGGAGCAGACAGACCCATTAGCTGAAGTTGAGCAGTGTGGGAAAGTGGATTCTGAGAACACCGAGATTGAAATGGGGTAGCACTGGCTTGTCTACTTTCAGATCCTCCGATCGTACAGAAGTGCTTGGGGGATAACTTCTCGGTGTCCATGATCAGGAATGAAACGGCTGCGAGCCCACCTTCAAACATTTTGGATGCATCCATCGCACCCAACCTCATCTGGCAGTACGAGGAGGGATTTTTATCAAGCAGCACTAGGTCAGGTAGTGAGCTGGAATCTGATTCCACCGAGTCTGTGGAGTCGGAATCAGGTTCCAGCTCGTCTGAGTCTGAGTCCGGTATTCCTGGGGGTGACAACCTGGATGCCACAGTCTTGTCTAGGTCGTCTTTTTCTTTCTCTTTTGAGTCTATTATAATAGAGGAATCAGACGATTTGGAAGTGATTAATGAGAATGGAATGGCTGTGGTTTCTGAGTACTTTTCTGTGCCTTTGATTTATTGTATTAATCAGGACTTTCAAATTTTGATGAAAACGACGAGGAAGAAATTCCTCCGTTTTACAACAACGATTATTGATCAAGAGCAGGAGAGATTTGTTAAACCTTTGGTTGATGAAATCACTACAGTTAATGTTGGTACTGAGAAGGACCCGCGGCTGGTCCAGATCGGGTCCACGTTGTCTTCGGAGGAACGCGAGCGCTTAGTCGCTTTATTAAAAGATTTCAAAGATGTTTTCGCGTGGTCCTACGAAGACATGCCTGGAATCGATCCTGAGATTGTATACACACCGGATCCCTCTTGACCCAGAGGCCTGACCCGTTAAACAGAAACTCAGAGGATCCACCACCCGGACTGGGCTCTCAAGATTAAAGAAGAGGTCACCAAGCAATTGACATAGGGTTCCTGCTGGTATCTGAGTACCCAACTTGGCTGGCCAACATAGTTCCGGTGCCGAAGAAGGATGGCAGGATTCGGGTATGTGTGGATTTCAGGGATCTAAACAAAGCCAGTCCGAAGGACGACTTTCCTTTGCCGCATATCGATGAATTAGTGGATTTCACTACTGGGCATGCGCTGCTTTCGTTCATGGATGGATTCTCAGGCTACAATCAGATATTGTTGGCACCTGAAGACCAGGAGAAGACTGCTTTCACCACTCCGTGGGGGACATATTGTTATAGGGTGATGCCATTTGGGTTAAAGAACGCTGGAGCTACATATCAACAGGATGCGACCACGATATTGCACGACATGATCCATAAAGAAGTGGAGGTGTACGTGGACGACATGATTGTCAAGTCCAAGGAAAGAGAGGGCCACTACACCGCCTTGCAAAAGTTCTTCCAAAGGATCAGAGAATTTCGGTTGCGGCTGAATCCTCAGAAGTGTACATTCGGTGTTACAGCAGGGAAGATGTTAGGGTTCTTGATTACACAAAGAGGTATCAAAGTCGACCCTTCCAAAATCAAGGCCATCTTAGAAATGCCACCACCAAGGACTGAAAATGAGGTGCGAGGCTTTCTGGGTAAAGTGCAATTCATAAGATGGTTTATCGCAAAATTAACCTTGACTTGTGAACCACTTTTTGGTCTCCTGAAGAAAGGAAAGAAGTTCCAATGGGACGGCCGATGCCAAGCTGCTTTTGAACAGATCAAGCAATATTTACAGAACCCACTTGTGTTGTCACCGCCTGAGCCAGGAAAACCATTGATTTTGTATCTTTCAGTGACTGAAACTACAATGGGCTGCATGCTTGCACAGGAGTCTGAGGACAAAGGGGAGAGAGCTATCTACTACCTGAGCAAGAAGATGCTGGATTACGAGACCCGTTACACTCCGCTGGAAAAAGCTTGCTTAGCCTTGGTATGGGCTACCAGGAAGCTGCGGCACTACCTGTTAGCTCACTCTGTAATGTTGGTTTCAAGATTAGATCCCATCAAATATCTCTTCGAGAAACCGGCACTTACGGGTAGGCTAGCTCGTTGGTTGCTTCTACTTTCCGAATTCGATCTAAAGTATGTAACGCGCAAGTCAGTGAAGGGGAGAGCGGTAGCGGAGTTCCTAGCCGATCACCCAGTTGAAGAGGACGAAGCAGTTGAGTACCTATTCCCAGACGAAGCCATTCTGCATGTCGAAGAAGAGTTTTGGACGATGTACTTTGACGGAGCGTCAAACCAATACGGGTATGGGATAGGGGTGTTGCTGATAGCACCCGATAATTCTCGTATTCCTCTAGCGTTCAAACTCCGGTTCAAAGTCTCGAACAATGAGGCAGAGTATGAAGCGTGTATTGCTGGACTAGAAGCAGCTCTGGAACTAGGGGCAAAACGGTTGGACGTCATCGGGGACTCGAACCTTGTTGTATCTCAAGCAAAAGGAGATTGGAAAGTCAAAGAAGAAAAGATGAGAATATACCACCAGACCTTGGACTTGCTGATTCCTCGGTTTGAGAAGCTGAACTTCGCTCATCTACTAAGAGAGAACAACAGGTTCGCAGATTCACTAGCAACTTTATCTTCTATGATAGACATCCCTTTTGGAGTCCGGATGCGTACGATCATCATCGAACAGAAATTCGCGCCGGCCTACGAGCTGATTGCTGCCATAGATGAGGTACAAGATGAGAATCCCTGGTATTACGATGTCTGGAACTTCTTGGAAAAAGAGACGTATCCACCAAGGGCAAATGCCAATGACAAAAGGGCAATTTGAAGAATGGCTGCTCAGTTCATCGTCTGCGGGGGTAAACTGTACAAGAGAGGTCATCTGGGAATGCATAAACTCTGTGTCGACGCCGAAGAATCGAAGTGCCTGATGGAGGCCATCCATGGAGGAGAGTGCGGAGTGCACATGAGTGGGGTGATGCTAGCTCGGAAGATTCTCAGACAGGGTTATTACTGGTCCACCATGGAGGAGGATTGTATTGGCTTCGTACGGCGATGCCACAAATGCCAGATCCATGTGAACCGCATGAACATTCCACCGTCGAAGCTGTACAATATGACTTCGCCATGGCCATTTTCAGTCTGGGGGATTGATGTGATCGGGGCTGTCACCCCGAAGGGGTCTAATGGGCATGAGTTCATTCTGGTCGCGATAGACTATTTCACAAAGTGGGTTGAGGCCCAATCTTATGCGGTGTTGAAGGCTTCACATGTTGCGAAGTTCATCAGGAACAACATCATCTGTCGCTATGGGGTCCCGAACGAGATCATTTCAGATAATGGTTCCCACTTCAAGAAGGAAGTGATCGACTTGTTGGAAAAATACAATGTGGCTTTTCACAAGTCATCTACATATCGGCCACAGACCAACGGAGCAGTCGAGGCCGCCAACAAGAACATCAAACACATTTTGTAGAAGATGGTGGAAACCTACCGGGACTGGCCAGATAAGTTGCCGTTTGCTCTGTGGGGCTACCGGACTTCAATTAGAACTTCTACTAGAGCGACTCTGTATTCATTGGTATATGGGATGGAGGTCGTTCTACCTATCGAAATTGAGGTTTCGTCATTGCGGGTATTGGCTGAGTGTCAAATAGCCGAAGCAGATTGGCAGCAGAGCAGATTCGAAGAACTCATGCTCTTTGATGAGAGCAGGCTGAAAGCACTATACCATGTTCAAGGTTATCAACGACGAATTGCCAGGGCTTTCAACAAGAAGGTTAAGCCCAGGAATTTGAAAGAAGGAGATTTGGTGCTCAAAGACAACCGAGCTCCCATCCACGACCCTAGGGGCAAGTTCAGACCCAATTGGACTGGTCCTTACATCATCAAGTCTATCTGGTGGGTGAGCTGTTTCTGATGGACCTAGATGGCCTAGAGTTCTCCCAACCGATCAACATGGACAAGTTGAAGAAATATTACCCCTGAGTGGCTCGCTAGGCCGAAAACCCGAAAGGGCGACCTAGGCAAAAGTTAGAGCATAGAAAAATTTGAAATTATAAAAACTGAGCTCGCAAGGTTGAAAACCCGCAAAGGGCGGCCTTGGCAAAAGTTAGAGCGTAAAAGGTGAGGGTTAATACACGAGTGAACCTGAGCCGAACTACGTAAGGCTTGATTCCCATCTTTGGGATACGTAGGCAACTTCATTCTGAAGTCCAGCCATAAACATTTCCCCGATCAACTTTGTCCATGTGATCATGTGGTCATCTTTGTCTATTCTGCATTCAAGAGCTCGGTTGTATCCTGATACAGTGCTATTCAGACTAGGGGCAACTTTCCAGTTGTGGAGGGATCGGGGTTGTACATCTCAGTGACAGATCTCAGGCGTGTCCAGTTCTGATCCATATCAAAAATGGTTTTGAAAAGTTTTAATAAAAGTTGATTTTGCTCAAATTAATCTTTTTTTTCAACTTAAACCATTTTTGGACCAAACGGGAAATTTTCAGTACCCACAACCTTCAATTATATTGATTTCAGTACAGAGTTCTCCTACTCTTGAATACAAATTGAAGTTGCTTTTATTCTTACATTCATAAAGAAAACTTGAAAGTACTGATTAAAGCAATAAATTCGAGGCATAGTTAGGTGCTCCTACGTCCCCTCCCCGAGCTGGTGGAAGCCTCTGATGACAAAGTGGGCCCTATCTATGCCTCTTCATTTAACCAATCTAAGCACTCATCAGAGAGGGTGTAGCTGAAAGTAGGAGCAGGGGCCAGAAGCTCTCTCGTCCTCCATGCTGTGGCATACCGAGCTAGCTGTGCGCCTCGGACCAGAAATGCAGCAAGATACTCTATCTCCTCTACCGGGCAAGTCTGATCATGTCCGAACTGACGCCAGGAACCGGAAAGAAATAGAACACGCAGTGTGTCAGGCCGATCAACTGAATCCCGGTCTGCTGGGACATGCTGTAGCTCATCGTCGGTAGATTGAGCCAAGGACACGCCAAGCAATACACTGCGGACAAACTGCACATCCAATCGAACCACCATCCCTCATCAAGGGCATCGACTAGACGTCGTCGAAAGAAAATAGCTGCGAGCTGAGTATGCTGGCAGGAGTCCCACTCTCAACTTGTCCATCAACCACACCTGGGGAGGGAGGAAAATGAGAGATTAAAGAATAGAGAGATGTACGATGAGAGAAAGTGAGAAAAGAGAAAAGGGTTTTGAGAAAAATGGAGCCTGAGGGCTGAGTGATGTGAGCAATATATATGTGAGACAGGGTGGGAAACATTGCCTACAGCAGTAGTGGACTCCCCGCGAATCTGGTCGTCTCCCGGCGATGGAAAGCATCCAAGCCCATCAATGTCTCGGCCGATGTCATGGCAATGTAGCTCTTGCCCTCTTTCAAGCCTTGGGCAACTTCGATCAAACGAACGCTAGGCCCACTGAAGCCTAGGGCAAGCAAAAAGGGAGACAACATGCACAAGCAAAGGGCATGTCGCCGAAAACCTTGCCATGGTGATCACCGCGGTCACCGGCATTGGAAAAACGATGAATCAAGCTGAGGATGTCCAATTCTCCATCGCGGATCAAAGACCGAGCATCGTGCATAGTGAGCCCACACATTCATCCTAAGGCTTGGGTGTGGCTGAAGCAAAGCTAGGGCAAGATTTCTTCGTTGCGCTCGGATTCCATCAAAGCTTGGAAGTCTTCGAAGGTAGGACACATCTCTTGCCCGCCAAAACTAAAGACATGTGTTACCGGGTTCCAAAACCTTGCCACTGCATGGAGAAACGGAAGGTGCAGCGGAGTACGACTCAGCGTAAATAGTGCATTTATTCTGAAGCCTCGGAAGTTCAACTTTTCCAAGCCGTCTAAGGTAGCAATCCAAGTTGTGAGATTTTGGATGAGAAATGCCTCCATTTTGATGTAAAAGTGAGATGGAATGAGAGAACCACGAAGCTGGAACTTTTATGGAGGATAAGGCACTGTTTGGAGGACAAGTGTCAAAAATCTGGAGGTCACCATGCCAACTGGTCGGCCGACCACTTTTTCTGGTCGGCCAGCCAGTTTTTCTGGTCGGCCGACCACATAACTGGTCTACTGAGCAAAAAACTGGTCGGCCAGCCACTTTTGGTGGTCGGCCATGGAGAAAAACTGGTTTTTGGCCTTTTCCTAGTCTCTAGAAGAGAGCTCCTAGCCTTTCCATGTGTTGGGAGTGTTGAAGGTCCGAGTTTACCTCTGTTTCGGATGCGTTCCGTCGCCCCGTTAGTCTGAAATGCATTTGCTTATCGAGTTGTTAAGTTTTGCTTACCGAGTTGTTAAGTTTTGCTTATCGAGTTGTTAAGTTTTATCGAGTTGTCGAGTTTTGTTCATCGGATTGTTGCTCTTTGTTTATCAACATTGTCAAAATTTGCTTATCGAGTTGTAAACTTGCTGAGGTTTTGTTGTTTCTTAGTAAGTTAAGCTGTTTAGTTTGCTATGTTGGCTCATTACCTGACTTGGCAATGTACAATGCTCGATTTCCATCCAATCTCATTTTTGTGCAAAATGATGCGATGCGATGCTAAGAATGCAAAATACAATACTTTTTCAACAAAAAGCTGTTTCATTCCATCATAGCCTCTTTGGTTACAACATTTTACAACAGGGTACAAGTTTTAAAGAAAATAAAACTGCCTAAAGCTAATGTGCTACAACTACTAGTAAAAAAAATAAAAATAAAAAAAAATAAAAATAAAAAGAAAGAAAATAAAGCAAGAACATCTGCATCAGTGCTATCAGGCTCAAGATTGGGAGGCTCTCTTCATCCTCTTCGGCTGAGCAGTCTCTGCACCACCTCCACCAGCACCACCATCCGAATCGGAGCTGTCGTCCTCAGAACCCTCCCCGGCATCACCTCCACTCTCAGAACCGGAGCCAAAGTCCTCCTCTCTGCCTGCGGATGTCTCCGACTAAGGATGCACAGACTCCTTCTCCTCGCTGGACTCCTCATCATCTCTGATAGGCGCTCTACGCCTGCCTCGGCTACGAGTCGAGTCCCCTCTCCCAGCCCCTCGAGAAGGCCTGGATGGCCTAGCTTGTAGTAGTGGGACCTGAAAGGACAGTTTGAGTGCATTAGCCAGTCTGTATATCAGATGCAGATGTAAGAATGCTACATAGAGTGTGTGCATACAGATATAGTATATGAATGTGGTGTGTGTCAAATGTGCTCTACACATACAGTCAACCAATGTAGTGAAATATTCAATTTCAGTATGTCATTAGAAGTATGATAAATGCAAGAAAATTAAAAAGTACCGAAACGCCGGCGATGAACAACAGTGTCTCCTTCCGTAGGACCATGCCCTCGAGCGAGGCTACCACTCCGAGCAACCCATCAGTGTACTCTCTGGAAGGCTGCACACGCAAGTTCAAGTCATCAATGAATGAATGAATGTCTAAGTATATATTTAAATGATGAATGAAAACCATGAAGCATACCGGTGGTGAGTCAAGGTCACTGACGTATCGGTGATCTGGCCGCGGAGGCTCTAGCGGGATCTGGTATGGTGTCCCATCCTCCCAACCTATCAGCCCGGTCGAAAGATCCGGCCACCCAACATACTGGTAAGTCGGGGGGATCTCTCTAGCCCCACCCCTCGATGTGCCGGGCCTGCTAGTCGAAAGGGTATCTACAGCCCGTGCTCGACTCGATAATGGCATGCCAGTAGCCCTCCTCGTGGGAGTACGGACACCTGTCAGTGGAGGCATCAAGTATTTGTGGCGGTAGGTCGTGTACTCCCCCTCCTCCAGGAACAGAACTGCATCAATGCCCAACATAAGGTCGTCGACCTCCTGGGGAGTGAGTCTCTCAGTGGATCGCATGTCCGTAGGAGGTGCCGAGGGGATATCCTGATCAGGGTCGTTGACCTCCTGGGAGTGAGTCTCTCAGGAGCCAGCGTCGGGAAGTAGGCGTAAACCCATAGCTGTGAAAGACAAGACAGTGGCCGTCAGAATACAGAATGTATAGAAAATACAGAATGCTAAGTGCAGAATGCAAATACAGAATGTATAGAAAATATAGAATTCTGAGTGCATAATGTAGAATACAGAATGTAATGTGTGCCGTGTGCAGTGTACAGATAATCGAAAGCAGAACTGTAAATCAAGAGGGTAGAATGTACCTCCCAGGCTCTCCAGTAGCCACCTACTATGTTCCCCCGCCCGCGGGAGGTCGCGCTCATATAACAGTAAAGGGTAGCGAGGCCGGCGCCACCCCAATCATACTGGCTGACCTGTGATAGGTCTACCAAAGCACTGAGCAAATAAAGTCCAACTGTGTTCCCCCTATCGGAGAACAGAGTGGTCCCGATGAGGAACATCAAAAAACCCCGGGCATACTGCTCTATCTCCTCGACAGTCACAGGCATAGTTCTCTTGAACCGCTCGGAGAACCAAGTGTACCTGACTCTACCTGATGATCTGTCTATCAGCGGGCGGGCTCCCAGCAGATAAATCCAAGCCGCCTCACACTCACCCATGTCTGCGTCATAGGGGACCGGTCGGTCGGCCGGCCACGTCAAGGCCCATGAACATAGAGAAGTCATACGGGGTCATCGTCATGTCCCCAGTAGCTGAAAAGTGAAACGAGTTGGTGGTGTCCCACCATCTCTCCACAAGTGCCCCCATGAGGGTCCTACTCGCCGAATAACGTGATATCCTCGCACAGAAAGGTCTAAATCCCGCCTCATCCACGATGTGACGTACAGCATCTGGGAGCTCCGTATATCACTCCCTAGCAAGGATCGATCCATAACCCCGTGTGGAACGGGAAGATACCTGCATTCAGAATGAACAGATGTATTCAGTTTCAGAATGAAATGTATGAGTTGCGTGCAAATGAAGTAAATGAACTGTGTGTTCAGAAATGAAGTAAATGAACTGTGTGTTCAGAAATGAAGTAAATGAACTGTGTGATCAGAAATGAAGATTTATGAACTGCGTGTTCAAAGTGGAATGTATGAGTTGCGTGCAAACAAAAATGTATGGGCCGTGTGTTCAGAATTGAAAGGTATGAACTGCGTGTTCAAAGTGGAATGTATGAGCTGCGTGCAAACAAAAATGTATAGGCTGTGTGTTCAGAATTGAAAGGTCTGAGCTGCGTGTTCAAAGTGGAATGCATGAGCTGTGTGCAAATTAAATCAAATACTGTGCGTCCAGTATGAACCGCATGCAAATGAAATGTGTGAGCTGTGTGTTCAAACAGAAAAGTGAGCTGTGTGCCCGAAAAAATGAGCTGCGTGCCCAAAGAACGAGCCGTGTGCCCGGAAAACGAGCTGTGTGCCCGAAAATGTGCCGTGTGCCTGAGACAAACTGTGCGGTCAAAATGAACCGTGTGTTCAGAGTAAGCTGCGTGCCAAATGAACAGAATATTGTGTCGTGAGTTGCGTGCCAAATGAACAGAATACTGTGTTGGGAGTTGTGTGCTAAAGGAATAGAGTACTGTTATGTATGAGCTGTGTGCCAAATGGACCGAATGTTGTGTATGTAAATGTGTTCAGAACAAGCAGATATAATACACAGCGAGAACATGAAGTGTACAAGAAATGCAAAAATACATTGCAGAGAATGTAAAAGGGAAA
The DNA here is from genome assembly GCA_030407325.1 of Camellia japonica. Lineage (NCBI taxonomy): Eukaryota > Viridiplantae > Streptophyta > Magnoliopsida > Ericales > Theaceae > Camellia > Camellia japonica. The sequence continues at coordinate 182,310,725 of JAPPVO010000029.1, forward strand.
TACGTACCTCTCGCGCCTGGTGAGATAGATGAGACTCTGGCTCCCGTAGCAGTAGGTCCACGGGTGCTCGCCGCTCGAAGTCGGTAAAGTGATAGAAGGTGGTAGGAGGTAGGACGTGCTCCTGAGGGTGGTACCTCTCCGGGTCGAAAGGCCGAATCCTCAGAGACAATGACATGATGTCTAGCTCGTCCTTGGCATGTGGAGAACCTCCGTCGTGATGAAAGTGATCCGCCATCCGAAGAAATCTGCAAAAATGAGCGAAATGAGCCAAAATTGCAAAAAGTCAACAAAAGTCAACTCTCGAGAAAGGAAAAAGTCAACAAAAGTCAACCCCCGAGAAAATGTGCCAAAGTTCGAGACAAACATACCTCAAGTGTTGAAAATGGAGAAAGGAGCCCCGAAAACAAATTTTAATCGGTTCAAAACAAAGAGAATCGAAAGTTTTCGCGAAACAACTTCGCGTGGGGCATTGGAAAACGCGTATAAAGTGCAGATCTGAGAGAGAAAAGGGTCTAGGGAGCAAGAGGAGCTGATTTCGGCCTTGGAGGTGTGAGCAAAAGTGATTTGGATAAGTGAACTTAAAGATCTGGCCTTAAAAGACCAAATTGCCCCGAATTTCTGTAAACTGGTCGGCCAACCAGTTTTTCTGGTCGGCCGACCACCTTGGTGACCAAAAACTGGTCGGCCACTAGCCTAGGTGGTCGGCCATCCTCCTGGATGGTCTCCAAGGTCCCTTTGTTCTCCCTGTGTATTTTGGTAATGATTGGAGTCCTCAGCTCTCGAGAAAGTACAAGAAAAGTGCACTTTTCGGCGCGAAATGTCTCCGCGGGAACTTCAATTCAAGTCTTCGATGCGTGGCTTGTCGTTACTCACCAAGAGCAAGGTGTATCCTTTTTGAGTACATTGCGACCCTTCCGAGAGGTAAATCGGAGGTCGCGTTTGAGTTGCTCTCTTTAAGGCTTGTACTTCTTTACTCAACATTTTGTTTCAAACATGCTTTTGAAGTTGCACTTGTCCTGCATTGTTATGCACACTACTTGCATTGTTGCGCACGTTTCACTGGTATTGCCATGCACCCATACTTTGCATGCGTCATCACGCACGTTTCACTTGCATTGCTATGCACTTTTCCATCGGCACCATATGTGTCCGCGTTTGATATGGCGTTGAGCATGTGTTGCTAACTATATTGTACCTATTAAGTTTCCTTCTTTTGCAGGCACGATATTATATGCACGGTTCATTTGAAGCTGGTGCGACCAGACGAACCGGAAGGTATTGTATTCTCCGCGTGAGACGTAGCGAGAATTGTATAATTCTCTTACATCCTTTCTGCATGTGATGTAGTTTGGTCTGTATTCGCTTGCTTAAATTGTTGCATTTATTGTGTATATGTGCTTCATTACAGTTTTCTTTGCATGATCATAAGTTATGTTCGGCCTCGTGCATATCTTTTGCATTTTGCCCATGCCTGCGGGCACATCTCTTTGTTTATCTCGCCTGTTTGTCCAAGTCTTCGGCCTTGTCAAAAATGGGTCGTCTCTGGGCTTTGACATTCACTCCCGTCACTTATGACTTTCGAGTTCTGTCAAAGAGGGGCAACTGTAGACACCCCATTTTTGACCGACCTTAAAACTCAGATGTCATCGATTGAGCGCTCGGTGATTGCGCATGTTGTGCTCGTTTTGAGGTTTCGGAGTTCTTGGCTGAGAGCCTCGCCTCCGGACCTCGGGACCCTTTGTACTTTGACTCGGTCCGCAGACCAAGTCTTGTTTTCTCTTCCCAGAGGGAGGGAGAGGTCTTGTAGACCATCTCTCAGTGGTCGTAGGCTACTTTTCGTGGTCATAGGCCACTGTTCCCATTTGGAGACTAGTTTTCGGTTTTCGGAGCCGTCGGCCGTGCGCCTCAGCTCGGGACCACTTAACATTTTCCGTTTGGCACGGTTTTTGGAACACACCTTGTTTCCTCTGTCTAGAGGGACACTGTGGTCCAGGAGACCGCTTTTGTGGTCATATGCCACTTTTAATGCTTGGCAGCTGGTTTTCGGGGCTCCCAGCCGCGCGTCTTGCCTCCAGAACCATTATCTTGCATCCGTTTTGGTTTGTCTTGGGAACAAACCTTACTTTCCTTGTTTGGGAAGTGGTACAAGGGTGGGAGACCAGCTTTTATCCTTGGAGACCACTTTTCTCCCTGCCAGCCGGTTTTCTAGTCGGGAAACTGGTTTTCTTAGTCTGTGGGCCACATTTTCTGGTTTCCCACCCCACCATTGGCTTGCTTTCAGTGTGGAGACCATCAATTCCCCCTGCCGACCACTTTTTTACCTGGGAGACCACTTTGGGTGGTCGGCCGACCACTAAAAGTAGCAAGCCAACCACCTTTTCTGGTCGACAGTTTTCCTTCTGTTTTGTCAGACTGAATGGATGCCAGTTGTATCAGCTGGAGGGCACAGACTGTATCCTCCATACACGTGTATAGAGGGATTGCATCCAAGTTTTAGCTTCTTGAGGAAGCTTTAACTTTGTTCCTCTATAAGAGAGGCTCTCCCTCTCCTTGGCAAAGGTTCTGAAATTTTGTTTAAGGCATAGGCATATATCCCTCTCTTTCTCACTCTATATTGGTGTTTGCTTCACACTTGTGCACACAACCTCATAGCCAAACACTCTTACCTTGTTACTAAGTAGCTGGAGGGTCTTGAGAGGGCTCAAGAGTTGGTTTTTGGTTCAGAAAATCTGCTGGTTTTGCTGAGCTTCAAGGGTAACCTCTTTTCTCCCTTTTAAGCTTTGTTTTGGTCACTCTCTTAGCCATACTTGCATGCTTATTCGAGCTTTGTTTTCAACTAAAAAAAGCTTCATTTTTGAGCACTTAACATGTTTGTTTAAGGCCTCTTGGGTGCTGAGGGTCTCCTACCCTCTTGCATGCCTTGTTTGGCCTTGTTTTGTGCCATGCCTTAGGGCGTTTGAGCTAATCCTTGCTTGGCCTTTTAGCCACTGGAATCCAATGGATTTTCAGTGGTTAGCATATGGTTTTGAGGTCCTAAATCAGAGAGGGGTGACCCTCTCTCTTTTTGTCTTGTTTACTTGCATTTTTGGCCTATCAAAGGAGCATACATTTTCATACTTTCAAGGCTTGGCTGAGGCACCTTTTGGTGACTTTTAGGGCCTGCCTAGACTCTGTCCATGGTTGGTTTGGTCACCCTTGGCATGCTTCTCATATGTGTAGTGTATTTCCATTTATGGCCCATCAAGCTAGCATGTCAATCTAGCATGTTTTAGCTCCATTTCAGTGGGTTTTTCGTCATCATTTGACATGTCATGGCTCTATTTTTAGCTGGTTTGGTAACCTCTCACATGCTCCATATGCTTGTAGTGTAAATCTTGTTCACTAGCTTAGTTCGCATGATGTTTTGACTCTTTATTCTAGCACATTTTGGCTTTGCTCCAACATGGTTTTTGTAATGACCCCGCGATGCATGTCACGATTATCCGTATTTAATTACGTATTTATATGAATTAATTGAAGAATATTTGTTTGAATTGGAAAAAATAAAAAAATAAAAAATATCTGTTGGAACTACAACTTCGGGACTGAAATTGACGACCGTAGTGGGTTCGGAAAACGAAATTGAACACGCCTATGTGTTACCGGAAATTTTTAGAACTATTTGGGATGTTTAATTGAGAACTGAATTTCGTCTGATTCGTTAAGCCCCGTTTGGCTCAAGTTTTTGGCATAATTGTTTATTTATGATATATAGATAAGGATGTACCCCTTGTTTGACTCATTGACTCAACAAAAGAAAGGAAAGAAAATATCTGGGGAAAGAGAGAGTGAGAATTCGTGAGAAAGGGGAAGAAGAGGAGAAAAAGAGAATCAAGCTAAATCCTCTCCAATTAAGAATTTAAGGTAAGAATTTCCCTTCTAAGTTCTTGAATAAGGTTAATTCATGCATGATCTCATGACAAGTAAGTGGATTTAAGGGAAATTATAGTTCATGGAAAGTATTGTGTGTGTTTTGATCTAAGGAGCATCTATGAACATGCATGGCATCATAGTATGAAATTTATGTTTTTAATCATGTTTTCTTTGCATGATTTTCATTTTGGAAGGAGAAACTCCATGGTTTTAAGGAATGAAGCTTTTGGTGTGCATAGTTATGATTTTCATCTTGATTTAAGTTTGATCTTTACTTGATGCATGTGGGTTTTGTTTTGTAATCTTGATGTTGAATTGAAGTTGTTTTTCAATGGTTTTTGGGCTTGGATTTGTAAATTTTGAAGTTGTTTTGCTCAAAGGAGGAGACCCATTTTTTGTACAAAAATCCGGACTATTTTCACCCAGACCGCTCGAGCGGCCTGGGCCACCGCTCGAGCGGCCCAACCCATTTTGCATACTGCAGTTCCACCGCACGTGCGGTGGCCCAGGCCGCACGTGCGGCCCAACAGTGTAATTTTCTGATTTTATTCTCTTCTCATTTTTCTGACTTTCGGGCTTTATTTAACTGATTTCCACATGTTAATTGCATCATTTAGCATCTCATAAACATGAATTAAAGTAGAGTAAGATTAGTATGGCATGAATTATTGTTTTGATGATAATTGTATTAAGGAATTGTGGTATATATGTTGGTATTCACAGGTCAAGACTCGAAGACCGTGCAACCGGTTTTGGAAACCCACTGTGAGTAACATTTCTGTAAAGTTATGTTGATATGCAATGTATTTTTAATGTTATACGAAATGCTATATGATACGATATGTTTCGAAATGTGATTTTAAACCCGTGAACGAATGTCCTGATTTGCGAATCTAGTATGGCATCCATAGATAGTCCCAAGTCATGGGGGACGGCATGAAAATGCGGGTCCATGACCAGTTTACGAGATCTCGTTAGCCACTTCATTGTGGTGATATGTGTTTAATCAGTATTCGGAACTGATTACTCTAGTCGGAAGACGTTATGTGTTATGTTCTATGGAGTATGCCATTATTATGTTATGATATGAATTGATTACGGTTATGACTGATTTGTTTTACGGATATATGATATGCGGAATTCGTTCACCACCCCCTTTACTTTAATGTTACTTGCTGAGCTTTAGCTCATTGTTTGTATATATGTATTTATAGGTGAGCATTCTGGGAGTCAAGCCTAGGCGGGGTCTTGAACCGAGCCGCCGTTTTGAAGCCTACCAGTGTTTTGAGTGCCTCCGAGTTGGGGCTAGGCCTGGAAGGCCGTACGAGCTTTGTTTTTGGTTGTATAGCTGTGGCGTGAGCCTATGTTTTGTATATGATCTTTTGGTTACATGTTATGTACTGTAGTGGGTAAATTAACATTTTTGGCATGTAAATATTTGTTCATATAAATGCACAGCTCTTTGGACTATTTGTATTTAGTTTTCGCTTCCGCGAGCCCCGATTATTTATGTTTTGTACAGGAAGGCCTGTGGTAATCTAGGATTACTGGCCGGTTACGATGCCAAACTTTTAGGGGCGGGTTTGGGTCGTGACAGTTTTGTTCATATTTTGGGCTACCTTAGCTCTGTTTTGAGGCCTCTTGGTCGAATGACGCTTGCCATGCATGCTTATAGTGTAATAGCCTTGACTAGTTTTGAGTTTTGGGGTCCCTTGCATGCCTAACTTGGGGTATTTGCATGTTTTGGCATCATTGAGAATGTTATTTCAGAACATGTAGGGGTGCTACACTTCCATATTTTCCACTCTTCAAGTACTCTTTAGAGTTGTGCTTTTATGCCCTATTTGTGAGCCATTGCATGAGCCTCATTTTTGTGCCTTTCAAGCCATCATCCCAATTCATTTTTGAGACTGTTTTGGCCTGCATAAGGTCTATTTGGGGTTGGTTTGGTCATTTGAGTATCGCCTTGCATACCTCTAGTGTAATATGCTTCATTAGCTTTCGACACTTGAGCCTTTCAACATGCATTGCGTGAGTTGTTTGCATGATTCGAAGTCATTTTGTATGCCATTTTAGTGTTGGAACACATGCCATTGTACTCCATGTTTCATCTTTTCAATGCTCTTTGAGAGTTGTATTTTGTGCCTTAGGCTTGAGCCATTGCATTATACATGTTTGTGTGTGTTTTGGTGCCTTGATTTCATCATCAATGGCCGCTGATTTGGACATGTCTGAGGCCTATTCATTTCGGTTTAAGTCCATTGCGCATTGAGTATGTCATGTAGTTCGTAGCATTGAGCATGCCATGTTGTTACATGATTGATCATCGCACTTGTGCATGCCATTTTCATCGCATTATGTATGTTGGTTACCACGTGCATTTTGTATGTTAGTGCCATGAGCGTTGTGTATGCCATATAGTTCATAGCATCGTGTATGCTAGTTTGCATGTTTGCATGATCATCCCTTGCATGCTTGCATGTCCAAGTTGTGTTGCATTAAGTTGCATGATTGAGTCGCACTGTGCATGCCATGTTTGTTGCATTGTGTTTGGAATAGGCGTTAGTCCAAACACGGGAAACGAGGGACGTTTCATACTCAAAGTGATGAAACGTACCTCGATTCCCGGTCGCCGACACTCTTGACTATACATGACGGAGTTCTAGGCTTTAGGTGTTTGTATGTGCATTCATTCCATATTGAGTTACGCAATTCGACCCCTCGGCCATCATGCATCGAGATGCGTGATTGGTGGCCCGAGGGTCGAGACCTACACTCCCTTGAGCTTATGTAATGATAGGGAGGGTGGTCGCGCATACATGTGTTGCAAATACTTTGCCATGCCCCTTTCTTGCCCTCTGTTGCAGAAAACCAGAAACCAACAGCAAAAACTGGTCGCCGACCAGATAAAGTGGCTGGCCGACCACTTTTTCTGGTTTTCACCACAAAAAGTGGTTGGCAGGTGGTCTCCAAGGCCAATATCTGGTCGGCAGCCATCCCTACAGATTCCCAAGGTGGAGTTTCATCTCTCTGGAGCTTGGTGCAAGTTTCTGAGATCAATTGCAAACAGAGGCAAATCGGGGCGTCGCGAGGGATTTCCAAACAAGGGCTCGAGCATGCATGCATCCTTTGTCATCCAAAGCAGAGCTGAGGCAGCCTACATCATATAGTTTTATGCTTATTTAATTGCTAACTTAGCTGATTTGTTAATTAGTTAGAGTTGTGTAATAATTAGCTGTAGCTTGTTATTCATTATGTTGTGTAAAAACTAGTTTAATTAGATTAGCTTAGATTAGCTAGTTGGTTTTGTATTATTCATTCGGACCCTCCGTCGAAAGGGCACAATTATTGTAAATAAGTGTGTGTGTATGTGATGCATGTCTTCCAACCCCCATTTCTTTCTCCCTTTTATTTACTCACTTACGATGGTTAGTTTTAGGGCATGTTTCAATTAGCATCCTTATGCTCGCATGTTTGCATCCATTCATCTGTCTTGCATGCACCAGGCTCGGCGCATCATACTAACTGCATTGTATTTCAATTCCTGTTTGAATACATGTATCAAATTGCATTTCACATGACATTTTAGAATAACCGAGCCTATCTTAGTTGCATTCTGTATGTGTTGCATTAGGCATTCTTGACATAGCTAGGATCATGCATTGATTTCTAACATAGCTTTTGTTTTGGCTCGGAGTACTCGGTGAGTGTTTATGCTTCAGCATCCTTGCATGTGTATGAGTGACCGCCATGATAGCATGCTTGCCATGAGGCTAACTGCTTATGTGATATAACTGCCTGAATGCCTGTGGGTGAAGGTTGGATTACTTGAATTGGAACAATTCATTGATTGCAAGTTTTAAGCCCACTTGAGAGTGGCAAATCACCATGTTTTCCAAGCCCACTTGAGGGTGGCAAAATCCGCATTTTAGCCTACTTACGAGTAGCAAACCGCTTTCAAAAACAAAAATGAGATGTTTTGTTCTAACTTAGGCGATCCAGTCTATACTTGTATGCTGTGCGCATCACATAGTAATTCTAGGTTAAATAACCGGAATAAGAGCACATGTGTTTTCAAAAACAAGATATCATGTTAGTAAAGGCCGATCTTTGATCGGGCGAGCGGGGGTGCTCATTGCATGACCTTCCCCTCTCGTACCCAAGTTCCCGAGCCGAGGCAACTTTGGTGATGACGGACACGTGGCCTTAGGCACGAGTCAGGGTTTCCTAAATTTCCCAAAAATAAAATATTTAGGTGGCGACTCTGTATCTGGCAAAGCAATCCATGTTTGGCACTTCTTTCTAAAAATCAGTTTTTTAAAACGATTCGCCGGATTTGGACTCTTTGGTGATTTATCAATCTCGCATTGTGCTTTGCAAGATCAGATTAAGAACCATGACTTTGAGTCTGAACTGTAGTGAGCCCAATGAACAAAACGGGATTTTCCTGGGACGTTTGGGCGCGTCTACACTCACCCTATATGGGACATCATTTTCAGGTTCAGGTGACATGCCACCTCCAAGGAAGTAGCTTGGGAGGCTTAAGGCTGATAACCCTTTTTGTTGATTATCTTTTGGTAGTACATGTACATCAAGCCAAGGGCTTATTTTGTGTAAAGAGTTAGAACTCTATTTTTGTCGAACCCAAGTGTTGACTTGGAAAGTTGTAAGCCTTTAGGGCTTTTACTTTTGTTGTCAACATGTAATATCTTTTGTAAGAATACTCTGATGAATGGCATTATGTTTCACTCTCTTGAGTTTATGGATGTAATGAATGCATGATTTATGGGTTTATTTTGAGGGCGTTACAGCTCACCTACATAAATATATAAAAACGGAGTGAGCAAGGCTCAGTGAATAATAGCAATGTAAGGAGGTTAGTTAAGTAAGCATAGCCTTAGAGAATGTAAATATGCATTTCAAACCATACACAGATCTTAATCATAATCAAATTTTAGAACGGCCTCAGGCCTACATGTAATACAGAATGGCCTCAGGCCCACATATGTACAAAACAACCTCAGGCCCAACATATTATACAGAACGGCCTCAGGCCTACATGTAATACAGAATGACCTCGGGCCCACATATGTACAAAACGGCCTCAAGCCCAACATATTATACAGAACGGCCTCAGGCCCAACATATTATACAGAACGGCCTCAGGCCCACATCTCGATAGCTGTCCACACATTGGAGGGTAAGTAGGACATCGACATGCCACTACTTCCCTTGGCCTCTGGCCATGAATCATAATTGATTCGAATCAGATTAAGGTCGGTGAGACATCATGTCATCACCTCCCTCATTTCCAGAGTTGTCCACTTTCAGTGGCTGATAACGGAACAGCCTCGGGCCCTCTTTTTATTAATAAGAACAGAACGACCTTAGGTCCATATCGATGCCCTCGATCAATCTTGTTTGTTAATTCAATCAAAGCACAATATCAACTGTATATGTCATTCTCAAACAATGATATATAAATCATAAGCACAAGAAGTAAGTGAAACATATCCTTACACTACTATTACTCACAGTGATGGGCTTCCGGTAGCAAAGGGATGATGTCCTCGTCTCGACCTACAACACAATACACATAGCAGAATATGAGAATAAAACCAATCTTTCTTTGCTCTTTAATCAATTAGTCATATCAGTTCTAAACTTATTAGTCCTCAATAGGTCATAATCCATGTCTCAGAAAATAGGAGGAATCGATAGGAAAATGGTTTGGACGAAGAAATGGTACAAAACCGGTAGACAGAAAGTGAACAACTTTCACTATTTTGGGCATATCTATTTGTGTATTTATAATTTGGGAGTGAGACCACCACGATTGGAAACTAGACTTCTGGGGCTTGAATTTAGGCTCAAGAATCACCTAAAATGGAGTCCGGATGCAAAAGATATGCTTATTTGAAGTTGGCTGAACAGAGCTGTTCCGCACGTGCGGGAAACCTAGCCGCACGTGTGGGAACTGGGCCGCACGTGTGAGACCACGTGCTTTTTTAGCAGAATCTGAAAATGGATTGCCGCACGTGCGGGAAGACCCGCCGCACGTGCGGCTCTGGGTCAGTTTTTCAGTCCGAAAATGTTGTTTGCTCTAACTCTTTCTCTTTCCATTTCTAAACTTGGTTTCTAACTCAAATCACTCAAAAACATGTAGAATTCATGGAAAACATGAGATTATGAGTGTTTTCTAAATCAAAACATCACAAATACAATGATCTTCAAATAGGGAAGATCAATCTCTTCTTTAGTTCCTTTCCAAGACTTATTCTTTCATATACACATAGATCTTTATTAATATACAATTAACCATGAAAAACCTCAAGATTGGGGCTCAACTTCTCATAATCAACCTCAAGATAAACAAATATAATGACTTTAACTCTTCAATCAAGCAACTCTTAGGAAATCAAGGTTCAATTAAACACATACATAGAACCCTAACTCAAATGGGTTCAAATCTTCCCTTATTATCATGATTTCATGAAATTGATGCTTTAAACATAAGGATTCAAGATAAATTATCATACCTTAATTCAATCTTTGTCTTTCTCTTAGTTCTCCTCAATTTCCTCAAACTTCCATGGTTGATCTCCTTCTTCTCTCTTCAATCTCTTCAAGTTATCTTCAAGCTCCTAACAATGGTGAGCTCTCACTCTCTCTTTCTCTCTCTCTCTCTTAGAGAAGCTTCCTCTCTCCTTTGGCCTCTCTTTCTCTTGGTTCTCTCTCCCTCAGATATTTTGTTTTGACTCCAAAAAGATGAGTTCATAACTCATATGGCATATCTCTATATAAATATATATCACACATAAGCTTATCACAAAAGGGAAAGCCAAACACGCCCTTACGAGTCGCACAAAATCAAATTTCAATTAAAATTCCCAGATGACTCTAAAAATTATGCTGATCATAAATATGTTTTCTGTTCCAGTTTCTAAAGCCTCGAAGGCCTTCAATTTGCAGTACAAAGTTAACCACCCAAACATGCATTAACGAATCAGACGAATTAAATTTCCAATTAATTTTCCCAAGTAGCTCTAAAAATTCCCATTAACATATGCAAGTACTCAATTTTGATTTCCGAACCCATAAAGGTTGGCAATTTCAATTTTAAAGTCATAACTCAACAGATAATGTTTCAATTCAAAAAAATATATATAATCACACTAAAGCACATTAGCTCATAGGTAATAAAGGTAATTCCTTATGCGCATTTGTGGGTCGTTACAAGAAGAATCCTCCACCGAACAAAAGCTGGGCTCACATGGCTGAAATAGAGGATCTATCACAAAATGTTGATAACATGCACCTTTCAGCTGTCGTCTCAGAAGTGAAGATGGCAGCGTGTAATCCAAAGGAATAGTAGATGGACACTGGGGCTACTCGACACATCTGTGCTAAGAAGAAGATGTTCACAACTTTCAAACTGGTTTCAATAAGTAAGAAATTATTCATGAGAAATTCTGCAACCTCAATTGTTGAGGGAAAAGGCAAAGTAGTCTTGAAGATGACTTCAGGAAAAGAACTTACTCTGAATGATGTCCTATTTATGCCTAACATTCGTAAGAACCTTATCTTAAGGTCTCTCCTAAGCAAACATGGCTTCTGTAACAACCCCGACCCATGATTAAGATTAATCCATGCTTAATTATGCCTAATAAGAAATTAAAGTGAAGTTTTGCATCATATGTTGCCTTATTTGTGTTTATATTTGTTTAGCATAGAAAGATTTGTTCATGTTTTCGTTTCGGTTTGTGAATTGAAGCCCTTGTCGGCATCCAATTCAAAAATTGACTTAATTTGTGTGTTAATTAGAATTTTTAGAATTTTATGGCAGGTTCAATTGAAATTCGATTCGGAACGAAATAATTAAAATAATTAATGTTCATTTGATTATTGGTAAGCCTAATTAATTAGTCCACTAACCAAGCCTATATAAGGCTTCTATATTCATCTCAACTCACCTTTCTTCATCATTTTGTTGATACCAACCGTGAGAGAGAGTAGAAGAAAGAGACCAAGAGTGAGAGTTTGATGTTCACACTTGAGTTTGGGAAGAATTTGCTAGAAATTAAAGGAATTGGACTTAGAGACACAAGAATCAAGCTTCTAGCTCTCACCTTGACAAGCCTAGGTAAGAATCCAACACTTAGATTGTTTGGTTGACACAAGAATTAAGTTGAAATTGATGAAATTGAGCCACATCTTGCATGCATGCATAATTCTTATGATTTTGTAGTTAATTCAAAGAAATCCCTCTTGCATTTCTTCATTTTAGTCTTGTCCTAAGAATTCAACAAGTTTTTGAGTTAAACACCTCATGTGATCAAGTTTTGAAAGCTTTGGAACCAAGATACTTCATGCATGTTATGTTTTCAATGGTTTGATTTTGGTTTTGCACAATTAACATACTTTTGGGCCTTGATTTCATGAAATGATCTTCGAACCATGATATTTTACAAGTTCCTAGATGTTTTCCAGAATTTTGGCCCAAGAAGATGAGTTTTGAGGTGTGGAATTCGAGTTTGGAGCTTGAGAGTGCAATCTAAAAATTCCAGATTCTACACTTCTGCTCGAGCGACATATTTTGCGCTCGATCGACCACCTTTGTTTTGCACATCCGCTCGAGCGACCTTAAGTCCACTCGAGCGTGAAATGCATGCTCCCAGAAGTTTGCATGTTTTGCAGACCGCTCGAGCGATAATAGTTACGCTCAAGCGGGGACATGAGTCTCTCGCTCGAGCGAGAGTTGAGTGGCTATCGAGCGGAGATTTCTCACAACCAGTACTTTTGCAAAGTTTGCAGACCGCTCGAGCGGGGGAAGTTGCACTCAAGCATCCCCTCACATGTTTGTATATCCGCTTAAGCGAGGAAAGTCGCACTCGAGCAGGACCCCTGTTTTCAGCAAGTTTTGTTAAATTGTTCAAGTGCATTTTGGCATCCTCATTGCATCCTAGGCATTCCGAGGCCAATATTAAGACATAATAATGAGGGTAAAATGTAGAAACACACTAAGAACAGAACGTAATGAGTTAAGTATATTCCAACGTGTGTTTCAAATGTGTATTTGTTATGTGTTGATGTAGGTCACATGCCGTAAACAGTTTGATTAGTCTGCTCTGTCTGTCTGCACCCGAAGCCATCAGTGAGTAATAACTTAGTAAAGCTATGTTCAACTTTATTTATTTTTTGTATGATGAAATAAGATATGTTTTCTAAAATGTTATGTTCTGTATAATGAATGATTGTCCAATTTCTGACAATGTATTTGTGGAATCCTTAGCATCATGTGATATCTATTAGCTGTTACCTGGTATTGGAGGTTCCATTATGGAACTTATTATGTATGCACTCTGTTACCCATACTGGAGGCTCCATCATTGAGCTCAGCATATCTATTATCTGTTACCCGGATCCGAAGGTTCCTTTATGGAACTGGTTACTCATAACCACCATCTGTTCTATATCTATTCTGTATCTGCTCTGTTAGCGCTAATGGATGTACTACGTATGATCAAACATGAACTCTGTTTTCTGTATGTAATATGAACAAGAATATGAATATGTATATGAATCTATTCATGAATCTGAATTTTGAATTCTGATTTCTGAATCTGGTATGAACTTCATTCATTCAAACTCTTTACTTTGTTATTATCCATTGGGCTCCCGCTCACTATTTATATTATGTATGTAGGTGATTAGGCACGTGACCAGGGTTAGAGCTAAGGACCTGGCGTCTTAGTTTTTGTCAGCCAGCCTTTGTGCCTCCCAAGGAGGTTCCAGATTAAGTGAAGTTTAGTGGCTATGTTTTTGTGAATGCATAAGACTTTATTTCTTTTGATTTACGATAAGTTTTCTGCTTATGTGTATATGGAGTGACGTGCAAATACTGTGTCTTTTGACGTCACTCGTATGTTTATAAAAGTGTAAGATTATCTATCCCATGTATGTCTTCACAGCTCGATGGACTATATATATTTTATATATTTGCTTCCGCAGCCCCTAATTATATGTTATTCTGTTAAGAGGCCTTTGGTAATCCAAAGATTACTGGCCGATTACGATGCTAAACCTATAGGGGCGGGTTTGGATCGTGACAGCTTCCACATGGTTTTTGAATCCGATAAGGTCGTGTTGACCAAAAAAGAAGTCTATGTGGGTAAGGGTATATGTCAGGTGGTATGTTCAAACTCAATGTAATAACTGTTATCCTAAAGAATAATGAGAAAACTTCTTTTTCTGCTTATACGTTTGAGTCCCCTGAATTATGGCATGATAAGCTAGGTCATGTGAATTTTAACTCTTTGCGTAAATTAATCAAGTTAGATTACATACCATCTTTCAAGATTAATCCAAATTATAAGTGTAAAACTTATGTAGAAGCAAAATTTATTAGGACTTTATTTCATCATGTTGAAAAAAGTACCGAGCCTTTAGATTTAGTGTATGGTGATATGTGTGACTTGAAAGTCATACAATCACGTGGTGGCAATGATTACACTAAATATTGTTATGTGTATTTGCTTAAAAGCAAATATGACGCAATTGATAAATTTATTCTTTTTAAGAATGAAGTTGAGAACCAACTAAGCCGAAAGATCAAGACTCTGAGAAGTGATCGAGGTGGAGAATATTAATCACCGTTTATTGAGATTTGTGTTCAATTTAGAATTATCCACCAAACTACAGTGCCCTATTCCCCTTAGTCAAATGGTGTTGGTGAGCAAAAAAATAGGACATTAAAGGAAATGATGAATGCAATGTTAATTAGCTATGGGTTGTCACAGAACTTGTGAGGGGAAGCAATTCTCTTTGCGAATTACATTCTAAATGGAATACCTTGGAAGAAAGTGGACAAAGCTCTATATGAATTATGGAAAGGCCGCAAGCCTTCTTATAATTTCCTACAAATGTGAGGGTGTCTTGCAAAAGTGGCGGTACCTACACCCATGCAGGTTAAGACAGGCCCGAAAACCCTAGATTGTAGATTCATTGGTTATGCACAAAATAGTAGTGCATATAGGTTTCTTGTGCATAAATCTGATATTTTAGATATACACAAGAATACCATAATGGAGTCCAAGAATGCATCTTTCTTAGAGGACGTGTTTCCTTGCCGAACCCAAGGAGATGATCAAAGTTCTAGAAGGAACTTGAAGATGATACTAGTGATAATGATTAAGATGAGTAGGTAGATGAGCAAAGAAGGAATAAGAGGGCTAGGACTTCTAAGTCCTTTGGCCCAGACTTCTTGACTTATATATTAGAGGAAGAGTGTCGAACTTTCCATGAAGCTGTGACTTCACCTGAAAGTCTTTTGTGGAAAGAAACGATCAAAAGTGAAATTGACTCCATCTTACAGAACCATAAGTAGTAAGGCTTTGGGGAGTAAATGAATCTTTAGAAGAAAGATGAAAACAGATAGGTAAATTGATAAGTATAAAGCTAGGCTAGTTATCAAAGGATACCAACAACGAGAAGACTTGGATTATTTTGATACGTATTCACCTATAACAAAGATAACATCCATTCACATGGTCATTGCAATAGCAGCTTTATGTGGGCTAGAGATACATCAAATGAACGTAAAGACAGCTTTCTTAAATGGAGATTTAGATGAAGAAATCTATGTGAAGCAACCCGAGGGGTTTTCAACTCAAGGGGTAAGGTAACAAAGTCTGTAAGCTTGTCAAATCATTGTGTGGTTTGAAACAAACTCCTAAGCAATGGCATAAGAAATTTGACGACGCTATGTTGTTAAATGGGTTTAGAATCAATAAGTGTGACAAATGTGTATATGTCAAAGACACTGACAGAGGTTATGTCATTTTGTGTCTATACGTTGATGACATACTCATTTTGGTAGTAATGATGAGATTATTAGAACTATCGAGAGATTGTTAAACTCTAAGTTTGACATGAAAGATATAAGCCTTACAGATGTAATTCTGGGTATTAAGATTACGACAACTACTCTCTAATGGAGTTGTCTCTCTAGACTATGTAAAGTCTAAGGACAATATTACGGATCCGTTAACCAAAGGGTTAACTCGAGAGTTAGTAGAAATGTCGTCAAGAAGAATGTGGTTAAATGTTACCGGAATGAAAAACCCAACCTAGTTGACTAGAGATCCAAAGATCTAGGTTCAAAGGGACAACCTAATTGTGTATAACGGGTAAGTCACTAAAGAGGTAAATCCTCTTACCTATTTCTTTATACAGTGATACCTTGTGAGGGTGAGAGGTTAAGTTAATGTTTTTAATGACTTAAGTGATGTGAATAGTCAACCGTGATATAGTGAGGTACCTTATGTAGGTCACCTATGTGAGTGCAAAGTGGGGCCGCTTCTTTAAGAATTGACAAAGCCGAATTCTTTAAAAACACTCATTGAACCAGGCTAGTGCTCCAAGGCCAAACCAAATACAATAGTGAGAACAAGAAAAATGGTTGGAGTAACTCCTATGTGAGATCTATTGTCTCGGTTTACACAAACAGCAAAACAGTTCAAGATATCACGTTCACTAATCAGCCAATAAATCCGATGGTCTTTCATTACGAAAGGTTGAAGGCCACCAACTACCTTTTCTGATATAAGGTTAGTCTGTGTGCTCTCTTTCCGAGTCTTTGTTATTAAACATTGTCCATTTCTCTTTATTCGGTTAATTTTTATTTATGTGGGAGATTGTTGAAAAAAATGGTTTTATGGTGACTTTAATGTGAAGTTAAAATTGGTCCCAACTAGCGGTTAAGGTGGGATCAAATGAGTCTAGATTCTTTGTTTTTAATAAGATCTTTACACCACAAAAAAAAAAAATGACAAAAACCATTAAGTATTGAATGAAAAGTTGTCTCATAAAGTTGGCCTCATGTATGAGGTATTGGGAATAATGTGTAACCACTTATCCCACATTGATTGTAGAGAAAAGTATTGATAGATATTTAAATCCCAAGTTTTTTATAAGGGCATGAGCCCTTTGGGGCATCCAAATTTTCTGAAGAAAGGAAGTTATAGATACTTTAAAAATGGGCTTAGGTCAAGACTATGGTCCAAGTTAGTTATGCAAAAAATGACACACGGGCGCGCACGTGTGCGCCGCCCACTTGAACAAGATCGGGCCGAGTCTATGGATCTTAGGACCTTGGACTTGGGCTTAAGCTTGGGGCTTGGGGCTTAGGGTTTGAGACTTGAGGCTTACTGGAATGGGTTAGGTTTGGACTGGGTTGGATTAGTGGCCCATCAACCTAATCTTTATTTAACTAGGTCAGATTGATAGGTGCAGATATACACACATATGTATATAAAGTGTGTAACTCATACACATATTCCATCAGTTTTCTGTATTTGTTTCAACAGTTTTGCAAAAATGAATTCTGCATTTGTTGTTGGAAGACTCCTCATCTCTCTCCCCTTGTGTATAAATTGAGGTCATTCTCTTTGGTTTGAGTACATAATTTTTGGTCTCATCTTATAGTCAATCTACACATATAATTCTTCCTATGTGAGAGAGTGCTGTCATTGTCAATTCGCCAGAGCTGTACAAAATGTGCTTCTAACTTTGCGAGTTCTAACCATCATATCCTGAGAAACAGACGTTGTCATACCTCCAGCACCCACGATGAGATGGCGAATCTGTTTTAAGGAGGCTGTAATATTACATAAGTTTCTGTTTGCTTTCTATACTATTTTATTTCAATATATATTTTTGTTTATCAAGTTGTAATCTCCAGCAAAATCTAGTTCTACAAGTTCTTGTTTTGTAATTTAGATTTAATTAAATATGAATCTATTTATATTTATTTAAATTAAACATTTTGCACAACAATCTCTTCTTGTTTACGCTTATCTCACTTTCTATCACCACCATTACAAGAAGGTTCACACAAAAATTAATACGAACAAAAAAAACAAAAAAAGACAACAAAAAGTACTCATCAAAATAATTGAGCATCTTGGGTAATACTCCATTGTTCTTGCTTGCTTGGGTATGTGGGTGTGCTTACCGTGGTTGGGTGTTTCAAGGTGAGTGGAAACGTATTTAGATAGTGTGTATAAGATTTGAGTTAAGGTTATAATTAGAATATGGGAATAGAATGTGTGCACTGATATGCATATAAATGAAAAGATGTATGGAAATAAAATTCCTTTAAAATAGTCCACAAAAAGATAAAATATGCTAAAATAGTCAATAAAACAAAATACCATATCTAACTCATAATCATTTTAATTTTCTATCACAATCATCAAATCAATTACCCAAAAAAAAAAAAAAACCAACCAACTTCTCAAAAATAATTTTTTTAGTCAGATTAAAATAACCAAATAGTCCACTTCTCAAACAAAACCCAATAAAGCCACACCTAACATAAATACACTTAAAAAATAATATTTGTGAAAAAAATATTTAAAAAATTCAATAAATACTACAAATACAACAAAAAAAAAAATACAAAATTCAATACATTTTTCATCTTTTTATGTATTTATTAATTTTTTAAAATATTTTTTACAAATATTTTACTATTTAAATATATCTAAATAAGGTACATATAAAAAAGTAAAAAAATTACTTACAATTTTAAAAATATTCACTAAAAATAAAAAAAAAATACGAAAAATAAAAAATTTAATTTTCAAAATATAGAATTTAAAAAATTAAATCAAATATACTGAATATTTCCGGTGTAGTTTGCATCTACACTATCTATTAAAGGATGATATTGCACACACACCACCCAATAATTACGTGTTTGATAACCTTGTTTATGATTGTTGATGGATGGTATGAGTGAGGAGGAGGATTAGAGGAGTTGGCTGTTGATGGTGAAAAGTCATAAAAGAAAGGTTAGGAACCAAGGAAGAACTAGAAAAAACGACCCATTACATTATATTCTTACATATATACATCTTCACCAAAACATGTTTGTTTTATTTTCAGTCACAAAGCCATCAATGGCACCAAATATCTTCATCCAATTGAAGCATGCATTTTTAACTCATTCCAAGAAAAATCTTTGAAACATTCAGCAGGCAGGTGCTTTGCATAACTGTAAACAATGTATTAACTCAGGACGCAGACACTACATTAGCCAGACAACAAATTTGAAAGGAAAAAAAAAATCAAATAAAAAAAATTTGTGAGTCAAAATTTAAGTATTTCACAGACACCCCTTGTTGTCCAAAAGATAAAGATATTGTTGACTTCAAATATTGTTAACCCCCCTCCTCTGGCCCCCTTCTGTATGCCAACATTATGAAAAGAAGGGTAAAAGGAACTGCTAGAGAAAGCATTTCCTTCGACTTTCTTGGTCATCAGTGTAACGGAAGAGAGTATCCCCGGAGGTACGTAGAATCTACTCCAGATTCCCGCACCAACGCCACGCGCCCAGTTCTCGCCACCTATAAAATAAATCACAACCAAGTAAGAGGAAGTGCACTAGAATAAAAAATATAAAAGAAAAAAGAAAAAGAAAAAGATAAAGATAATGCTTCTGCCTGCTGCAAGACATTCTATATGAAATGATTTTATGTTACAACTGCTCTCCAAATAATTTCACCAATTTTTCTGAAAATTATGATTGCACCTTGACCAAACTCAGGTGCCCAAAAAGACATGCATATGAGCCTCATACCCCAAGCATGTATTGTATTTGACAATACATTATTAGAATTTAGACACATGCCACAAGGTAAGGTAAGATAAGTGCCGCCAAACCCACTACAAAACAAAACCCAGTTAGTTAGGTCCACATACTAAAACCACCATGAGCAAACGCTCTTCATTAATTTATCTAGAATAAAGAGGCTAGGGTTGGCAAATCTTTCCTAGTGCCACAACATAGATCATCCCTCTATATCATAGCGAAGCTATAGTGACTCCATGGATGTTGTCCTTGTTTTGGGGTGAACCAAAACAACTCCTGGAGGTTTGCCAGGACTTGTTTTGTGTGTATCCTTGATCTACTTCATTCTAGATTTGTTCTTTGTGTGTGTAATTGCTTAAGTCCTACAGGTTTTGTGAATTGTTACTGTCAAAACCACAACAACATAAATATCCAAAAGGATCAAAAAAAATCAAACCCCACAATAACATCCACTCATCCATATTCAAATTTAAGACAAGCAAAAAAGATAACAAAAATACATGAGCGTTCCCAAAGTATTATGCTTGTGATGAGATCTGGACGCAATTTGGGCAAAACAGGAACATTGGGAGACAAACCTCACAAATGCCATAGGGCTCCAATAAGTTCTGCAATGCAAGCATCTTGTTGAAATCTCCTGTTAGCTGAAACAATTAAGAATGGTAAAATGTTACCAACAGGGAAAAAAAATGTAAAAAAAATATATATATATATATAAATGAAGGATAAAAAAAATAAAATAAGAACAAAGACAGAAAGAAAGACAACAAACCAATTTTTTAGTCAAGACAATGAGCCAAGACAGGCATACCAGCATGAGTGGACCTTCAACTAGTTCTAAATTCTACTCCAGATGTTTTACTAATTAAAACCTTAGTTTTATTTTATTTTTTATTTTCTTCTTTAGATCTTCACACAAGAATATTATGTTGCTGATAAGAAAAAGAATATCAATACTTTACCATAAATCTGTAAATTGGAAATCCCTGAAACTTTTCGGTGTTAAACATAACATTCTGCAGCATTTATCAACAATCCCTATATAAAATAATACCAGACAATTTTCATCTAATGTTTAAAGCAATTTCATGATTCGTAGGTTCTTATGTGGAGAAGCTAGAATTCGCATAAGCATTGCAAGGTCAATTATAAATTTGAACTGGTTTTAAAATACAGTAGAAAATTTAGTTATATAAAAAGATGTCAGTTGTTCTGAAAACATCTTCTACATTCTGGGTTTGAGTTTCTCTACAGAAAAATCCATCACAAGATGGCTGAATTAAAAACAATAGATGCCAATCATTAATGAAATTAGCTCACAGTTAATAGACAAGGGATGAAGAAGCAATTTGGAAACAGAGCTTTGACATTTAGCCTCGTAGTTATATGCAGAGTTTCAACAGATCACTAGACTTGCTAACTAAAAGCCCTACCTCTTGGCAAAAGAGGTTCCGATTTTCAGAGTAGAGCAGTAGATATGAATCCTATTGTTTATGGTGCCTAGCATTTAGTCAATCTTGGGGTTTCTCTGTTAGATAGCTTGATATATATTGTTGAGCCCATTTCCTAACATCTTAAGCTTTTGGAAAAATTGGTGACTTAACAATGTATATCAAAGCTCAAGTTCAAAGAGGCCTTCGGTTCAAGTCTCTCCATTGGCATTTGGTATTCTGTCCCCGTTTGGTTTCTTCTTCTCTGTTTGGTTGTTTACTTCACCTTCTGTTTGGTTCTCTGTTTGTCTCTCCGCATGCAAGACGGGATTGCACGTGAANATGAATTAGGTGAATTTTGTGAATAATTTGCCTATGATACTAAAATCCAGTATCCATCCAAACAAAAGCATAAAAAACATAAATATGGAAAATCTTTAAAAGATTATTCCAAAAAATACAGAATTCCAAGGTTTATATGCCTCTTCCAGTAAAAAAGGGGAATCTAGCCAACGGCTAAAGATATCCTTCTTGCTCCTCCAGTACCATATGTCCAGAATTTCATCACTGAGGAAACAGTCCTCTATATTGAAAATACAGATATCCAATGGATGAAAGATCCATGGGAAATTAAAAGGAGGTATTTGACAACTCAACATTCTTTACCTCACTTTGACCAGTACAGATACATATATGAGCAGATCTTAGTTGACACTGCCTCTGTGGATTTCAAGCATACTCTTGCTGAGCAAATCGCACAGATAGCCCTATTAATTACAGCAAGGCTACTATCCAGCACATCATGCCTATGCCAGCTTAGGGTATGGATCCCCATGTTACCCCCACTCTTGAGATCCGCTCTAAGGAATCTCGTTACAGCTACTGGGATTATATTGATGCCTTTTCTCAGGCATTCTTTTATATGAATCCCCTACGGAACCATTCTTGGTTCATCCGTGTCCTTCTAGAACTTTTACAAAACGATCTCCCAAACTGGTTTCTCGTTTGGTGGGATAAGTTTGGCATTCATATTGATGCTTTTCCCGAAGATGTTCGCAATGCATTTAAAGAATGGCAAATTGCATACAGTCACCTTCCAGGATATAAGTACATATCTATGTCCAAATCTACAGTTCATTTTGTAATCCGCTTTGGAATCCCTTAGATTTGGAAGTGGGATTTTCAATGTGATTTTCATAATAAAATTCCCCGTTTAAAAAGAGTTTTCTTTTATAAGTGGTGGAATAAGATGGATGATCCAAAACCCTATCAAGAATTACTCCAGAAAATTAAAGGTCATAGTCAGGCCTGCTGGGATGCTACTCCAAAATTAATCCCAGCGGCACCCGTCCAGAATCCTTTTGTCCAAATTCAAAATGAATTAAGGCAAAAATATCCAGCACTTTCAGAACAAGATAGGAAAGGGAAAAGAGGAATAATTTGCCTCTTGGTCCCCTCATTTATCCAGCACCACTTTACAGCACTACGCTACGATAAAATAACTTTTGGTAGCAACTTTACAGCTCCACAATGTGCTAAACTTTCGGCCAAATGCAGATTCCTTCATCTTCCTTATCCTCTAGCTTTACATCTACTGACACTATTCTAGATAAGGGAATCCAGGGAGATAAGATGCTCGACTCCACCACCATTCAGGACACGCCATGTGACGACCCAGAATTTTTCCGCTCGAGCGTACTTTCGGGGTTCCCAGCAAATTTTGCAGACGGCCTGAGATTCTGGGAGTTGTGATTTCCCGCTCGAGCAGGGGATTAGACGCTCGAGCAGACTACCTTGTTGGTTTGCGTGCTCGAGCGCATGGTTGGGCGCTCGAGCGGGTCTCCTGGTTAAGTTTAAATTTCTGAGGCACGTAGGTTCGTTCTTGGACATTTTTATTAGTGGATTTAGAACCTCCTTATCTTATTTTGGGGTATTGATTGAGGTGGTAATATAATAGCAAGGTAAGATTGGACCAAAAACTTTAATTTGAACAATTCGTTTACATTCAACAGTCACTCTTTTGCCCTTTTCTTTGTCCACACGTTGAATTTGAATGTGAGGTTAGAACCATTGGAAAGCTTATTTCCGGGGCTTCAATTTGGACACAAGAATGACCTAAAACGGAGTCCGGATGGGAGAGTTATACCTGCTTGAAGTTTTGAAATCTGTGCTGGGTGCAGGTCCGCTCGAGCGGGAATAGGGACGCTCAGCGGGAATAGCGGGTACAGCAGCCTAAATCGGGAATTCTTGATCATTCTTGATATTTTCTTTTCCCCTCTTCTTTCTTCTCACTCTAAGTCCGAAACCCTAGCCCCAAAACCTTGATTTCCTTTACTTTGATCAACAATCCACCATGGTTTTTGATCAAGCACTGCTGGAAAATTCACTTTTAGTGGCGTTTAAAAAAACGCCGCTAAAAGTACTAAAAACGTCGCTAATTGTTTTTATGACGTTTAGTACCAAACGCGGTAACGCGGCGTCGCTATAACTTTATGACGTTTAAAAAACGTCGCCTTTTAAAATGTCCTGCCTAACTATATTATGACGTCACTATGACATTTAGCGACGTTTTTGAAACGCCGTCATAGGCTTTTTTTTAATTTTAAAAACTAGCCGTTGGGATGGAATATAGTGACGTTTTTTAAATGCCGCCATAGCCTTTTTTTTAATTTTTAAATTTTGTTAATTTTACATGGTTGAACAAAAAAAATACTTGTCAAACTAATAATTGATGTTTATTAAAATAATAAATAAACTAAGCTTGAAAACAAAATTAAAAATACCTTTTTTTTTATTTCATAATTTAGTTAATATAAAATATGTTGTTGAGCTGGTTATTTATTTACATTCCAATTTGCACAAAACCATAAAGCACAACATAGCAAAAAAAATCAAAATAACCTGCAAATTCCTCTTACATCTGGATATTTTAATGCTCTTACTAAATACAAAATAAAAAAAATTCTAACAAGATTTCAATTTTGGGTCTGCTGAAAAAAAAAAAAAAAAAAAAAAAAGTTATTGAATCAGCTCTTTCCTTCAGCAAAATTATCCTTTTGACCTACAGATAAATAAATAATTGTTGCAAATTATAATCTTTTTAAAGAAAATCTAGAACAAAGCAATAAATTCTATCAAAAGCATGAAGACATAAATCACCATTAATAAGAACATGTATATTCCTTGCTTGTTCCAGATTTAATATAATCAAATCTGGTGCCCAAATTTCAGTGAAACCAAACAAATTTTTAGATCAGACAAGGTTCTAAATGATGAAAACAGAACACCTATTACCTCTGGTGCCCAAATTTCTTCATACTTGCAAGCAATTAGCATTGAACTAATGCTGACCAACTGAAGCTCCCTCCCTGGGACAACATTCATTGAAAGGTACCAATCAACTATGTTAATTGTGAGGTAAAGGGTCTCAGGCATTAGTTCAAACTTCCTGTGAACCTGTCAACCAGTCTATTAGAATTGATCTCATCTTTGAATTGATTTCAGGCTGTGAATCCATGTAATCGTGAACTCAAAATGGAAGAACTATACCTATTATCTCGCAGAAAAATAAACAACTCAAAATGAGATTTTTCTAAACCTCAGGCCACCTCCTTGCTAGTTGAATCACAGAAAAATAAACAAGTATTCAAGAAACCCCAACCGTAGGACAACCAATCAACAACGTATATATGCATCATTATCTCAATGGCTATGGATTCTTAAACAACAAAACAATCTAGATTCAACAGACTCGCGAGAGTGAAGTTAGATTAATGTCACAGAGCACAGATTAGACCCAGAAACGTTGACGAAAGTCTATCTCAACGGCTATGGATTCATAAACAACACAACCAAAATTCCAGAGAGTCATGAGATTAAATTGAGATTAATGCTACAGTGCACAGATCAGCCCATTAAATGAACAATACAAGTCAAAGGTTGTAACCAAAAGTCACAAAGCAGACCTCAGAGAGAGATTATTAAAACAAAAATATTGAAGAGAAACCCACACAATCAATTTGCAGAGGACACCAAGGCACCATATGTCTACACTTGCATCATGCTCAACACTCTCCACTAAAAAAAAAAAAGAAAAAAAAAAATTGAAAAAAAAAAAATGCATAACAGTCAATTTGCAAATATCTCCACTATAAGGTGAATTGTTCAACAAAATCAAACTTTCTCCAAATATAAAAAGCTAAGAAGGTTGTATTAGTTCAAAAAGAAAAAGAAAAAGAAAAAGAAAAAGAAAAGTGATGATTGAGAATTGATAAAGTTGCTCCAAAGACACAAAACTAGACAGATTGAAAACTACAACTGAATCAAAGAGAAAGGAGAAGCAAATAGTTGTTAGATAAACATACCCATCTCAGGTGGGAGGTAATCCAGTGTACCACACATGGTCCTCCTACGGTTGAATGTGTGCACTGACCATCCAAAATCTGCAATTTTGAGTTCACCCTGACAAAGAAAACCCAAATTGATGAAGTATTGCACAAGGTAACATCTTGATAATCGATTAATCAATTAAAAAACTAAATGTACCTGTGCACCAACCAAAAGATTTTCTGGTCTAATATCTCTGTGTATTACATGCTTTCCGCGACAATAGATGAGGGCTCGTGCTAATGACGCCACATACT
The DNA here is from genome assembly GCA_030407325.1 of Camellia japonica. Lineage (NCBI taxonomy): Eukaryota > Viridiplantae > Streptophyta > Magnoliopsida > Ericales > Theaceae > Camellia > Camellia japonica. The sequence continues at coordinate 182,336,365 of JAPPVO010000029.1, forward strand.
GTAACACCCCAATGCACCAAAAAGAAAAATAAAAATGACAAGTTTTCTATAGATAGAATGAAAAATGGCAACAATGTTGCCCGTCGCATCGAAGTGTATCCCTTAAATTCATGTTGTGGAAAAAATTATAAATTTACTCACAATTGGAAGGTTCCGAAACATAATATGTAATAAGAATGACAAGCCAAATGGAAGATAAACAAACAAAGAAAACCATAGTGTCGAAACTCATAGTTGCAGAGCGTCTTTCACTAAAGTATTTACACTTCTGTAGCTCCTTGTACAGCTCACCCTTGGCGGCATATTCCAATATCAAATAAACTCGTTTCTGCAACAATTGTGTTGAAAAAAAAGGGTAATTAGTCAATTGGCTACAAAAGTTAACAGATTAACATGGAAAAGCTGTGAAGTTTGATAATCTAGATGAACTATACCTGATCATAGAAGTATCCATAAAGGCGTAAAATATTAGGGTGTCTGAGATGACTTTGGATTTCAACTTCACGACGAAGCTGGTGTTCAACCTGAGACTGTTTCAGCTGGCTCTTGAAAAGCACCTTTAGTGCCACGATATGATTGCTCTGTTCCAAAATAATATAGATTCAATTGCCAATCAGATGAAAATTTTGGAATAATACTTTACAATCATTATTTCCATTCCACCCAAAAATACCAGTAAAATCCACAAAATTTTCATTTGTTTCCTTCTGTTTTGTCAATAAGCTAAGAAACAAATTCAAAATTTTCTTTGTTGTTCCTAAAGACAACACAAAGAAACACAAAATAGCTTTAACACACAAGATGATAAACATATTAGCAAAGATAGATAATTAAAAGCTCAACAGCCCAGCCTAAGTGTACATATGGGCTATCATCCAAGGTGCAATTTTTTTAAAAACCAGTAAACACCCTGCAAACAGCATTGAAATTGAGAAGAAAACCAAAACAAACTGAATGGTGTAACAACTTGCAAAATTACCATGAATGTTATAACATTTGTCAGACGTTTATCAAGAATCCTTAGAGAAGAAACAAAAGTGCTGAGAAGTAGTTTGATCCAAGTTGAACGTTTAATATCTTACACTAGTTCCCTTGTTGGTTGAGATGTCAACCCTGAAACGCGGTACTTTCTTCGTACATTACCCCTATGTGTTACTTCAACTTTCACTCCTCTAAGGGCCTTCTTGATCTGGTTCATATTTCAAGGTAAATTTCCAAATTAAATAAATTAAGAGGTAAATACATGTAGCACATATCAGCAAAACAAAGACAAGTACCTTTACACAGTCAGAGTCAGACAATGTCCTTGATATCACATCTTTCCTAGAAGCTGGGCAAAAAATTCTGTTATAGGGAGAGCCTCAATAAAGGCAGCGGAAGCCATATCTGTATGATGAGCAATAGAACATAGAAAAAGCAAAAAAACTGACAGGCACAAATTACATATAAAACAACACTGCCGAAATAGCAACAAATTCTTACTCGGGACCATTGATTCCATCCTCTTCATCCACAAGTTTAATGTTGAATTCCTTCCATGCAAAAGGAAGTTCACCAGCTGTGTATAGACCCTTTCTGCCATCATACGCTGGCAATCTCTTCCCCAAGTCAGATTCTTTGTAGAGTTTCACCAGCTCTGCCATGATAGCTCTATTCACATTTCTTGATGCCACTTCAGGAGTGATAGTAACCTGCAAGCAATATAATACACACACACATGATCAAGATAACCAATCAACTAGTGAAGGCTGAAATCATGTGGCTTTGAAGGGAGTTGCAAGGGTTGTTCCTTTTGTATTTTTTCAAAATCTGAAACATTCAACATATATTGCTTACTGAGAAGACAACATAAAAGAAGAAATCAAACAGGTAAAGTAGAAACACAATGGGACAACTAGCATACTGGATCAAATGCTTATATATGATTTGCCCAGATCCAAAGGGGAAAAGAAAAAAAAAAAGGACAAGAAATCAGAAGGAAAAAAAGAAATGCATACATGTGCCATCATAAATAGAGATTCAAATATGACTAAGAAGGATGGACACTTCTAAGAACCGACACGACACAACACAACACTCATTGGACACATGGACACAAATGAATCATATTACAAGTTTGAATAAAATAACTTGTCACCCAATGATAAAACAAAAATAATGTAAATTTATACATATTCTCCTTCTTTAGACTGTTAAAATTATTATCTTTGGTTGAAATATTCATATATATGATATATAATTATCCTTATATATGACATAAGAATAAGCTACATAATAAGTGCAATAGTTAGCTAATGACGACTGCCCACCTGCGATGGCCATTCAATGAATATTTGATCATTATATCAACGTCCCGAGAATTCTTCTTGTTTTGTGCCACAGTCATGTTGCCAACTAAAGCCTTCCCTTCACATATCGTAAGCACATCTTCCAGGTATAAGACCGTTTGCTTCCAATGTGTAGTCCGTGATCTTGGCCCTGCATATATATTTATAAGTAATAATCTCAGAAACATAAATATATATATATATATATATATATATATGTGTGTGTGTGTCTGCATGCACAAGACATAGGACCGATTGAGAAACCAACACACTTAGTGTAATTATTGATTTAGCAGCAAATTTAACAACAGTTTTCCTATTCTAACTTTATGATTCTCTTGATATAAAGATATCTAGATGAGTTGACTCAACCACCAGTTCAACTATGATGAATCCACCTACTGATGAGCAGTTTTAGGGTTCTATTTATTTTATTTTATTTTATTAGCACTGCACTGGACCATATTCTTTATAACAAACAATTCATGAATTCTAAACAAGCGAACACAAATTGGATTTAAGGCATCTGCTCCAAGGTTTTTAAATGGACAACCCTTTCAAACTCAAAACAATCAAAATCAGCTTGTAATAAAATTATCAAAACACACCTTCATAGTAGACACTGACAATAAAGTAATTTAGAGAAAAATAATAATAATAAAATAACAAAGAAATGAACCTGTTGAGAAGCCTGTCAGTTTGTGACACTTAGTAAAAGAGACATCAAAATATGCCACAAGAGCATGGATGTAATCATCACGTTTTGCCACGAGCTTAAAAGGAGCTGTGAAGGAAGCATCCCCTGGGGCCATCTTAGAGATGTCCATAGTCTGTATTAAAGTAAAGCACAGCAACAGATTCGTCAGACCAAGTAGACCAAAAGATAAATAATTAAAATTACTATTGAAATTAATCCTACAGGGATACATTTTTCTTACCTTCAGTAACTGACAGTTTGCAACGATCTGCTTCTGATCAACTGTGTCAACAAGAGGTTCCATGATAGATTGCTTCTTGATACAGCTCATATTGAAGCCATAAACATTGTTCCAAACTGTAATGCCATAAAATGCCAAAAACAAAATTGTAAAAAATCTATAAAGAAGTTCATAGAAACAACACTGTACACAACCACTTGATAAGAAGAGCATATCTGAAGTCCCATTTACAACAACATCCTATGCCAATCAAGGAGATCACATACACCCATGCATGATTACGAAATATACAAAGGAAAACAATATACATTAGTTACAGGATATGCAGGAAGTCAATAAGCTCACATTCAATCTGTCTTCTTTGTAGTCAGCATCCTCAATGGCTGTCAGATAGAGAGAAGCTTTGTCTGGAACAACAACTCCATTGTTAACCTGAAAACAAGCAAGGAGTGAAAGTTGAGAGAATATCTAAATGAATTAAAATACGGCACTATAACAACAAATACTTTTTCTTTTTCCAGGTTGAATGTTCATAAAAAAATTACATGCAAACAACAAATTGCAACATAACCCAAAACTACATCATGGAAGTGTGCAAATGATCAAAGCAACACCCTTTGCAAATTCATTAGAAAAAAAGTGGTACCCAGTACAAAGGCTCCCGTTTACAACAAGATCTAAAATATTTAGTATGTAGGCAGCCTATTCCCTACCTTTTTGTGAAGAGGCTGATTACATCCGGAACCCACGCCACAATGTTGGAGTGAATAACACTAGCCATTGCACCAAGTCACAACCTCCAATCTATGCAAATTGATCTAATCCCTAAATCAAAAGCCACAAAAAAATTGTGGTTTAGAGTCATCTGATTTTTCTGCTTTCATACCAAACGAAATCAGAGAGGAAGAGAAAAAATGCCATGCTCAACAACGGTTCATCCAAAAACCACACTCCAATCAAACCAATTCCATTGTTCCACAGTCGGTCATTAACCAAGACAAAACTGACATTGAACTCTACTACTATCGGCCAAAACAATTGAGGACCTGCGTAAATCTCATTTCACATCCAAGATCCCTTGTAAAGATGCTAGAAAACTGTAAAGAAGAACAAAAAAAGTAAAAAAAAAAAAATTCCCCACTTGATGTAGAATCAATTTAAGACTTAACTTCAACAGGACAAAATTCCTAAACAAACGAATCAAATTGTAACTTAAAAAAATTACAACCCAACTCAAGATAGATCTCTTAGAATATAATGACTTTAACCAAAAACCCAATTTAAGCAAACAGAAACTTTTCTGAGCGTATAAATCCAATAAAAATTAAATTAATCAATTTGCTTCCACCACCATAAAGTTTCTAAACAAAAGCACTGAAAATCTCAGAAAAGGCGTCTGATCCAGTCAAAGAGTTGAATTTTCAGAATATAAAGACTAACGAATTATAATAAGTTCAAGCTGATGAGACCAATTAGACTCCAATAACATCTTCCATGATTAAAAAAAAAAAAACACACAAAACACAAAACAAAACCAAAAAAAAAACAAACAAACAAACTCCACCACCAAACATTCCACTAATACGTCCAGATTAGCAATAGCATCGAAGTGGTTATTCTTGAATTCTGAAGGACATCATAAACACTGTATCAAAAAGAAAAAAAGGGCAGTGTAACTTACAAGCCACTTATCACGAGCATAGAGGACTGTATTTAACATATTCTCAAACAATAAAAAATATTCCATCCACTTTGAAATAATGATATCCACTTGAGCAACTGGAATCTCAATTTCCTCAACTTTGCCCTTCAAAACTGTGATAACTGTGGTAATTAAAAAGAGAAAACAGAAAAAGGCCAAATCAGTTAAGAAGTAGAAGCAAAAACTGAAAGAAATTATGAAATTCGTTGTTCCTAGTGACATCACCATCTGAAAAGCCGTTTACTTTAACAATCTCTTGTGCCATGTCAGCCATTTGGGAGCACTCAACCTGAATTGGAAAGGTTTCTATAACCAACATCTATGATAAATCACCAAACTCTATTTCTAAATTTTGTAGATCAAACAATAATAAATTAATGAACAGCTTAAAGAGAAAATTTACATGCATATTCAAATCATAACACCGATGTTGAAAATGAGGAAAATTTACATAATTGAAAATTGAAATTTAGAATATCAATGATGTAACAGAAGGGCTAATCACCAAGAAAAAAGTGATGAAAAACAAGCTACAAAATATAGATCATAATCCTATCAAAAGCATCAATGAACTCAAAAGTAACACTTTATGAAGCACCGACACTTCAAATGGGTGTCGTGTCCATGTCTACTCTATTAGGACTTCCAAAATCATATATGGTCATAGTTGAGTTGGAGAGTTAACAAGAAATTAAAAACTTTACAATGATTCAAACCAATTCCACCATCTAAAATAGGTAAATAATTGCAAAGTCCAGCACCATAACACAGTTGCTTGTGTTGAACAACATACCTCACTGGGTTCACCCCATAGCCTTCGCAAATAAAAAGTGGACTGAGAGACTACAATTGCTGGAGGTAAGGACTCTGCACCACGAGGATTTGTTGGAACATATATCTGGGATAAAAACCAAACACGAACAGGGTATCAGCCTAAATAAAAATTGAACATGAACTCTAGGAACGCATTTTGTTTTGTAGCAACTGAGAAAAGACATGGGAAAAGCATGTTGAGCTAGTATTTCCAGATAAGGTATAACACAAATCGACAGAGAGAGAGAGAGAGAGAGAGAGAGAGAGAGAGAGAAAAATCAATACCTCACGATGAAGCTTTGAAATCGATAGAGAGAACTTCAAGATTGAAATCGCTCTGAGATGAATCTCAAAATCGAAATCGCTCTAAGACCGATCTGAGAAACCAAACACCACCTCTCCTGAGATCACTTCCTCTGCGATCGAAACCAATCCCTCTTCTCTCTTCGCAATCACCCGGAGCTTCAGATCGATATCTCAGAGAACAAAGGATGAATCAAGAGAGAGAAAGAGAGAGAGAGAGAGACAGAGAGACAGAGTGAAGCTTTAGACCTTCAAATCGAAATCGCTCTGATGAATCTGTATGAATCTCAAACAAAATCGCTCTGAATCGAAATCGCTTTCAAGGGTTTTGGGGGTGAGCAAGAGAGAGGCGTGAGGTTTGTGAAGGTGTGAGGATTCAAAATAAGGATTTACAAAGCTTTAAGCAGCATTCTCAGATACAAAAATAGGCGCGTGAGTCACAACGTTTGGAGGCGGTTTTAAACGCCTCCGATTCTAAAACGGGGTCGTTTGATTAAACAAATATGCGACGTTTTTAAAAAAACGTCGTTAAATATTAATAAAAGTGGCATTTCAAAAAACGTCGTTAAAAAAAGCCGCTTAAACCTGTTTTTCCTGTAGTGAAGGATGGAGAACAAGAGAGGATCAACGTTTTTACCCGATTGGAACTCGGGTTTACGAAGGATTCTGCTTAAAGCTTGCCCCTTTGTTTGATTCTTGAGGTGAGGGTTCTAATACTCTTCAATACTTACATCCATAGATAGATTTGAGGTATTTTCATTGTATAATTGTACAAATTTTCATTTTATAAGTATATAGAAGAAATTATGAGATTTTCGGAATTTCGGGTTTGAACATTGGGAGTTGAATTGGTGGGTTTAAATGATGGATTGGGGATCCTAGATGTAGAATCATTGGAAAAATTGGAATTAAAAGTGATGATTTAAGAAGTTTGATTTTTTTGTTAGAAATCCTCATTTTCCTTGAAACCCTAGGTTGATCAATGATGATAACCAATGAATTGGCCCAAATTGAAAGTAGAATAATGAAATTGAGATATTGAATTAGATGTGTTCAAGTTTAATTGGAATTTGGAAATGTTTGGCAATTATGTTTAAAATTTGCGAATAAACTTTGTTATAAATGTTGGAATTCATGCTATCATGTTAAGGAAAAATTAGGGAAATAATTTATTAAGGATATGAATGACATGAACTCGATTTTGGAATGTTAAAATGAAATTCAAGGGTTTATTTTGAATTATGTTGAATTGTAAATGGTGTTAATGAACTAAATGATGTTGTACTATGATGGATCATGTTTGAATTACGTGACTTGTGTAGGGTTAGCTACAAGGGCGGACCACGCACCTGAACACTGTGAGTAATAGTACTATAATTGTACATTATTTACTGTTAATAATATTCTGTTCTTTGTGAGCAATTATGCTAACGTATGTGGGGATTGAAGCTTATGTAAGCAGTGAAGGATTTAACATACCTCAGTTTGGCTCTGAAACTACTTTACATTTCGGGTGTGTTCAATGGTTAACGATAAAGTGTCGGTAATGTGTTACAACCTATAAAGTACCCATGATTCTGCACAGAAACGATATGTAAACTATGGATGCTATGGAATTGGTAACATAAGGACATCATGAATGTAAACTCCGTTTATCGGGGCATAATATTTTGAATGGGAACATGATATTCTGAATATCCTCTTGGGGACTTCAGTGCATGACTTACGACATAGATAATTGTCTAGAATGGATTAACATGATTGGGCAGCTGGTTAGAACTATGGATAGTGCCATAGTTATATGTTTTGTTTACTGTTAATGAACATTATTAACGTGCTGTTATCTGTAAATTACCCTTATTGAATTATAGTGAATGAGAAGAACAATGATGCTTGTGCATTCCGAACCCCTATGCTTTGTCAATGATAACTCAGGACTGATGTGGGGTAAGTTATTCCGTTTTTATTAGTAATACTCTGATTTACATGAGACGATTATGGCCATTTGAAAGGAATCACGAGATGATTTATGTATCCTATTGTGTGACGTTATTTATATGAATTTGGGGCTATTCTGTTCTGGATATTCATTCTGTTTATGTATCATGTTCTGTAATTGCTCCGCTTATGATATGACATGGTATACACTGTTGTTTTAAAACTTATTGATTCTGGTATGGAACAAAGTGCTGTACGGAACTAAGTGCTACACTTCGGTGGGAGCCACCTCTAGAATCCGTACGAGCCACCTCTTGAGTCCATACTCATCTGTTATTTCTATTACCACGCTTATGCGTTTTGATACCCCACGCTTATGCGTTCTGTTACCACGCTTATGCGTTCTGATACCCCACGCTTATGCGTTTTGATACCCCACGCTTATGCGTTCTGTTACCACGCTTATGCGTTCTGATACCCCACGCTTATGCGTTCTGTTACCACGCTTATGCGTTCTGATACCCCACGCTTATGCGTTCTGTTACCACGCTTATGCGTTCTGATACCCCACGCTTATGCATTCTGTTTGGATGATGAGAAAGAATTTGGGCCTATATCAAGTTCAAGAGATGATCATCATTCGATACAAGTAAACTTCACAAAGGATATTCATGATACTGAGAAGCTAATGCCGAAGAAAAATGAAGCTTATTCTTAGGCCCTGTTTGGGGACTTACCTTTTTAGCCAATTAGCCAAAAAGTTACTAAATTAGCCAAAAAGCCAACCACTCATACCAAAAAGTCAAAGATTCTCTTTTCTCTCTACTTTTTGCACATCTTTTCGTAATTAGCCAAAAAGTCATCCCAAACATACAAGTTTTTTTTACCTACCTTTTTAGTCAAATAGCCAAAAAGTTACTAAATTAGCCTGTTCCCAAACGAGGCCTTAAATTGCTTAAAAATTACTAAAACAGACGGAATGCTAACCCTATATAGCTTTTATCATTTTTACTTTTATTTATTAGTTTAGAGAGAGTTGGTCTATTGGATGAGTTGCATTCTTATTGAGCAACTAGTATGATGTCTGGTTTGAATCTTATCATTGTGCCATATAGTTTCTCTTTATCTTTTTTTTCTCCTATTGATCATATAATTTCTCATTTCATACTAGTCCATATATGATGAAATTATGTAGTTATGATTATAGAATCAATATGTTGTGGGATAGTATGAATTTGACCATCCTAAGGGGACAACCACTTTTAAAAACTCATTATAGGCTTTACAAAATAATCATATCATTATCTTTTGAGAATGAGATTTTCCAAGCTATAAGTAGCTGTCATGGACGTAAGGCTCTTGCCTCAGATGGTTTTAACTTCAACTTTATCAACCAAAAAAAAAAATGGAATTTGATTAAGGATGATGACCTAAAACATATTTAATTAGTTGTCAAAATGGTTTCTAACCTTTTATCTTTTTTGAATTACCAAACGGGCGGATTGGAACCTTATAATTTTAGAATTACGACATCTATATAGGAACTCTTTCAAATATCCTATATCATGGAGGAGGAATGAAATGGAGACTTTGCAGCAATGTTTGAAGGAATTTCGGCCTTCAAAGAACCCTAACCCTAGCCGAGGGAGAGACTCTCAGAGAGTTATAATTGGTAAAAACTCACCACCTTAATACCATGTTATTTCAAAGTTCGAGCACCTACCACTACATTATTCAAATAGTTTTTCGGCATGGAAGAACCAAGTCAAGAATTTGCAAATTGTCACTTGGAGCTTCATCATTCGAAGAACCCCATCCGAGTAAGGAGAGCGATTGGAACATACTCTCAAGAGGAACAACTCAATTGCTTTGTAAGTTATTTAAGGTCAAGTATTCCATTATTTTAAAAATGAAACTTATGTGTAAGTCTTAAAAGGTGGATTTATTGTCTAATAGTTCTTATGATAGTTAATGCCACTTTTCATTAAATACTGTTAAAAAAACGTCACAAATTGTTAATTTTCAGCAACAGATGTCACAAAAAATGTCACTAATTATCAGTTTTAGGGACAGTTTTAAAAAGCTTGTCACAAAAAGTCACTAATTTTTAACTTTCAACAACAAATTGAAAAATTTGTCACAAAAAAGTCATTAACTGTAAGTTTTAAAGACAATTTATAAAAATCTTAACAAAAAAAAGTCACTAATTGTCAATTTTTAGCGACATATGCAAAAAATCGTAACAAAAAATTATTTTTTGCGACGATTTTCTAAAGACTTATGTTCAATAGGACTTGATGGGAATTAAGACCTCTTTTGGGATGCTAATTAAAAGCCAGCTTCTAGCTTTTAACCCATTTTAAGTCACATCACCTCTCACATAGCTTACCTACAAAAAGACAAAGTAGACTAAAAAAAGTCAAAAAGTCAACTTTTAACCAACTTCCCAAAACACCCTTAAATGAAAATGTTTTTCAAAATAATCCAACCTCCATAAATGAAGTTCATTATGGAGAATCTTCAAGAAATACTCATAGAACTGCTCCAACAAGACATTTTTATCCTCGCAGCACTCCTATGGATATTCTCTATGAAGAAGATTTCTTACAGACACAAAATTCATACCATGGAAAAACTATTTATGAATGGAACATAGATGGTCTTTCAGAATATCAGATATTTGAGTTATTACATCAAATGATCATGTATTCAACAATTTGTGAACAGAATGAGAATGACGATCATGAGATTGCTCGATTCTTAGTTAATGGTTTTACCGGCATTCTTAAAGGATGGTGGGATAACATCATTACAGACATCCAACAAATAGAAATTCTTACAGCCTTTAAAAGAATTACAGATCCTCTAACCGGCACTGTTCAATCTGAACAAGACGCTGTATATACTCTTATCAATACAATTCTACACCATTTTGTATGAGCCTCTCCTGATGCGTTCTGTTACCACGCTTATGCGTTCTGATACCCCACGCTTATGCGTTCTGTTACCACGCTTATGCTTTCTGATACCCCACGCTTATGCGTTCTGATACCCCACGCTTATGCGTTCTGTTACCACGCTAATGTGTTCTGATACCCCACGCTTATGCATTCTGTTACCACGCTTATGCGTTCTGATACCCCACGCTTACGCGTTCTGTTACCACACTTATGCGTTCTGATACCCCACGCTTATGCGTTCTGTTACCCCACGCTTATACGTTCTGTTACCACGCTTATGCGTTCTGATACCCCACGCTTATGCGTTATGTTATTTCTGTTATTTTTGTTATTTCGATTATTTCTGTTATTTTCGCTATTTCTGTCATTTCTGCCATTACTGTTATTTCTGATATTTCTGGACCCATGGTCGTTCTGCATCTGTAGGCCTATGGCTGTTCTATATATACTGGGCCTAAAGCCGTTCTGTTATGGAAATTGGACTTATGGCTGTTTCGGAAATAATTACGAAATGTAGTTAATCATACGTCTCTGCAGTTATATGTTTGATTATTCAGGTTAAACAGTACATTATTTATGTCTTATTATTCACTGAGTTTCGCTCATTCTGTATTTTGTCTGTTTCTGTAGGTAATCAACCAGGAGTCCAGTCCTAACCCTTAAGGCTCGTCTCTCTTTTGTCAACTTCGTTGTGTCCAGGCACTAACTGAAGCCCGTACATTTTATAAGTGTTGGTTTATGCTGCAGTTATCTTTTCTTAATATTTTTATTATACGCCTAATTGTGGAGCTAAGTCAAGATGTATGTGTGCTCATTTTCTGTATATTATTTATTTAGTGTAATGTTGTGATCCTGGCATGTTAGTAATAGCTCAATGGATGTTTTTCTATGTATTTTATATTATTGCATGCTTCCGTTCAGGCCTCGTATGATATGTATAACAGGTTTGGTGTCCATTTTCGAATGGGTCATGCCTAAACTTTTAGAGGCAGGTTTGGGGCGTGACACGCCACTTGTCTCGCTTATCCTTATCTTTTACTTTTATTTTTCTATTTAAGGAAGGCCACACCCTTGCTGTAGGCACGAATCAAAATTTTAGTTTTTCAGTTTAATATTCTGTACTCTCTCCCTTTCTCTCTTACAGTGTGTAATCTCCCTCTACCTTGTGAAATATAATAAAAGTGTGCCGTATTGAAAGTAAGCATTTTTTGTAAGTATCTCTTTCTTCTCATTCATGCATGTCTGTATACTCTCTTTCTATATTAAATGAATTGTTAGATTTTTATTTTGTAGGAAAAAATAATATTGAATATTATCTATCTATTTGGCCTAATGATTCTTGGGGTCTCCAAGAATTAGAAAATTGTAATAAAAAAATTATCCAAGTCCAAACTCAATTGCAAGAGCAGATTTGCCTTTTGGCTACGGCCATTCGGCCTCCCCCTCCATCACAGTATATCATGAGACCATATATGGCATAATTAAGATACAATAAAATAAAACTATAATAAATGTTATTCTTGGGTTAGTGCTTAATGATGGGTAGAACAGTGTTAGGGTTAGTGGGACGTCACCCAAGTCGCGTAGTGTCAGATCGTTAGCCTTTCCTTGTGTCAAGCACCATTATTGGTATCAGAGCCAAGTTTAATGTTCATTATAGTTAGTTTTATTTAATTTTAATTATACATATATGGTCACATATATCATACATGAGTACTGAACCCACAGAAGAAGTAGCCTCAGTGGCAAATACAGTATCCAATACAGTAGCCTCTACCTCTACATCAGAGCCCAGAGAAATCATAGCTTACCAGGATGTTAAGGAAGCTCTTGATAAGTGGACTATCCCTACGGTCAAACCAGATACTATCTATAAGATAGGAACTTTTGATTTTTCCAGTAAGAAAATAATCAAAACATTTGAGCATGCTATACCTGTCCAAAATAATGATGAGATAATATATCTCCTTCATTTCCAGGATCTATATCCTTTTATCCAGAAATACAAGTATGTCTATATAGGACTTGTTCAGATAGCTTTTAAGCCCTTGACACTATTTGGTCAAAATACCAGTCTCCAGTGTACACTAAGAGATGGAAGGTGTACAGATTGGAGAGCATCATTGATGGGAGCTATAGAAACCAGACTCTCACATGGTCCAGTATATCTTGATATCTATCCAAATTTAAGTATAGCACTCTCTGATGAAAACTTATCTAAAGTTTTAGAACTCAGAGTGTTGTCTAATGGTTATGAATATCTTCCAGGATCCCCACCTTATGCGGTAATTTCCAAAATTTACCTTAAACTTTTAACAACTTTAAATCCTTACATTAGGAAACAAAGTCCAGCAGGACACACAGTCCTCATAGACACAAATCTTTACAGTAGTCAAGTAGCCATACCCAAAATGATCCCTTGGGAAGAAATCAAGTTTCCAGAAAGATGGCAAATAAACCAAGCTGTTCCAGCTAGGCCACTTATTCAGCAAACCTTAGATGATGTTATTCAAACCCAAGGAGGGAATGTATTCCTCACCTTTAAGAGACCACCTAGATCTCTTTCCAGAAGTATGTCTCGTACCAGTTATAGAACTGCTCCATCACATAGAGTAGATCTGCCAGAATCATCTAGACAGTCATACTCTGAACCTGCTGAGTCTATAAGACCACAATCCAAACCTCCTAGTGATACCCAAAATGAAACAGATCTTATAGTTCAGGGGGTACAATTTCCAGAAAACCAAATACCACATGGTATTTATGGATCCAGAAGGCAAGAAAGACCTTACAGCCCTAAAAAATTCGTTACAGAAAAATGATACTAATTGTAAATTTTAGTGACAATTTATAAAAATCATGACCAAAAAAGTCACTAATTGCTAATTTTTAGCGACATACGTAAAAAATCGTCAAACAAAATTATTTTAGCGATAATTTTGCTAGAACTTATTTTTAATAGGCCTTGATGAAAATTAAGTCCAACTATTAAGATCTATTCGTTATTTATTTATTTTTATGTTATGTATGAATTGTTGAAGTGAAGAGTGCTTTGACTTCTTTCTATCAATATAACAATTCTTGGTGCATTTGTTTTAGGGGCATTAATTTGACAGTAATGTAAACAAACAAAAAAATAAATAAATAAATTGCTTGGAGAAGGGGAAGATAATGAGTTTGACAGGCTAGTCGTGGGGTGGAAGTGTCTTGGTGAGCAAGTAGTCAACATCGTTTTTATTATTATGTTATATGGTTCATAATTTTTATAAATGATAGGTTTTTTCACCTCTTGGTCTCTTATCTTGCACAGCCAAGACGACCCTTTTTTCTTTCTTCTTCCAATTCTCAGTAAGTAACCGTTGATTCATTCATTCTCTCTCTATATTAGTGGGATCATAAATTTTCTGTTTTTGGGTTTATTATTAGATGAGATATGGTAATGAGATATAAAATTTAATGTGTGTTTCAGAATTATTTAAGACGCTTTTAAAAACAAAAATAATAATTTTTTTCTCTAATTGCGTTATTTATTTTCGAGTTATGTTAGGAATCTCAAATAATCTACTGAATTGTCTAACAAATCTGGATGTGGGACCTATACACATGTGAGTTTGTATGGGTCCCACACCTTGAAAGGTTTGATAAACAATTTGATAAATTATTTAGGGTTTATAGGATTTTCCTTTATTTTCTCATTATGGACTATTTATTATTGTAAGACTTGAGTTTTTTCTTTCTGCTTATTATTATTAGTTATTTCTTGTGTTAGTAGTTAGATTATTAGACTATAGTTATTCAGTTAGATATGATTCTTATTTTGCGTGGTTATCACTACACTTAAAATAATTTAGATCACACATTAATTTTTACACGTATATATTTGTAATTTTTGTGCATGTAGCTCATTAATGTTTATTGTATAATATTTTTCAATTTCATTGACCAATCTCAATAATAAATATTGATTGAATATTTACAGTCAATACCCAAATATTGAACTTCTTATCTTTTTATTTTATTGAAAAGCTCAATGATGAAGAACAACAACGCAGATCCTCTTAACACTTTTTCTTAGCATTGGGTGCAGATGAATATGGAGGTGTTGGAAGCTGATTTCTTGCAAATGGCATTGAATGAAGAAATTGAATCCCAGAACAATTGTTTGGATGATGAGAAAGAATTTGGGCCGATAT
This sequence comes from Camellia japonica, assembly GCA_030407325.1. Lineage (NCBI taxonomy): Eukaryota > Viridiplantae > Streptophyta > Magnoliopsida > Ericales > Theaceae > Camellia > Camellia japonica. The sequence goes on from JAPPVO010000029.1 coordinate 182,351,539, forward strand.
CAAGCTCTAGAGATGATCATCATTCGACACAAGTAAACTTCACAAAGGATATTCATGATACTGAGAAGCTAATGCAGAAGAAAAATGAAGCTTATTCTCAAATTGCTAAAAAAATTACTAAAACGGACGGAATGCTAACCCTGTATAGCTTTTATCATTTTTACTTTTATTTATAAGTTTAGAGAGAGTTGGTCTATTGGATGAGTTGCATTCTCATTTCATACTAGTCCATATATGATGAAATTATGTAGTTATGATTATAGAATCAATATGTTGTGGGATAATATGAATTTGATCATCCTAAGTGGACAACCACTTTTAAAAACTCATTATAGGCTTTACAAAATAATCATATCATTATCTTTTGAGAATGAGATTTTCCAAGCTATATGTAGCTGTCATGGACGTAAGGCTCTTGCCTCAGATGGTTTTAACTTCAACTTTATCAACCAAAAAAAAAAAAAATGGAATTTGATTAAGGATGATGACCTAAAACATAATTAATTAGTTGTCAAAATGGTTTCTAACCTTTTATCTTTTTTGAATTACCAAACGGGCGGATTGGAACCTTATAATTTTAGAATTACGACATCTATATAGGAACTCTTTCAAATATCCTATATCATGGAGGAGGAATGAAATGGAGACTTTGCAGCAATGTTTGAAGGAATTTCGGCCTTCAAAGAACCCTAACCCTAGCCGAGGGAGAGACTCTCAGAGAGTTATAATTGGTAAAAACTCACCACCTGGATACCATGTTATTTCAAAGTTCGAGCACCTACCACTACATTATTCAAATAGTTTGTGGGCATGGAAGAACCAAGTCAAGAATTTGCAAATTGTCTCTCGGAGCTTCATCATTCGAAAAACCCCATCCGAGCAAGGAGAGCTATTGGAACATACTCTCAAGAGGAACAACTCAATTGCTTTGTAAGTTATTTAATGTCAAGTATTCCATTATTTTAAAAATGAAACTTATGTGTAAGTCTTAAAAGGTGGATTTATTGTCTAATAGTTCTTATGATAGTTAATGCCACTTTTCATTAAATACTGTTAAAAAAACGTCACAAATTGTTAATTTTCAGCAACAGATGTCACAAAAAATGTCACTAATTATCAGTTTTAGAAACAGTTTTTAAAAAATTGTCACAAAAAGTCACTAATTTTTAACTTTCAACAACAAATTGAAAAATGCGTCACAAAAAAAGTCATTAACTGTAAGATTTAAAGACAATTTATAAAAATCGTAACAAAAAAAAGTCACTAATTGTCATTTTTTAGCGACATATGCAAAAAATCGTAACAAAAAATTATTTTTTGCGACGATTTTATAAAGACTTATGTTCAATAGGACTTGATGAGAATTAAGACCTCTTTTGGGATGTTCATTAAAAGCTAGCTTCTAGCTTTTAACCCATTTTAAGTCACATCACCTCTCACATAGCTTACCGACAAAAAGACAAAGTAGACTAAAAAAAATCAAAAAGTCAACTTTTAACCAACTTCCAAAAACACCCTTAATTGAAAATATTTTTCAAAATAATCCAACCTCCATAAATAAAGTTCATTATGGAGAATCTTCAAGAAATACTCGTAGGACTGCTCCAACAAGACATTTTTATCCTCGCAGCACTCCTATGGATATTCTCTATGAAGAAGATTTCTTACAAACACAAAAATTATACCATGGAAAAACTATTTATGAATGGAACATAGATGGTCTTTCAGAATATCAGATATTTGAGTTATTACAACAAATGATCATGTATTCAACAATTTGTAAACAGAATGAGAATGACGATCATGAGATTGCTCGATTCTTAGTTAATGGTTTTACCGGCATTCTTAAAGGATGGTGGGATAACATCATTACAGACATCCAACAAATAGAAATTCTTACAGACTTTAAAAGAATTACAGATCCTCTAACCGGCACTGTTCAATCTGAACAAGACGCTGTATATACTCTTATCAATACAATTCTACACCATTTTGTATGAGCCTCTCTTGATGGTTTAGAAGATAGGAGTAGAGAACTTTTACAGAAATTAAGATGTCCATGTTTATCTCATTTTAGATGGTATAAAGATGTGTTCATGATGAGAGTAGTAAGAAGATCTGATGCCAACAGTGAACATTGGAAAGCCAAGTTCATTGATGGTCTTCCTACCCTCTTTGCTGAGAGAATCAGAAAAAAAACTGAGGGATAAGCATAGGAAAATGTCTATTCCTTATTTAGAATACACTTATGGCCAACTCATAAGAATTGTCACTGAAGAAGGTCTTGCTCTTTGCAATGATCTCAAATTACAGAACCAAATGGAAAAACAAAGTCATAATGAATTAGGTGAATTTTGTGAACAATTTGCCTATGATACTAAAATCCAGTATCCATCCAAACAAAAGCATAAAAAGCATAAATATGGAAAATCTTTAGAAGATTATTCCAAAAAATACAGAATTTCCAGGTTTATATGCCTCTTCCAGCAAAAAAGGGGAATCTCGCCAAACGGCTAAAGATGTCCTTCTTGCTCCTCCAGTACCATACGTCCAGAATTTCATCACTGAGGAAACTGTAGCACTTGTGCCTTTTAAAGATTTTCGTGAATGTATTTGGACCCTTCATTCTATTTTGGGAACTTTTGGTGTGTTTGTTGGAAGTCCCACATCGGTTACAAGATACATTTTAAGATGGACAAACTTCTATATAAGTGCAAGTGCATAGGGTTAGCTTATCAACTTCTATGGTTCTTTCTTGGTTTAATGAGCCATTACGAACCGCGCTTGAGTTATAAATTTTTGTTGTGCCGAGCTAGATTTTGGCCATAGTTCCATTGGGATTTTGGCCATAGTTCCTTCGCCAAAGTTGTGTTATTTCTCGAGGGCTTTGTGGTGTGTGGTGGAGATCGAGTTTCAACTCTTTTCATCTTCTCCATTTGAGCTTCGAATTTGAGGTAGGGATAACCTACTCCTCTTTATGAGCTTTGTCTTTAAATTTTAGCATTTTGATATGATGGGGGTTGTTGGGTAATTTTGAGAAAGTTTGGGGCTTTTGTGCAATTTTACAAAAGTTGGGGTTTTATTTATAATAAACCTATATGCATGTTTAGCATAGAGAAATGTAATTAATGTTGCAACATTGATGAAAATAGGAACCAAAAGGGTTGTAATGTTAATTATGGAGAATGCCCTAATTACATTGGTTAATTAATTGGTATAATTAATTGTTAGAAATGAGGAATTGAATTGGGAATGTATGGGATTAAAGGGTGTAGTTGAATTATTTATCGCTCACCTAATTGAAATGTTGATATATTATCCATTTTGTGCATTTATTTTCTATTTAAAAATAACTGCCTTGGGCTATCGGTGGAGGATAGTCTTGATTGTTGTAGACAATGCATGATGATTAGGCAAACTAAAACTAATCACTAGAATGTATCATTGAGTATGACGATTGAAAGAATACATTATCTTTATGTATTGATTGATGATGTGTATAATAATTGTTTATATGCATTGTGTTGTGTTGGAGGAGATAGGGGATGTACTCTACGGTTTAGGGAAAGATAGGGGATGGACCTCTAAACCGGGTGTTGTGTGGGAGGAGATAGGGGATGGACTCCGTAGATACAGCTCATATGCTTGTCTATTGATGTGATGATACAGCTCATATGCTTATCTTTGGAAGTGTGATATAGTTCTTGTGTGGGAGGAGATAAGGGATGGACTCCGTAGATACAGCTCATATGCTTGTCTGTTGATGTGTTGATATAGCTAGTATGCTTATCTATTGTGAAATGAGGAAATGTTTAATATGAGTTAATGTCTCATATCGGTTATTTGGTTAGGTTCTGAACCATGGTTATAAATTGAGAATTGAAAAGGAATGGAAAATGAAACTGTAATGTGTTATGAAAGAATGTAAAAGTGTTGACTATCTATCAACTGTTAATCTTTTAGTCATGTTCATAGCTGGTTTAGTGTATTTCTACTGGGCTGTTAGCTCACCCTATACGGGAATATCATTTTCAGGTACAGGTAGCTTGCCACCTCCAAGGATATAGCTTGGGAGGCTAGAGGCGAATGGACCTTTTGATGTTTTGTTTCCCTTTTGATGTGTTACATGTGGTTTCAAGCCAAGGGCTTTATATGTATTTGAGTTGGTACTCTACTCTGTGTAACCAAGTGTTGACTTGGAAAGCTGTAAGCCCGTAGGGCATTTCCTTTTGTTGTTGACATGTAACACTGTTGTAAGAACTACTCTGATGAATAGAAATGGTTGGTTTATTTTATATCAATACATGTCTAAAGTGATGGGTTTTATGTATTATTTTGAGGGCGTTACAACTTGGTATCAGAGCGTACCGGGTTCGAATACTTTGGGTACGTGGGAAGTGATTAGGATCACAATGGGCTTGTCTCGCTTGATAGAGACTTCTGTGTAGTGTCATATGCTATGTGTCTAATTGATAACATGCTTATGTGATTATGTGGGTATGGGATTAATTTCTAGGATGTTGATTGGATCCTTGGGTTTCTGTGAGTCTTGTTAGAAAAGCACTTGATCAATGTTGTTTCTAACCGGAACTCTAGTAATGCCTCGGGACTATCATTATCCGGAAAGGAAATTCGTAAGTGCTTGTGTGTTTATATGCTTACATGGAGTGAATTAAAGTTGTCCATGCATTAGGACGTGAGTGTTTAGTTTCGACACGTTTATGAATATGCTAATGTTCTTCGTTTCCTTTATTAGGATGTCAGGATGGGGACGAGGACGTGATAGGCGTGGTAGGCCTGGGAGGCAGGAGGTGCCTATACCGGATGAGATTCCGGCAGTACAGGAGGGAGTTGGCCAAGCCAATGTGGCCGAGCCAGCGGTCAGCAGGCTATGGGCGCTTTAGCCCGAGAGATAGCAGGGGCATTCAGGCAGTCAGTAGGCATTCTCAGAGCTGAGAATCAGGCCCAGGTTCATGTTGCAGATACAAGTTCTTCTTTTCTGAAGAGGGAGTTCTTCCGGTCTAACCCGGACGAATTTTTGCGTGATCCTAAAGAGCCACTTAAGCCAGATGAATGGCTCGAACAGACAACAAAGACGTTTGAGATGCTAGGCATCGAAAATGGGGCACTGAAGGTGACCTTAGCATCTTTCCAGCTGAAGGGGGATGCAGGTCAGTGGTGGAAGTTCACGAAGAACCGTATAGAAGGGACTTGGGAGGCTTTTGTCAACGCTTTCTAGGAGAAGTTCCTGTCTTCAACTGCTAAGGAAAGGTTGAGAGATCAGTTCTGTCGGCTTAAGCAGAACAGTTCTTCAGTGGCCGAGTTTGAGGCTGCATTTACTAGCTTGTCCAGGTTTGCACCTGAGTTGGTGGCGTCTGAAGAACGCCGTTGTATAGAGTTCGAGAAGAAGTTGAGGCGCGGCCTCATGTTGAGAGTTGTAGGGACTATGATTCGAGATTATAGGCGTTTGGTTGATGCTGCAGCCCATACTGAGATCATGATGCAGGAGGAGGAGGAAGGGCAAAAAGGCTCCAAGAGGAGTCAAGATGGCCAGAGTGATGGCAGGAGATAGAGGGGTTATAACCTCAGCAGTCTCAGGCGGAGTTGTTAGATCGACCTTTCCAGTGCCGAGTACAGGCTCGGGAAGAGGCAATCAGGGAGAGTTCACCTGTTACAAATGTGGTCAGCAGGGCCACAAGGCTTCGATTTGCCCGCAGAAGGGAGGAGGACAGAGAGCAGCGTCATCTTCGGCTCGATCTCAGAGCCAGAGTCAGGGTAGAGACCAGCCGTTCTCATGTTATTAGTGTGGTCAGGCAGGGCACGTGAAGAGGTTTTGCCCGCAGTTGAGTGGCACATCTGGTGCATCTGGTTTGAGGGAGACTCAAAGTCATCAGCCAGCTCAGCCAGTTCAGGCCTCGAGGGCCAATCAGAGGGCTTCATCGTCCCAGTCTGTGCAGCAGTCTTATGCTCCTAGAGGTGAGCAAGTGGATCAGGGGACTGCAGGGCGCGTGTTTGCTGTTACCGCGCAGGATCTAGTACCGGCTCCGTCAGTTGTGAGAGGTACTTTTCTATTTTGCAATTCGGTTGCTAGTGTGTTGATTGATACGGGTGCATCTCATTCTTTGTATCTGCTGCATTTGCATCTGTGTTGGAGTTGGAGTTAGCACTATTGGCATCTCCTATTTGTGTTGTGTCACCTATCGAGGGTGAGTTGATTTTGAAACACGGATGTAGAGGTTGTGATATAGAGGTCGCCGATCATAGACTTCCGTTTCCTTTTGTGGTTATGCCCATGAAGGGCTTTGATGTTATTTTAGGTATGGACTGGTTATCGTCATACCGGGCAGTTATTGATTGCTACCGCCAGAGGGTCACTTGTTGTACCGTGAGCAGGGAGTGTTTCCATTTCTTGGGGGACTGGGTTGGTACTGTTTTGCCACCGGGGTATGATCCGCGAGGGCAGAGTGAGCTTAGTTGTCACGCCTCAAACTCGCCCCTAAAAGTTCGGGCATGACCCATACAGAAACGGACACTTAACCTGATATACATATCATATGGGGCCTGAACGGAAGCACTTAATATAATAAAATAACACAAAAAAGCATCCATTGAGCTAAACCTAACATGCCAGGATCACATTCGTGACAGCCATTTATTTATTTTTTTTATACCCATACACATACATGATTGCATAATCGAACATTGGTATGAAAGGGACCATATATATATAGAATTTAACCTTAGGTGAATAATTTAAGTGCAAATCAAAATCTTATCAGAACTTGACATAAATGCATAGACTTGGTCTGGGAGCCTGGACAAATTGAGGTTGACAACTGAAGGGTGAGCTTCAAGGGTTAAGACGGACTCCCAAAGTGATTACCTACAGAACAGACATAGCACAAAGTGAGCGAAGCTCAGTGAAAAATAGTACATAAACAATTCAATGCTTAACTTGAATTAAAATACATATCAATACATACATAAATCATGAGGCATAAGGTTAATTGAATTTGTATTAATTCTTGAAACATAGTGACTTGAAACATAATATTTTGGAACCTAATGGTTTTAAACCCTTGAACAAAGTGGCGATAGCCCTTGAACATATTAGAATTAAACCTTTAAACATGGTGGCATATAGCCCTTGTACATATGGCATGAAGCCCTTGAAAAGTTGGCATAAAGCCCTTGACCATGTGGCACGAGGCCCTTGAAAAGTTGGCATAAAGCCCTTGAACATGTGGCACAAGGCCCTTGAAAAGTTGGCATAAGGCCCTTGCACATGTGGCACGAGGCCCTTGAAACATATGGCACGAGGCCCTTGAAACATATTGGCATTTAAGCCCTTGAAACATATTGGCATTTAAGCCCTTGAAACATGCATATATGAACCCAAGAGGTGTCTCACACGGACTCTAGAGGTAACTCACAATGTAGCACTTAGTTCCGTGTAGCACTTTGTTTCATTTCATAACAACTTATACGGATGGCTATAAGCCTCATAACTTTCATAGAATGGCTTTCAGCCTCATAACTTTCACATATGTATGGACTCAAGAGGTGTCTCACATGGACTCTAGCGGTGGCTCACAATGTAGCACTTAGTTCCAAGTAGAACTTTGTTCCATACCAATAATCATTAGGTCTTACAGACCAAACCATACATGTAATGTCATACCCGATAAATAAATTCATACATATGCATTATGCTTGAATCATAAATAGAAATCAGAATTCATACTTGCTATATTTGCTTATACTTGGCACTGTAATAGTGCTAACAAATCAATAATAAGTATTTGTTTGTTCGTTCCATAAAAGGAATCCCCCAACATTGTGAACTTGTAGCATACTTGAACATGTACATACATTACTGGTAACATACGTAAACTTGTATCATACTTAATCTTATAACATACTTAAGCTTGTAACATACTTTAAACTGGTAACATACTTAAACTTGAACATACTTAACTTGTAACATATTTAAACTTGTAACTTAATTATTTGAACCACGGTATTATTACCCCCGGGTAAGGGCCGTGTGCTACGGATGTCATGAATACTTTACATTTATGGACAACTGTTCATTAATTGAAAACGTAACATATCAGAACATAGAGCATTTCTTGTTATATCATGTCATCGTAAAACACTTAGCAAAGATAGAACAGTTTACATTCTAACGTGGGTTACATAATGATATTAAACCTTTGTTTTCATGACGTAGATTCTAACCGACCTCGGGTCCATACATAACACAACAAGATAATCTTGGAGTCATACCGATAACATTGTTCAAGAATGAACATAAGCTCCATTTATTCTTTAAGAAGAACGTAACATGCTGATAAATAACAGAGAGTTAACACTTGTTATTGATAGAACAAAAGGGTTCCAAAGTCATACCGACGTATGCAAATCATTCCATATTCATGGAAGTTCATATTGATTTTCACTTGTCATAAACGTTGATAACACTTACAAAGAACAGAGTGTTAGTGACAATAATTATCAATGATAATAAGATGTATATTTCTGTACTACTACTCACAGTGCTACAACGGAGTGTTTGTCCCTCCTGAAGTGTGCCCTGTACACATATATAACTTGATCATTAGTTCTTTTTTTCTTTCCTTCATTATTCTTCACAAGCCCACCATTAAGCATCCATTTATACCACAATTTCCTATCTCCATAAAGAAACTTCATTAAATCATTCTCTTGATTTTAATAACTAACCAAGCCCACAAGTATTTAGCAGAATAATTTGGAATTAAACCCATTTCAGAAAACTCCACATTTTAGGTTACAAAAATTAAACTCAACATAATCGCCACAATTCAACATAAACAACATGCTTTAACTAAACATCATTAAATATAATTCAACATAATTCAAGAGGAATTCTTAAATCTCATTTCCACATTCCACAACCGAGTTCATGTCATCCATATCCTTAATAAATTATTTCCCTAATTTTTCCTTTACATTATAGCATGAATTCCAACATTTATAGCAAAGTTCATTCGCAAATTTTAAACATAATTTCCAAACATTTCCAAATTCCAATTAAACTTGTACATATACAATTCAATATCTCAATTTCATTATTCTACCTTCAATTTGGGCCAATTCATTAGTTATCATCATTAATCAACCTAGGGTTTCAAGAAAAACTTAGAAATTTGAAGAAAAATCCAAATTTCTTAATCCATATATTTTTTGTTCCAATTTCCTCATTGATTACAAGGCTAAAGTTCATAATCCATCACCTTAACCCAGCAATTACATCTCCAACATTATAAACCCGAAATCCCCCAATCTCAAGTTGGACATAATATGTTCAAACTATAGATTTTGTATTTATATACCCAAAATACCATAAATCTATCCATGAATACAAATATTGAAAGGGAATAAGGTCTCCTACCTCAAGATTCAAGCAAGAAAAGCAAACTTTGAGAAGAATCCTCCACAAATTCGAATACCAATCGGTTGAAAATGTTGACCCTTTCTTGTTCTCTATCCTTGATGCAAGATCCATGGTGGATTTGTTGAGAAAAGTGGAGGAAATGAAGGTTTTGGGAGCTAGGGTTTCGGACATGGAAGAGGGGAGAAGAAGAGAGGAAAAGAAAATGCAAGAAATGAGCTCAAAATCACGTTTTTGAGCTGCTGCCCCGCACATCGCCGCACGTGCGCCACATTTCCCGCACGTGCGGTCCTACTTCCAGCACAGATATGAAAACTTTAAACATGCGTAACTCTCTCATCCGGACTCCGTTTTAGGTCATTCTTGTGTCCAAATTGAAGCCCCGAAAATAATCTTTCCAATGGTTCTAACCTCATATCCAAATTCAAAGTGTGGAAAAAGAAAAGGGCAAAAGAGTGACGGCTGATTGTAGACGAATTATTCGAATTAACGTTTTTGGTCCAATCTTACTTTACCATCACACCACTACCTCAATCAATACCCTAAAATAGATAAAAACATTCTCAATTCCAATGGATATGGTTGAATTAAAACACATTAACCCCTAATTAAATAAGGATGACTTTTGGGGTCATTACATTCTCCCCACCTTAAGAAGTTTGGTCCTCCAAACTTTATTCACCTTGCCACAAGTCTAGCTTCGTCCTGGACATATAACATTTCTCAATCATTTGCCCATTCACAAACCTATATAGTCAACTCGGATGGAATTTGCTCCCAAAATCACAAGTAATTCATCTCTACTAACTACTTGGTAACCCAATAGATAATAATACTTACTAACATCAAAACATCGTCTCATTATTCATAACCTTGTACATTTTAATTTATTACTCCACAAATCATATCTTTCACATAATATAACAACCTAAGGGTATTCAGAAATGGATTCATTTCAAGTATTCGTTTGCATGCAACTCATAAACTATCAAACATAATTCAAACTCACAAATAACCCGCATTATCATAATTCCTCAAAGGTTAAGGAAACATTCACGACATAATCGCGTTTCAAAGGTATATACTTCATACAATAATTAGACCCATCGTAGCAATTAAGTTCTAAATCAACGACTTCATGACTCTTTGTTCATCATCTGAGTTAGACTTATCAGTTCAAATCAAATCTCTAACAGACTCCAAATGCCAACTTAAATTTCATATCAAGAAATTACATGTTTAGAGTAGAGGATTCATCAAATCAAATACAGATCAAACCTTAATGGTCATACCTCCCACATTACAGTAAAGTAGTACTCATTCAAAATCCATGCTGGCTTAGAAGATCTCAAAGTCAACATCATGACCTCAAGTACATAATACATTTACCATGAAATTCTTATATTCTTGTTCCATAGGTAGTAAAATGTTTCTAACATGGAGAAAAACATTTTCCAAAAATATATGATACATAAAGTTCTTCAAACCCTTCATACGTACATACAATACGTTGTTCAGAAATATTACTCAGAAACTTATCAGGCCTTTCAAAGATAGCAGATGAAGGAATAATTCTCAATGGCATTAAACTTATTTAAACTTTGTCAGAACAATCTCCGATTCAACTTATAACAGATTAGGCAGAATAGCTTGAAGCTGAACATAAAGCTTTCATCAAGTATGCAACAATAAATTATCAAATGAAGAACTCATTCATGTATAGCAAAACATTTCTTTCAGAAATCTTGTCATATCTTGAACATTCAGAGCTTCGTAGCGTATCTAGTCATTTTGGAAAATTATTCAGAAAGCTTATCATATCATAAACTTGTCGGAAGTTCATAACATTTGTATCACTTCGGAAAATACTTACTATTTAAAAACATGTGATCACAAATCATCATTATAGTATCAAAATAAAGAACTTACAGTTTCGTAACTTCTAGCAACATACTAGGCACTTGGTCATGTCGTCATAAGTTCAAATTGACTAGTTAGTCATAAACTTTACTTAACCCCTTTTTAAATACAGAATAGGGATTAGTTTAATAATTTGTATTAAAATGCAGAAACAAAATTCCAATTTTCGTCGTAACTTATCAGTTTTTTTTTTTTAATCGGTATCATATAGGCAGTCTCATCATATAGGTGGGGTTCTTCATATTATTCGACCATTCCTTATAAGAAATCCTGATTACAGATCACAGATTACGCATGAACAAAACAGAATCACTATATGTATAACTTTTTATCATAGCCAGTCATTTTCAACACATTACAAAGTATCACGTGAGACTTATTTTAGCAACTATCAACTTACAATAACTTCTCGAACTCGTAGGTTTAAACATTGTTATAATAAGGAGGATGTGGCTATGTTACAGGAAGTACACATTGCACATATTATCTTATGTACGCACTAAATCGTATAAGTAAGTCATCTAAATAGATGCTTCGCAGATATCTATCAATTCTACAGTCACAATTAATAACACACATTTCACTTAGTCATAGGCATATAACTTGTCTTACCGTTCAATGTGAAATCTTACCACGCTTCCGCAGCGTAACTTTATTGATTTAATCCCATCTGCAGGTCTTACCATGTTCTGCATAGCGATCAATCACAATATATACAAGAAATATATAACATACATGAATAATAACTATTGCGGTTAGCGTCGTTACATATACCATTATCGTTGCTATCCATTCCTTTCATATGCACTAAGGATGTCATGCATGATGCCTAAGTGTTTTCTAGACATCCTAAAGCTCAATGGATCCGTGTGTGAGATAGCAACTCGTGCTCTGATACCACTTGTCACGCCTCAAACTCGCCCCTAAAAGTTCGGGCATGACCCATACAGAAACGGACACTTAACCTGATATACATATCATATGGGGCCTGAACGGAAGCACTTAATATAATAAAATAACACAAAAAAGCATCCATTGAGCTAAACCTAACATGCCAGGATCACACTCGTGAGAGCCATTTTTTTATTTTTTTTATACCCATACACATACATGATTGCATAATCGAACATTGGTATGAAAGGGACCATATATATATAGAATTTAACCTTAGGTGAATAATTTAAGTGCAAATCAAAATCTTATCAGAACTTGACATAAATGCATAGACTTGGTCTGGGAGCCTGGACAAATTGAGGTTGACAACTGAAGGGTGAGCTTCAAGGGTTAAGACGGACTCCTAAAGTGATTACCTACAGAACAGACATAGCACAAAGTGAGCGAAGCTCAGTGAATAATAGTACATAAACAATTCAATGCTTAACTTGAATTAAAATACGTATCAATACATACATAAATCATGAGGCATAAGGTTAATTGAATTTGTATTAATTCTTGAAACATAGTGACTTGAAACATAATATTTTGGAACCTAATGGTTTTAAACCCTTGAACAAAGTGGCGATAGCCCTTGAACATATTAGAATTAAACCTTTAAACATGGTGGCATGAAGCCCTTGTACATATGGCATGAAGCCCTTGAAAAGTTGGCATAAAGCCCTTGACCATGTGGCACGAAGCCCTTGAAAAGTTGGCATAAAGCCCTTGAACATGTGGCACGAGGCCCTTGAAAAGTTGGCATAAAGCCCTTGAACATGTGGCACGAGGCCCTTGAAACATATGGCACGAGGCCCTTGAAACATATTGGCATTAAAGCCCTTGAAACATATTGGCATTTAAGCCCTTGAAACATATTGGCATTTAAGCCCTTGAAACATGCATATATGAACCCAAGAGGTGTCTCACACGGACTCTAGAGGTAACTCACAATGTAGCACTTAGTTCCGTGTAGCACTTTGTTTCATTTCATAACAACTTATACGGATGGCTATAAGCCTCATAACTTTCATAGAATGGCTTTCAGCCTCATAACTTTCACATATGTATGGACTCAAGAGGTGTCTCACATGGACTCTAGCGGTGGCTCACAATGTAGCACTTAGTTCCAAGTAGCACTTTGTTCCATACCAATAATCATTAGGTCTTACAGACCAAACCATACATGTAATGTCATACCCCAGAAATAAATTCATACATATGCATTATGCTTGAATCATAAATAGAAATCAGAATTCATACTTGCTATAATTGCTTATACTTGGCACTGTAATAGTGCTAACAAATCAATAATAAGTATTTGTTTGTTCGTTCCATAAAAGGAATCCCCCAACATTGTGAACTTGTAGCATACTTGAACATGTACATACATAAACTGGTAACATACGTAAACTTGTATCATACTTAATCTTATAACATACTTAAGCTTGTAACATACTTTAAACTTGTAACATACTTAAACTTGAACATACTCAACTTGTAACATATTTAAACTTGTAACTTAATTATTTGAACCACGGTATTATTACCCCCGGGTAAGGGCCGTGTGCTACGGATGTCATGAATACTTTACATTTATGGACAACTGTTCATTAATTGAAAACGTAACATATCAGAACATAGAGCATTTCTTGTTATATCATGTCATCGTAATACACTTAGCAAAGATAGAACAGTTTACATTCTAACGTGGGTTACATAATGATATTAAACCTTTGTTTTCATGTCGTAGATTCTAACCGACCTCGGGTCCATACGTAACACAACAAGATAATCTTGGACTCATACAGATAACATTGTTCAAGAATGAACATAAGCTCCATTTATTCTTTAAGAAGAACGTAACATGCTGATAAATAACAGAGAGTTAACACTTGTTATTGACATAACAAAAGGGTTCCAAAGTCATACCGACGTATGCAAATCATTCCATATTCATGGAAGTTCATATTGATTTTCACTTGTCATAAACGTTGATAACACTTACAAAGAACAGAGTGTTAGTGATAATAATTATCAACGATAATAAGATGTATATTTCTGTACTACTACTCACAGTGCTACAACGGAGTGTTTGTCCCTCCTGAAGTGTGCCCTGTTCACATATATAACTTGATCATTAGTTCTTTTTTTCTTTCCTTCATTATTCTTCACAAGCCCACCATTAAGCATCCATTTATACCACAATTTCCTATCTCCATAAAGAAACTTCATTAAATCATTCTCTTGATTTTAATAACTAAGCAAGCCCACAAGTATTTAGCAGAATAATTTGGAATTAAACCCATTTCAGAAAACTCCACATTTTAGGTTACAAAAATTAAACTCAACATAATCGCCACAATTCAACATAAACAACATGCTTTAACTAAACATCATTAAATATAATTCAACATAATTCAAGAGGAATTCTTAAATCTCATTTCCACATTCCACAACCGAGTTCATGTCATCCATATCCTTAATAAATTATTTCCCTAATTTTTCCTTTACATTATAGCATGAATTCCAACATTTATAGCAAAGTTCATTCGCAAATTTTAAACATAATTTTCAAACATTTCCAAATTCAAATTAAACTTGTACATATACAATTCAATATCTCAATTTCATTATTCTACCTTCAATTTGGGCCAATTCATTAGTTATCATCATTAATCAACCTAGGGTTTCAAGAAAAACCTAGAAATTTGAAGAAAAATCCAAATTTCTTAATCCATATATTTTTTGTTCCAATTTCCTCATTGATTACAAGGCTAAAGTTCATAATCCATCACCTTAACCCAGCAATTACATCTCCAACATTATAAACCCGAAATCCCCCAATCTCAAGTTGGACATAATATGTTCAAACTATAGATTTTGTATTTATATACCCAAAATACCATAAATCTGTCCATGAATACAAATATTGAAAGGGAATAAGGTCTCCTACCTCAAGATTCAAGCAAGAAAGGCAAACTTTGAGAAGAATCCTCCACAAATTCGAATACCAATCGGTTGAAAATGTTGACCCTTTCTTGTTCTCTATCCTTGATGCAAGATCCATGGTGGATTTGTTGAGAAAAGTGGAGGAAATGAAGGTTTTGGGAGCTAGGGTTTCGGACATGGAAGAGGGGAGAAGAAGAGAGGAAAAGAAAATGCAAGAAATGAGCTCAAAATCACGTTTTTGAGCTGCTGCCCCGCACATCGCCACACGTGAGCCACATTTCCCGCACGTGCGGTCCTACTTCCAGCACAGATATGAAAACTTTAAACATGCGTAACTCTCTCATCCGGACTCCGTTTTAGGTCATTCTTGTGTCCAAATTGAAGCCCCGAAAATAATCTTTCCAATGGTTCTAACCTCACATCCAAATTCAAAGTGTGGAAAAAGAAAAGGGCAAAAGAGTGACGGCTGATCGTAGGCGAATTATTCGAATTAATGTTTTTGGTCCAATCTTACTTTACCATCACACCACTACCTCAATCAATACCCAAAATAGATAAAAACATTCTCAATTCCAATGGATATGGTTGAATTAAAACACATTAACCCCTAATTAAATAAGGATGACTTTTGGGGTCATTACATTAGTGGTCTACTTGCTAGCTTTGAGAGTAGCGAGTGTGATGAGACCCAGATTGTATTGCCGAGGGTAGTTTGTGAGTACTCGGACGTCTTTCCCGAGGATCTTGTTAGTTTGCCACCTCATCGAGAGATTGAGTTCTCTGTTGATCTAGTGCCCGGCACGGTGCCGATTTCTATGGCACCTTACCGTTTTGCCCCAGCAGAGTTGGTTGAGTTGAAAGTTCAGCTCTAGGAAATGTTAGATAAGGGCTTCATTCGCCCTAGTGTTTCGCCATGGGGAGCACCGGCCCTTTTTGCTAAAAAGAAAGATGGTGCCTTGAGATTGTGTATGACTACCGGAAGTTGAATCGGGCTACGGTTAAGAATAAGTATCCTATGCCCCGTATAGATGATTTGTTTGATCAGTTGAAGGGTTCCCGTTGTTTCTCTAAGATAGACTTGAGATCGGGTTACCACCAGTTGAGGGTCAGGGAAGAGGATATTCCGAAGACGGCATTCCATACACGGTATGGCCATGATGAGTTTCTGGTGATGCCATTTGGACTTACCAATGCATCGGCAGTCTTTATGGACTTGATGAACCGGATCTTCCGGGAATTCTTAGACCGTTTTGTGGTCGTTTTCGTGGACGGCATTCTGATCTATTCACCTTCAGAGGAGGAGCACGAGGAACACTTGAGAGTGGTGCTTAAGTTACTGAGAGCCCATAGGCTGTATGCCAAGTTTGGAAAGTGTGAGTTCTGGCTTGGGGAAGTCAAGTTCTTAGGCCATGTGGTATCCGGGAAAGGGTTGTCTGTTGGTACATCCAAGACTGAGGCAGTGCAGGATTGGACACAGCCTAAGAGTGTGTTTGAGATCCGCAGTTTTCTGGGATTAGTTGGGTATTACCGCCGGTTTGTGAGGGATTTCTCCAGATTAGCTTCACCGTTGACTAGACTGACTCGGAAGGGAGTCCAATTTGTATGGAGTGAGACTTGTGAAAAGTCGTTCCAAGAGTTGAAGGTTAGATTGACCACCGCTCCGATTTTGATTATTCTGGAGAGAGGGTTGAGTTATGCAGTTTATTGTGATGCCTCACGAGAGGGTTTGGGTTGTGTGTTGATGCAGGAAGAGAAAGTGGTAGCTTATGGCTCACGTCAGTTGAAAATACACGAGAAGAATTACCCTACACATGACCTAGAGTTAGCAGCTGTGATCTTTGCCTTGAAAATCTGGAGGCACTACCTTTATGGTGAGAGATTTGAGGTGTTCTCGGATCATAAGAGTCTGAAATATCTGTTTACACAGAAAGACTTGAACTTGAGAGAGAGGAGGTGGATGGAGTTTATTAAGGACTACGACTTCGAGTTGCTTTATCATCCGGGAAAGGCCAATGTTGTGGCCGATGCCCTTAGCAGAAAATCCATTAGTGATGTAGCTTGTGTAGCTATCCGGGAGTGGGAGATGTTGGGGGCACTTGGTGAGTTTGATTTGCATCTGGGCGAATCTATTGAGGCTGCGTCCTTGTTTTCTGTTGTTGCGCAGCCTACACTCGTGACTCGAGTGTTAGAGGCACAGAGAGGTGACCTTGAGGTAGAATCCCTCCGAGAGAAGATCTCCAGTGGGAAAGCTGAGAAGGGTTTGACGGTGTATCCCGACCTGAGTGTGAGATACCGAGACCGTCTGTTTGTGCCGGAGTCTTGCCGAGAGGAGGTACTCTGAGAGTTTCACCATTTACGCCTTGCGGTGCATCCGGGAGGCACCAAGATGTATCGGGATTTGGGTCGCCAGTTCTGGTGGCGGGGTATGAAGAGAGATGTGGCAGTTTTCGTATCTAAGTGTCTTACTTGTCAGCAAGTGAAGGCTGAGCATCAGAGGCCAGCGGGTTTGTTGCAACCCTTGCCTATTGCCGAGTGGAAGTGGGAGCATGTCACTATGGACTTCGTTGTAGGTCTTCCGAGGACTCAGCGGGGTAGTGATGCTATTTGGGTGGTTGTAGACCGGTTGACTAAGTCGGCGCACTTCATTCCTATGCGCGTGAGAGATTCGGTACATCATCTTGCCGACTTATATATTCGGGACATAGTGAGGTTGCACGGAGACCCAGTGACGATCGTCTCAGATAGAGATCCCCGTTTTACTGCTAGGTTGTGGCAGAGTTTGCAGAGTGCTTTGGGCACTAAGTTGACCTTTAGTACAGCTTACCATCCTCAGACTGATGGGCAGTCCGAGCGTACTATTCAGATCCTTGAGGATATGCTTCGGGGTTATGTCCTTGACTTTAGTGGGACGTGGGAGAGGCACTTACCATTGGTAGAGTTTGCCTACAACAATAGCTTTCAGTCTAGTATCGGTATGGCACCGTTTGAGGCCTTGTATGGCCGACCTTGTAGGTCTCCGGTTTGTTGGGCCGAGGTGGGTGATACACCTTTGTTGGGTCCGGAGTTGGTTAGGGAGACGACGGAGAAAGTTGAGCTTATCCGTAGGAGGCTTGTTACAGCCCAGAGTCGTCAGAAATCTTATGCTGACCGTAGGAGGAGACCGTTGGTGTTTGAGATGGGTGATCATGTCTTTCTGAAGATATCACCTAGGCGGGGATTGATGAGGTTTGGGAAGAGTGGGAAGTTGTCCTCTCGGTTTATTGGTCCTTTTGAGATCCTTGAGAGGATTGGCGAGGTCGCTTATCGTTTAGCTTTGCCACCACAGTTGTCCGGAATTCATGACATGTTTCATGTGAGTATGCTTCGGAAGTATGAGCCGGATCCGTCACATGTATTGGATTGGACCGACTTAGAGGTAGATGAGGATGCCTCGTATGAGGAGAGAACGGCTCGGGTCTTGGATAGGCGGGATCAAGTCCTGCGTGGCAAGACCATTCCTTTGGTAAAGGTTTTGTGGAAACATCACGGAGTGGAGGAGACCACTTGGGAACGTGAGTTGGAGGTCCGAGAGAAATATCCGGATCTGTTTGTGGATGTTTGAACATATGTTATATATGTATTGTTGTATTGTTGAACTTAAGATCATTAAGTATGTCTTAAGTTGTAAAACATTGTAAATGTTTTGGTTTATGGAAATATTGTAGAACTGCCTTGATATGGGAGTTGATTGTAATATTGCATATGTTGGCCATATTATAGAACTGGAGATGTATCATGAAAATTGTTTATGATATGAAATTGTGAACCATGTATGTTGAAAATGGTTGAAAAGGAAAGGAAATGCATGATGAAATGTATTTGTTATGCCTCTTGACAAGAGATGGAATGACCGGTAATGGGTCGAGTTATTAAATGTTGAAATTTAACATTGTTTAAAAACGGAGAAAAACTTGTTTTTCAAAAAAACCTGTACTTAATTTCGGGGACGAAATTTCCTAAGGTGGGGAGGTTGTAGCACTTGTGCCTTTTAAAGCTTTTGGTGAATGTATTTGGACCCTTCATTCTATTTTGGGAACTTTTGGTATGTTTGTTGGAAGTCCCACATCGGTTACAAGATACATTTTAAGGTGGACAAACTTCTATATAAGTGCAAGTGCATAGGGTTAGCTTATCAACTTCTATGGTTCTTTCTTGGTTTAATGAGCCATTACGAACCAAGCTTGAGTTATAAATTTCAGTTGTGCCGAGCTGGATTTAGTTCCATTGGGATTTTGGCCATAGTTCCTTCGCCAAAGTTGTGTTATTTTTCGAGGGCTTTGTGGTGTGTGGTGGAGATCGAGTTTCAACTCTTTTCATCTTCTCTATTTGAGCTTCGAATTTGAGGTAGGGATAACCTACTCCTCTTTATGAGCTTTGTCTTTAAATTTTAGCATTTTGATATGATGGGGGTTGTTGGGTAATTTTGAGAAAGTTTGGGGCTTTTGTGCAATTTTACAAAAGTTGGGTTTTATTTATAATAAACCTATATGCATGTTTAGCATAGAGAAATATCATTAATGTTGCAACATTGATGAAAATAGGAACCAAAAGGGTTGTAATGTTAATTATGGAGAATGCCCTAATTACATTGGTTAATTAATTGGTATAATTAATTGTTAGAAATGAGGAATTGAATTGGGAATATTGAGATTGGGAATGTATGGGATTAAAGGGTGTAGTTGAATTATTTATCGCTCACCTAATTGAAATGTTGATATATTATCCATTTTGTGCATTTATTTTCTATTTAAAAATAACTGCCTTGGGCTATCGGTGGAGGATAGTCTTGATTGTTGTAGACAATGCATGATGATTAGGCAAACTAAAACTAATCACTAGAATGTATCATTGAGTATGACGATTGAAAGAATACATTAACTTTATGTATTGATTAATGATGTGTATAATAATTGTTTATATGCATTGTGTTGTGTTGGAGGAGATAGGGGATGTACTCCACGGTTTAGGGAAAGATAGGGGATGGATCTCTAAACCGGGTGTTGTGCGGGAGGAGATAGGGGATGGACTCCGTAGATACAACTCATATGCTTGTCTATTAATGTGATGATACAGCTCATATGCTTATCTTTGGAAGTGTGTTATAGTTCTTGTGTGGGAGGAGATAGGGGATGGACTCCGTAGATACAGCTCATATGCTTGTCTGTTGATGTGTTGATATAGCTAGTATGCTTATCTATTGTGAAATGAGGAAATGTTTAATATGAGTTAATGTCTCATATCGGTTATTTGGTCAGGTTCTGAACCATGGTTATAAATTGAGAATTGAAAAGGAATGGAAAATGAAACTGTAATGTGTTATGAAAGAATGTAAAAGTGTTGACTATCTATCAACTGTTAATCTTTTAGTCATTGTTCATAGCTGGTTTAGTGTATTTCTACTGGGCTGTTAGCTCACCCTATACGGGAATATCATTTTCAGGTACAGGTAGCTTGCCACCTCCAAGGATATAGCTTGGGAGGCTAGAGGCGAATGGACCTTTTGATGTTTTGTTCCCCTTTTGATGTGTTACATGTGGTTTCAAGCCAAGGGCTTTATATGTATTTGAGTTAGTACTCTACTCTGTGTAACCAAGTGTTGACTTGGAAAGCTGTAAGCCCGTAGGGCATTTCCTTTTGTTGTTAACATGTAACACTGTTGTAAGAACTACTCTGATGAATAGAAATGGTTGGTTTATTTTACTATCCAGCACATCATGCCTATGCCAGCTTGGGGTATGCATCCCCATGTTACCCGCACTCTTGAGATTCACTCTAAGGAATCTCGTTACAGCTACTGGGATTATATTGATGCCTTTTCTCAGGCATTCTTTTATATGAATCCCCCACGGAACCATTCTTGGTTCATCCGTGTCCTTCCAGAACTTTTACAAAACGATCTCCCAAAGTGGTTTCTCGTTTGGTGGGATAATTTTGGCATTCATATTGATGCTTTTCCCGAAGATGTTTGCAATGCATTTAAAGAATGGCAAATTGCATACAGTCACCTTCCAGGATATAATGACATATCTATGTCCAAATCTACAGTTCATTTTTTAATCCGCTTTGGAATCCCTTGGATTTGGAAGTGGGATTTTCAATGTAATTTTCAGAATGAAATACCCCGTTTAACAAGAGTTTTCTTTTATAAGTGGTGGAATAAGATGGACGATCCAAAACCCCATTAAGAATTACTCCAGAAAATTAAAGGTCATACTCAGGCATGCTGGGATCCTACTCTAAAATTAATCCCAGTTGCACCCGTCCAGAATCCTTTTGTCCAAATTCAAAATGAATTAAGGCAAAAATATCTAGCACTTTCAGAACAAGAATTAGTCATTAGAAGCAT
This sequence comes from Camellia japonica, assembly GCA_030407325.1. NCBI lineage: Eukaryota > Viridiplantae > Streptophyta > Magnoliopsida > Ericales > Theaceae > Camellia > Camellia japonica. The sequence continues at coordinate 182,373,165 of JAPPVO010000029.1, forward strand.
GGACTATATGAAGGAACAATTTCTCCAGTCATTTTCCAAAGATGATACCAGCATGAAGTCTGGAACCAGCCATGGCGATCTAGATGATGAAGCTCATACTGATCCATATGGGGACGAAAATGAATTCACTGTTTTAGCAAGAGAGTCTAAAGATCCAGCCGAAGCCGAAGCCAATCCTAATTTTGGTGATTTCTGGGACTCTCTCACAAGCATGATTGCCGACAAGATGAGTCAAGAAAAAGACAAGAAAGGAAAAGGAAAAGAGGAATAATTTGCCTCTTTGTCCCCCCATTTATCCAGCACCACTTTACAGCACTACGCTATGACAAAATAACTTTCGGTAGCAACTTTACAGCTCCACAATGTGCTAAACTTTCAGCCAAAAGTAGATTCCTTCATCTGCTTTATCCTCCAGCTGTCCATCTACTGACACTATTCTAGATAAGGGAATCCAAGGAGATAAGATGCTCGACTCCATCAGCATTCAGGACAATCCACTTGTCTCGCTTATCCTTATCTTTTACTTTTTATTTTTCTATTTAAGGGAGGCCACACCCTTGTTGTAGGCACAAATCAAAATTTTAGTTTTTAAGTTTCATATTCTGTACTCTTTCCCTTTCTCTCTTACAGTGTGTAATCTCCCTCTACCTTGTGAAATGTAATAAAAGTGCGCCGTATTGAAAGTAAGTATTATTATTTGTAAGTATCTCTTCCTTCTCATTCATGCATGTCTGTATACTCTCTTTCTATATTAAATGAATTGTTAGATTTTTATTTTGTAGGAAAAAATAATATTGAATATTATCTATCTATTTGGCCTAATGATTCTTGGGGTCTCCAAGACTAGAAAATTGTAATAAAAAATTATCCAAGTCCAGACTCAATTGCAAGAGCAGATTTGCCTTTTGGCTACGGCCATTCGGCCTCCCCCTCCAGCACAGTAGATCATGAGACCATATATGGCATAATTAAGATACAATAAAATAAAACTATAATAAATGTTATTCTTGGGTTAGTGCTTAATGATAGGTAGAACAGTGTTAGGGTTAGTGGGACGTCACCCAAGTCGCGTAGTGTCAGACCATTAGCAGTAATTGTGGTTTGGCTATTTGATCACGTAAGTCGTTGACAAATGTGCTAGCCTTTCCCTGTGTCAAGCACCATTATTGGTATCAGAGCCAAGTTTAATGTTCATTATAGTTAGTTTTATTTAATTTTAACTATACATATATGGTCACATATATCATACATGAGTACTGAACCTACAGAAGAAGTAGCCTCAGTGGCAAATACAGTATCCAATACAGTAGCCTCTACATCAGAGGCTAGAGAACTCGTAGCTTACCAGGATGTTAAGGAAGCACTTGATAAGTGGACTACCCCTAAGGTCAAACCAGATACTATCTATAAGATGGGAACTTTTGATTTTTCCAGTAAGAAAATAATCAAAACATTTGAGCATGCTATGCCTGTCCAGAGTAATGATGAGATAATATATCTCCTTCATTTCCAGGATCTATATCCTTTTATCCAGAAATACAAGTATGCCCATATAGGACTTGTTCAGATAGCTTTTAAGCCCTTGACACTATTAGGTCAAAATACCAGTCTTCAGTGTACACTCAGAGATGGAAGGTATACAGATTGAAGAGCATCATTGATGGGAGCTATAGAAACCAGTCTCTCACATGGTCCAGTATATTTTGATATCTATCCAAATTTAAGTATAGCACTCTCTGATGCAAACTTATCGAAAGTTTTAGAACTCAGAGTGTTGTCTAATGGTTATGAATATCTTCCAAGATCCCCACCTTATGCGGTAATTTCCAGAATTTACCTTAAAGTTTTAACAACTTTAAATCCTTACATTAGGAAACAAAGTCCAGCAGGACACACAGTCCTCATAGACACAAATCTTTACAGTAGTCAAGTAGCCATACCCAAAATGATCCCTTGGGAAGAAATCAAGTTTCCAGAAAGATGGCAAATAAACCAAGCTGTTCCAGCTAGGCCACTTATTCAGCAAACCTTAGATGAGGTTATTCAAACCCAAGGAGGGAATGTATTCCTCACCTTTAAGAGACCACCTAGATCTCTTTCCAGAAGTATGTCTAGTACCAGTTATAGAACTGCTCCATCACATAGAGCAGATCTGCCAGAATCATCTAGACAGTCTTACTCTGAACCTGCTGAGTCTATAAGACCACAATCCAGACCTCCTAGTGATACCCAAAATGAAACAGATCTTATAGTTCAGGGGGTACAATTTCCAGAAAACCAAATACCACATGGTATTTATGGATCCAGAAGACAAGAAAGACCTTACTGCCCTAAAAAATTCATTACAGAAAAATGATACTAATTGTAAATTTTAGTGACAATTTATAAAAATCATGACCAAAAAAGTCACTAATTGCTAATTTTTAGCGACATATGTAAAAAATCGTCAAACAAAATTATTTTGGCGATAATTTTACTAGAACTTATTTTAATAGGCCTTGATGAAAATTAAGTCCAACTATTAAGATCTATTCGTTATTTATTTATTTATTTATTTTTGTGTTATGTATGAATTATTGAAGTGAAGAGTGCTTTGACTTCTTTCTATCAATATAACAATTCTTGGTGCATTTGTGTTAGGGGCATTAATTTGATAGTAATGTAAACAAACAAAAAAATAAATAAATAAATTGCTTGGAGAAGGGGAAGATAATGAGTTTGACAGGCTTGTCGTGGGGTGGAAGTGTCTTGGTGAGCAAGTAGTCAACATCGTTTTTATTATTATGTTATATGGTTCAGAATTTTTATAAATGATAGGTTTTTTCATCTCTTGGTCTCTTATCTTGCACAGCCAAGATGACCCTTTTTTCTTTCTTCTTCCAATTCTCAGTAAGTAACCGTTGATTCATTCATTCTCTCTCTATATTAGTGGGATCATAAATTTTCTGTTTTTGGGTTTATTATTAGATGAGATATGGTAATGAGATATAAAATTTAATGTGTGTTTCAGAATTATTTAAGACGCTTTTAAAAACAAAAATTATAAATTTTCTCTCTAATTGCGTTATTTATTTTCGAGTTATGTTAGGAATCTCAAATAATCTACTGAATTGTCTACCAAATCTGGATGTGGGACCTACACACATGTGAGTTTGTATGGGTCCCAGACCTTGAAAGGTTTGATAAACAATTTGATAAATTATTTAGGGTTTATAGCATTTTCCTTTATTTTCTCATTATGGACTATTTATTATTGTAAGACTTGAGTTTTTTCTTTCTGCTTATTATTATTAGTTATTTCTTGTGTTAGTAGTTAGATTATTAGACTATAGTTATTCAGTTAGATATAATTCTTATTTTGCGTGGTTATCACTACACTTAAAATAATTTAGATCACACATTAATTTTTACACGTATATATTTGTAATTTTTGTGCATGTAGCTCATTAATGTTTATTGTATAATATTTTTCAATTTCATTGACCAATCTCAATAATAAATATTGATTGAATATTTACAGTCAATACCCAAGTATTGAACAACAGATCCTCTTAACACTTTTTCTTAGCATTGGATGCAGATGAATATGGAGGTGTTGGAAGCTGATTTCTTGCAAATGGAATTGAACGAAGAAATTGAATCCCAGAACAATTGTTTGGATGATGAGAAAGAATTTGGGCCTATATCAAGTTTAAGAGATGATCATCATTCGATACAAGTAAACTTCACAAAGGATATTCATGATACTGAGAAGTTAATGCAAAAGAAAAATGAAGCTTATTCTCAAATTGCTAAAAAGTTACAAAAATGGACGGAATGCTAACCCTGCATAGCTTTTATGATTTTTACTTTTATTTATAAGTTTAGAGAGAGTTGGTCTATTGGATGAGTTGCATTCTTATTGAGCAACTAGTACGATGTCTGGTTTGAATCTTATCATTGTGCCATACAGTTTCTCTTTATCTTTTTTTTCTCCTATTGATCATATAATTTCTCATTTCATACTAGTCCATATATGATGAAATTATGTAGTTATGATTATAGAATCAATATGTTGTGGGATAATATGAATTTGATCATCCTAAGTGGACAACCACTTTTAAAAACTCATTATAGGCTTTACAAAATAATCATATCATTATCTTTTGAGAATGAGATTTTCCAAGCTATATGTAGCTGTCATGGACGTAAGGCTCTTGCCTTAGATGGTTTTAACTTCAACTTTATCAACCAAAAAAAAAAAAACAAAATGGAATTTGATTAAGGATGATGACATAAAACATAATTAATTAGTTGTCAAAATGGTTTCTAACCTTTTATCTTTTTGGAATTACCAAACGGGCGGATTGGAACCTTATAATTTTAGAATTATGACATCTATATAGGAACACTTTCAAATATCCTATATCATGGAGGAGGAATGAAATGGAGACTTTGCAGCAATGTTTGAAGGAATTTCGGCCTTCAAAGAACCCTAACCCTAGCCGAGGGAGAGACTCTCAGAAAGTTATAATTGGTAAAAGCTCACCAGTAGGATACCATGTTATTACAAGGTTCAAACACCTAGCACTACCGTATTCAAATAGTTTTTGGACATGGAAGAACGAATTCAAGAATTTGCAAAATTGTCTCGAAGAGCTTCATCACTCGAAGAACCCCATCCGAGTAGGGAGAGCTATTGGAACATACTCTCAACAGGAACAACTCAATTGCTTTGTAAGTTATTTAAGGCCAAGTATTCCATTATTTTAAAAATGAAACTTATGTGTAGGTCTTAATAGGTGGATTTATTGTCGAATAGTTCTTATGATAGTTAATGCCATTTTTCATTAAATACTATTAAAAAAATGTCACTAATTGTTAATTTTCAGCGACAGATGTCACAAAAATTGTCACTAATTATCAGTTTTAGAGACAATTTTAAAAAAATTGTCACAAAAAGTCACTAATTTTTAACTTTGAACAACAAATTGAAAAATTTGTCACAAAAAAGTCATTAACTGTAAGTTTTAAAGACAATTTATAAAAATCATAACAAAAAAAGTCACTAATTGTCAATTTTTAGCAACATATGCAAAAAATCGTAACAAAAAATTATTTTTTGCGACGATTTTATAAAGACTTATGTTCAATAGGACTGGATAGGAATTAAGACCTCTTTTGGGATGCTAATTAAAAGCCACTTTTAACCCATTTTAAGTCACATCACCTCTCACATAGCTTACCTACAAAAAGACAAAGTAGACTAAAAAAAGTCAAAAAGTCAACTTTTAACCAACTTCCCAAAACACCCTTAATTGAAAATGTTTTTCAAAATAATCCAACCTCCATAAATAAAGTTCATTATGGAGAATCTTCAAGAAATACTCATAGGACTGCTCCAACAAGACATTTTTATCCTCGCAGCACTCCTATGGATATTCTCTATGAAGAAGATTTCTTACAGACACAAAAATCATACCATGGAAAAACTATTTATGAATGGAACATAGATGGTCTTTCAGAATATCAGATATTTGAGTTATTACATCAAATGATCATGTATTCAACAATTTGTAAACAGAATGAGAATGACGATCATGAGATTGCTCGATTCTTAGTTAATGGTTTTACCAGCATTCTTGAAGGATGGTGGGATAACATCATTACAGACATCCTACAAATAGAAATTCTTACAGCCTTTAAAAGAATTACAGATCCTCTAACGGGTACTGTTCAATCTGAACAAGACGCTGTATATACTCTTATCAATACAATTCTACACCATTTTGTAGGAGCCTCTCCTGATGGTTTAGAAGATAGGTGTAGAGAACTTTTACAGAATTTAAGATGTCCATCTTTATCTCATTTTAGATGGTATAAAGATGTGTTCATGATGAGAGTAGTAAGAAGATCTGATGCCAACAGTGAACATTGGAAAGCCAAGTTCATTGATGGTCTTCCTACCCTCTTTGCTGAGAGAATCAGAAAAAAAAAAAAAAACTGAGGGGTAAGTATAGTAAAATGTCTATTCCTTATTCAGAATACACTTATGGCCAACTCATAAGAATTGTCACAGAAGAAGGTTTGCTCTTTGCAATGATCTCAAATTACAGAACCAAATGAAAGTCATAGTGAATTAGGTGAATTTTGTGAACAATTTGCCTATGATACTAAAATCCAGTATCCATCCAAAAAAAAAAAAAAGCATAAAAAACATAAATATGGAAAATCTTTAAACTATTATTCCAAAAAATACAGAATTTCCAGGTTTATATGCCTCTTCCAGTAAAAAACGGGAATCTAGCCAAACGGCTAAAGATATCCTTCTTGCTCCTCCAGTACCATATGTCCAGAATTTCATCACTGAGGAAACAATCCTCTATATTGAAAATACAGATATCCAATGGATGAAAGATCCATGGGAAATTAAAAGGAGGTATTTGACAACTCAACATTCTTTACCTCACTTTGACCAGTACAGATACATATATGAGTAGATCTTAGTTGACACTGCCTCTGTGGATTTCAAGCATACTCTTACTGAGCCAAATCACACAACTAGCCCTGTTAATTACAGCAAGGCTACTATCCAGCACATCATGCATATGCCAGCTTGGGGTATGCATCCCCATGTTACCCGCACTCTTGAGATTCGCTCTAAGGAATCTCGTTACAGCTACTGGGATTATATTGATGCCTTTTCTCAGGCATTCTGTTATATGAATCCCCCACGGAACCATTCTTGGTTCATCCGTGTCCTTCCAGAACTTTTACAAAACGATCTCCTAAACTGGTTTCTCGTTTGGTGGGATAAGTTTGGCATTCATATTGATGCTTTTCCCGAAGATGTTCGCAATGCATTTAAAGAATGGCAAATTGCATACAGTCACCTTCCAGGATATAAGGACATATCTATGTCCAAATCTACGGTTCATTTTGTAATCCGCTTTGGAATCCCTTGGATTTGGAAGTGGGATTTTCAATGTGATTTTCAGAATAAAATTCCCCGTTTAAAAAGAGTTTTCTTTTATAAGTGGTGGAATAAGATGGATGATCCAAAACCCCATCAAGAATTACTCCAGAAAATTAAAGGTCATACTCAGGCCTGCTGGGATGCTACTCCGAAATTAATCCCAGCCGCACCATCCAGAATCCTTTTGTCCAAACTCAAAATGAATTAAGGCAAAAATATCCAGCACTTTTAGAACAAGAATTAGTCATTAAAAGCATGGCCTATATGAAGGAACAATTTTTCCGGTCATTTTCCAAAGATGTATAATATGTCACTAGTCAAATATATAATATGTCACTAGTCATTTATGGCGGGTGTTTTGTTTTAATAAGTTGATTGTAGCTGTGGTATGGTTGTTTCAGGTTCTATATTATTTATTACATATAAAATAATTTCTCTGTTTTGATGTTGTTAAATTGTTTGTCTGTGGATATTGATAAGCATAAAAGTGATACTTCTCACAATTCAGTAATTGAGCTTCCATGTCAATTTGTTTTTTGCGGCCCTAGTCTAAGTCTGATTATGGCTCCCACATGATTTTTGGAGAGTTACCTGAGTTTCTCCAAGCTGTATCACGACTTGCACACACACACACCACCAGATAATGAGGAGAGAGAATAATTGAAAAACAAAGGGTGAGTGACTGCAAGCTGGTGAGATTTCTATATCCAGGGTTGAGTGACTGTATGCTACCCAAAAATAAATAAATAAATAAATAAATAAACAAACAAGTTTTTCCTTAACTGTTTGTTTGCAGGTTGTCAAGCTGGCCTAATCTTAAGGAAAGTGGGTTGAGTGTTTGTGAGATCTAAATTAGGGTGTGGAGGATTTGTGAGCTTGAGGGTTGAGTGATGTGAGTACTAGTTATAATCTGTTTCTAATTGTTGTGTCTACAGGTGACTAAGCTGGTACTTTTTGTGAGGGAGTTTTTTGTTGGGGGTTGAGTGAAGAGATATATGTTGGAGAAAAATGGTTGAATGAGAAATTGCCTCATAAATGTGTATATAACTCACACATTTAAGGCTCATCAGTTTTACAAAATTGATTGGGCAGTTTTGCTAGCATTAGTTAGCATTAGTTGCCAGCCTTGACGGCTAGAGGCTCCTCCCCTCTCCCCCATGGTGTATAAAAGGAGGCCCTATTCCTTGAAAAGAGATATAGAATTTTTTCTTGGCCTCCATACACTGTCAGTCTACTTCTCCTATAATTTTCTTCCTGAGAGAGAGTGCTGTCTTTGTCCGTTCGCTAAGCTAATCAGAAGGTGCTTCTGTTGTAGCTGGTAAAAACCGGCGTATCCTGGGAAGTAGACGTCGGCGTACCTCCAGCACCCAACGGTGAGGCGGCGAATCTATTTTAAGGAGACTGTGGTATCACACAGGTTTTGGTTTGCTTCCTTTGACCATTTTATATTGTATCTGTATTTTATTCAGCATGTTATATTTTCTGGAATAGAAGGTTTGTTTTGTTCATCTCCTAATTTTGCGATATGCAATGTGAAATTATGTAATGTGAGTAGTTTTTCCCAACAAGCTTAAAATAGATTCGACGTTTATCATAGAATTAGATTAATAGATTCATCGGTGTGTGTAATAATTTTGCATGTAATTGGCCACTGTTAGTGCTAGCGAGTTAATTGGTTTATTAGATGCATGTACACAGGGTTAAGCTTTTGATTTTGCCATTTTGTGTATGCTACTGTTTGGTCTTCCCATAACATGGAATAGGCTACTGTTATCAATAGGGAAGAAGAGTTCCATTGGTGCAACGTTAATTCATTGTATTTTCTAGTTAATTTATGCTGTACCGGTTCATGCCTTGTATTTCTAGATTTACATGCTTCTAGTTTACAATATAAATTACATGTTCATTCGGTTTTAATTTTTAGCGTAATTTACATTTCTAGCATGTTTATTAGGTAGTAAATTTACATGTAACTTGTTCCTATTAATTTTTAATTTAGGTGTGGAGTTGTAAAGTTTATAACTTGCCTATATTTAAATTCATGTTAATTTCTCTAGAATTATTTGCATGTTAATCATGTCATTTGCAATTCTTGCCTAGTGATGTGATTTAAGTGTTTAGGAGTTATAAAATGTTTGTAACTTGCCTCAATTAATTACATGTTTAGTGTACCATAAATTCATATGTAACCTTTACCAATTTAAAATATGGTTTAATTATATTTAATTTTGGGTTTGTAACTTGTATAGTTAATTACATGTTTATTATGTAATTAATTTTTTACAGTTTTTTTTGTCTAGATTCTAGATGTGTAACTTAAGGGTTGGTTTTAATCTTTACTTACAGTTATTTATTATTTTGTTTGCTAGTACCCTCCCCTTCAATCACTACTTTGCCAAAAACAAAGAAAAGCTGAGGGAGGTTTTGTTGTATTTTGCTGCTAACTGTTTATTGCAGGAATACCTATGGGAATGGGAAAAAGGATTAATTTGGACTAAATATGTAAAGCAAGTTTTATTTGCTTGTAATTATTGTAGCAATTTTGTTGTAATTGCTTATAATGTGATGCAATTGTAATTGCTTGTACAGTTTGGAACTTGGTGTGTTTAACCTAGTTCATCCCTTGGAAAATTTAATTCTTAAAGTTGTTTCCCATGGACTAAGAGTCAACATGCTCTTGAAAGTTTTGTCTAAGGTTGACTGGGTTTTAAGTGGGACCGGTGTGACCCCTCCAGTCTTCCTGGAAACTTTCCTGACCATGTTCGATTCTAGGTTGCGTGGTGAGACTAGTTTTGAATTAAATTTCCAATTGTGGGATTTTCTAGTGTTAAGTTTGATTTCTGGAAATACAGAATAGTGAAAATTCTGCTGTAATTTTTCAGAAATGGCAACTGTCTCTGATGCTGCTGTTGCTGCTGCTAATGTTGGTGGGGATCCGAACCCCGGGGCGACTGGCTTGCCAACCCCTGCTGTGACCTCTATGGTCAATCCTCCGTTGTTACTCCGGCTGTTCCGGGAGGACCGCTCAATCATCACGAGCGCCCGGAGAAGTTCACGGGAGTGAATTTCAAGAGATGGCAGCAGAAGATGCTGTTTTATTTGACTACTCTAAGCCTTGTGAGGTTTCTGAGTGAAGATGTACCAGCCGTAGAGGAGAATGAGCAAGATAAACAAAAGCTCATGGCTCTGGACACTTGGAAACAAGCAGACTTCTTATGCCGGAATTACATTTTGAACGGCTTGGCGGACCCGCTTTTCAACGTGTTCTATGCCAAGAAATCGGCTAAGGAGTTATGGGATGCCTTGGACAAGAAGTACAAGACCGAGGATGCTGGGGTAAAGAAATTTATCGTCGGCCGGTTCCTGGACTTCAAGATAGTGGACTCCAAAACTGTCATGAGTCAAGTCCAAGAGTTCCAAGTGATTCTGCGTGAGATACATGCAGAAGGGATAGTCCTAAGTGAGTCATTCCAGGCAGCTGCTTTGATTGAGAAGCTGTCTAACGGCTGGAAAGACTTCAAGAACTACTTGAAGCATAAACGAAAGGAGATGACAGTCGAAGAGCTCGTTGTCAGGCTCTGGATTGAAGAGGACAACAGAAAGAAAGGAGGGAGTACATCCATTGTCAAAGCCAACATGGTTGAGCATGGCGAGTCCTCGGGGGCGAGGAAAAAACCACCGACAGACAAGGTCCCCCGAGTCGAGCCAATATTACTTAAAAGAACCCGATTTTAACAACTTTGCTCTCAATTATTTTTCAAAAATATTTACCCACTTTCTCTGTCATTTGTCTTAATCGGCAGAAAATGGATCACCAAGTTTGTTCCTAAATGAAATTACTGATATTAATGGTTATTTATTACTGTGAATGAATACCCATTTTGTAAATGTGTTATGGCATCCAAAGAACGTCCCAAGTCATGGGCGGCAGCTTAGTGCAGGTCCATGACATATTGTCCCAAGTCATGGGGGGCACCTTAGTACGGGTCTGTAACAGCGCCCGCGTGGGACCTCGCTACAGTTCGGACTCCCTTTTTGTGTTGCGGTTCTAAATCTGAACCAAAGAGTCCACCTCTGGCAAATCGTTTTGAGAAAAACAGATTTTTGAAAAAGTAGTGCCAAACATGGGCTGCTTTGCCAGATTACAGAGTCGCCACCTAAATATTTTAAAATGGGAAATTTAGGAAACCCTGACTCGGTGCCGAAGGCCACGTGTCCGTCATCACCAAATGTCTTGGCTCGGGAGCTTGGGTACGATCGGGGAAGGTCAGCTATGAGCACCCCCTTTCGCCCGGTCCGAAGACCGGCCTCTACTAACCGTGATATCCGATTTTGAAAACTTTATGCGTTCTTATTCCGGTTATTAGTCTAGAATTTACTATGTTGTGCGCACAGCAAACAAGTATAGACTAGATCGCCTAATTTGGAAATAAGCATTGCATATCCGTCTTGTTTGGAAAACAGTTTGAAATTGCTACTCGCGAGTAGGCTAAAACACGGATTTCAATGAGTATTCCCAACTCAAGTAATCCAATCTCCACCCACAGGCATTCAAGCAGTTTATCACATAAGCACTTAGCCGCATGGCAGGCATACTGTCATGTTAACATTCACACGCATGCGACATGCTAAAGCATAAAACTTACATCGTACTCCGTGCCAAAACAAGAAATCAGTTA
>JAPPVO010000029.1:182384898-182523071 GCA_030407325.1 Camellia japonica
AAAATATCAAAATTTTCCTCATAAAAATACAAAATTTAAATACCGATTTGATGGCATTAAAAGAAAAAAAGGCAAGTTTCTCACTTTGGCAAGTAAAAATCGTTCTTCATTAAGGATCAGGATTATCTGTCAATGATCTTGTCATGCAAAATTCAATGATACATGTTTAAAGATTAAGCAAAACTACGCCGTTTTAGGATGCATAATTTTTAAAAAATAATAAATAAAAAATTCGCAATACTTTAATGTCATTTCACTTCACTTCTAAACTTAAACCATAGGATTATGTACTTTGTTCATGTGAATTGCTGTGATGAAAAGCACAACAAGATCATCGTAGTAAAAGAATTCCAAAGAATCCTTATCGATAAACTTTTACCTAAAAACTTCACATCACCTCTCACATAAAAAAGCCAAAAAAACTAGAAAAGCCAAAAAAAAAAATCAACTTTTAACCAACTTCCCAAATCACCCCGATCATTGTATGAAAAGAATTGCATAGAATGCTTATCCCTAAATTTATACCTAAAAAATGCACAATATTTTTTAATATCATTTTACTTCACTTCAAAACTTAAACCATTGGATTATGTACTTGCTGTGGTAAAAAGCAAGATCATTGTAGGAAAAGAATCGCAGAGAATTAATCCCTAAATTTTACCCTCAAGCTACTAACAAGTACTTCAAAAATTAAAACCAAAAAATTCATCAGAGAAACCAATCACACACTCTTGAACCCAACGAACCTGTCAATCATCAAATCACAAAAGACCACATTTTTTTTATAAAAAATAAAAATCATAAAAACCATAATTACAGAACATACCATATTTACTATCTCTGGATTGTCTCAGCACGTAATCAACTGTCACAACTCCCTATTTGAAAAAGAAAACCCTCAATTAAATTGAAATAAAATCACCGCAGCAAATAGTTGTATATACATGAGGTGAAATGAAATGCCTAAGATCGATACATTTTCTGATCGAAAATCAGATACAGATCGATAAATGAGAGAGAGAGAGAGAGAGAGTTCACAAAGTGAAGTTAAACTATAATGGAGAGAGAGAATGAAAATAAAATTGATTAGAAAGCTCTGATCTTGATGAAGATTTTGAGAACAAACCTTCAAAGAGTCCAAGGAATGAATTTGCAGAGACTGTTCACCGAAGCTTGTACACGACGAAACTGAACCTTTGGAGAGAGAGAGAGCAGAGAGAGAATGAATGATAATGGGGAGAAGAATAAGTTAAGATGCGCTGCGCTGCGGTGCGTTGTGTGCACGCCATGTCGCTGACTGACACGTATGTGTAGAGTGGTTCAGCAACTTTGGGCTTTTACAAAAAAAGGCCCCCATTATGATTTTAATTGGATCCAACCCAATAGCTATATAATACAAAGTTAACCCTGGGCTTAATCCAAGTCGTTGAGTATAAATTTTAAATTTTATATTATTTACATATTATTAGAAAATAAAAAAATAAGAAAAGTATATAATTTTTATTTACCACTTAAATTCAAATATTTTTTCAAACTGTTTTTTGGTTTTCAAACTCAAAGATTATTTTTGAGTTTTTGCGTTGTGTGTGTGGATAGTGAATTTTTTAAAAAATACTGTTATTAGCACCTCATCAATTATTTTGGATTCTCTATTTGTTATTTTTTTTATTACAATAATAACTTCAAATAAAATTACTAAGAAGGACATCAATAATTTTGGGATACCCATATCACAATTAAGCTCACACACCTACTGCATCATGAGTTAGGGTTTATGAGAGCACCTACTTCCATCACTAAGAATGGCAACAGGCTAGGGCCAGGGATCACACTCCCCATCCTCAATCCCCAATAGTGAAAATTCCTTCATCATCGGTCCCGATCCTCGACGAGAAACTTATCACCCTTCTTGTCCCCGTCTCCTAATGGGAATCGGGTTTTCCCAACCCCGAAAATTTCCCGGTCAAAAAAAAAAAAAGCAATAATACATCAGATCAACAAAATCATCAACAATAGATCAACTCAACAAAATCATAAACAATAAATCAACAACATCATACATCAACAACAGATCATCAATAACTTACACAACAAATCAACAAAATCATCAACAACATCATACATAATAGATCCAAAAAAAAGAAATCAGAGAGCTGGTAAGATTTGAAAAGTACACCTCAAAAAGAGAAATTAGAGAGATGGTGTTGGGGCCACTAGCTCGATGATTAGAGACAGCGACGTTGACGGCAACGAAGGGAAAGGCATCGCAGTTGCCTTGATATTCTTAAGGAGGGAGATGCGCAGTGATGAAAGGAGGGAGATGAGGATAACGGAAGAGCCGCCGCCGACGCTGTAAAAAGCACCTGCAGCACACAGAGAGAGAAGGAGAGAGGGTGAGAGAAAAGAAGTGAGTGTGACTGGAAGAGTGACAGACTTAAATAACCCTATATATATATATATATGGAGATTATTCGATGCCAGGACGAGGCAGGGCTGGGGGAACCTATCTCCGTCCCAGGCCCGATAACCGTCAGGGATTCAATTTTTAATACCATCCCCAGCCCTATGGGAGGTAATTTTCGAAAAAAAACCCATTCTAATCGAGGTCGGGGGTCATATCCCCGTTAGCCCGGGTTCAAATTGCCATTCCTCCATCACCACCTATCCATCTTCTCCAAATCTCACCTTCAAAACTTACCCATCCTTAAAATCTTGAAAATCATTTGGCGGTAATATTCCGATAGTAATGATGGTAACCATTTGATTACCTACACTTCTCTTACAATGACAATGCGTGGAAGTTTCTTCAGCAATCACAACTCCATGAGACGAGAAGAATACAACAATAAAAGTTCTGAAGAGATTCATAGTTTTGATGGTATTCTTAGTTTAGAGGAGATTAGCATTGTAAATGTAAGTTTCTTAAAAACAATGACAAAAATAATAAAAATTGTTCGTTATTTTTTCAGGACTGAACTCCCGAACATATAAACAAAATTCAAGAACACAAACCTGAGCATTGTTCATTTGTTCGGGAATAGATAATCGAATATTTCTTATTTGTTTAGGAATAGATAACCGAAACTCGTGAAGATCGTAGAATCTATCGAAGGAAATTTTGAATTAACAACAAAAAGACCCAACATTTTTTTTCTTAGGTTATTAATAAGTATGTGGAGATGAAGTAATAATCACTTTCGTGGGTTTTGTTAGGATTTTGAGGAGAGAGGCCTTTTGGGGATTTGGGGGTGTGCATTCAATTAAATTGGTGTAATATTTTCACAAAGATAATTTTGGTATTATTTGGAGGGAGAATTTTTTTTTTAGGTTTTTTCCAAAATAATTAATTGGATGTTAATAGCAATACTCTTTTAAAAATATGTTATGATTATTATTTTTTAACTTTTTAAATGCACCAAATTTATATCACCTAAAAATTTAAATATTTGTGAAAATTGTTGAAAAAAAATCACTAAAAACAAAAGCAAGTAAAATAAAAAAAAAAAATCAAAAATAACTTTCTCCAACTAAACCAAACAATGACTGTGGAGGACTTAAGAGTTCATTTGGGATGTGGGTTGGTTTTTTAACATTTTTAGCTTGGGGTTAAAAAGTCTCATTTGATAGGATTTTTTTAACTTTTTTGACTTTTATAAATAAAAAAAAATAATAATTATGATTTTGATGTAATATTTTATTTTATTAACTTTTTAATTTATTTTATATTTTTATAATTATTTTAGCCAAAAAAAAATCTTCCACTTTTTTATGCCAAATAAGTTAGGCGAGCCTAAAACCCGTTTGTTTGACCCATGTTTTTTTGGGGACGACCTTGACTTTAATTTGGGCCGATTCAGCTCCATCAAAAAAAAAATTTTAAGCCCAAATTAATTTTTCTTTTCTTTTCTAGTTTTAATGGGTCAACATCTTAACACAATTTTTACGGAATAGACTGGAGATGGAGAGTCACACTCTGCATAAAGTAGACGCAACAAAACCATTAAAATATGAATAAAGATTGTATGTCTAATTTTAGAATTTAAAAGAGAATTTTAATGATGTAATAAGAAGTGGGATCTATATATGATATAATGTGTATGTTTATATTTTTATTTTTTATTTTTTTTCTTTTACCACATCATTAAAGCTCTCTTTAAAATTTTAAAATTAAAATTCTTTTTAAAACTCTAAAATTAAAACTCTTTATCATTGTTGTTAAAATATTTTCAACTCAAACAAATGGTTGAAGTATTATTTTGGAAAGAAAGAAAAAAGCTTGTTTTTTACTTGATTTCAAAAAGCCAAAAGTCAATTGTTTGAGTAAAAAAACATTTGAGAAGTTGGAAATAAGCCAAGAAGTAAAATTACTAAAATACCTTTGTATGTGTGAATAAGCCAAATTAATGTAAAATTGCATGAGGGTAATATGGTTAATTTATAATTTTGCAAGTGATGTAACTATATTAAAATAATTTTTTTTATAAAAAACAAAACAACGGTTTATTTCCATCTTTCCAAATGATTTTGTGAATAAGTCAAAAATTAAGAAAATAAGCAAAAAAAAACTGCTTATTTTGATCTTATCAAAGTAGGCCTTTGTTTTTTCCCTACAAACAAAGTGGGTGTTTGGGAAGTGGGTTTTTATGTAAGTTTTTTAGTTGTAAAATATTATTGGATAAAAAATTTTAGTGTTTGGGAAGATAGTTGGGTTTTTGTGGTTGGATGTGATGTTTGTGAGAGAAAAAGTGAAATGATTATGGAGTTGGATGTGATATTTTGTTTGGATGTGTTTTTTTTGGTTTTGCAAAACTTTTGTCTTTTAGTGGAAAAAATGAGAAAAAAATTTGAGAACCAAGTTCCCAAACACCACAAGTGGGTGTTTGGGAAATTGCTATTTTAGTAGATTATTTTAATTTTTGACTATTTTAGTTGGCTAATTTTTTTGTGTTTGAAAAGATAGTTAGATTTTTTTGTAATTGGATGTGATGTTTGTGAGAAAAAATAAAATGATTATAGATTTAATGTGACATTTGTTAGAAATGGTTTTGGAAAAAATTAGATTTTTTCTCAACTTCGGTCTATTTTTTAGGTGGGAACCATGCGTTAAAGTTGGCGGGTCTAAGTGGCAACGCATTCTATGCCGCATTGTGATTCACGTAGTATATTTGATTGCTCAAAATCATTATCGGGTGAATGAGAAATTGAAGCCAAAGTGAGCTCCATGAAAATGAAATTTTGATGGAAATTCCTTAAAGGTTTGAATTAAAGGCTTGTCCCACATTGGTTCGGTGGGCAAACTTTTGTGGGTTTATAAGGTTTGAGTTTGCAACTTGGAGAGGGCCCCAAGGGGCACCCTAAGTTTGTAGAAAGGAAAGGCTATGGGCTATACCCATTAGACCCAAAAATAAACACGCGCGCGCCGCTGCTGTCCAGTCGGGCTGGCTGGCCAGGCTTGGGCGTTGGTGCGTTTTGAATTTATTTTATTTGTTTGGAAATAAAATCTGTCATTTTTTATTTCAAATTATGGTTGGAAATAAAATTCAAATTTTGGTTTGCACCTCTTTAGAATTTCTGTACAATTTCATATCTATCCAAACAGATCCGAATCTGTTTAAATTCAAACCCAAAATAATTTTTTATCTGTTTGAAATTCAAACCAGATCTGTCCGAACAGGTACCATACATGTTGGATTCAAACCAAACAACCACCATTTTCTTCTATAAATATGCAGTCCCTTGATTGATTTTTCCACTCGAATTTTCGTCCAAATTCTGCCATTGCTTTCTCTGCATTTTTGCTGCATTATTTTCTTGTGAGAAAGAGTGTAAACACAAAGTGCGTTCGTTGTGCGAATAATTTGTAGTGCTGTTATTATTCTTAGTTAATCATTTTATCCTGGGAGATAGACGTCCATAATCTGAAAACACCGTAAAGAGGACGAATCTGTCTTAAGGACACAATGTTAAACACTAGACTTGATCAGAATTTTATTCAATAAATACATAAAGTTAATAATTAATTTACTTTCTATTTTATTTATTTATTTTTATCAGATTATGATTTTGTTTTTGTAACAAAATAAGAATATATTGTTTAATATTATTTTCTTTACTGGTTTGATTTTTGTAATCAAACAGTCTTTCTCCTTCTTTATTTTTTCTGTTTGTTTTTAAGTACACAAACATTATTTATTCTTAATACAGTGAAGATTGACCAACAATCTTAAGACATAATATTTTTTGGTGTCTCCATTGTATTTATTTTCTGTGTTTTTTACAAAGTGATATTCTGGTTGAAAAATACAAATAGTAGTAATATACTGTTTATTTTCTTATGACAACTAGAAGTAATATAATGATGTCATTAACGATTTTAGAATATTAATTTTTGTAATAGTGTTACAGAAAATTATTGTGTAGTAATTTATTTTCCTGGTTTTAGTGACTAGAAAAATAAAATTATTTTGTGTTATAATTTATTTTATGGTTTGAGTAACTAGAAAATTAATTTGTGTTTTGGGTTTTCTGATTTTTGTAATCAGATATTATGGCTGCTGAAAGTAGTACTCCAAATCCGATTGTTACAACGATTCCAATCCCTATCTAGAACCATGTTCAAGTTCCAATAAATCATGGAGAAAAACCGGAAAAACTTAATGGCACCGAGTTTAAGAGATGGCAGTAGAAAGTGATGTTCTATCTTACAACTCTAAGGCCAAGTTTGGCGTGTGCCCAAAAAGTCAAAAAGTTACTCAAAAAGTTAAAAAGTTATCACTATTCATCAAAAGTCAAAAAGTACGGCTGCACAAATCCCAATCCTAATTTTTCCCTACATACTAATTTATATAATTTTTTAATACACATTTTTTCATAAAAAGTCAAAAAGTTAACACAAACAACCATATTTTTTTCCTCAACTTTTTAGTCTAAAAAGTAAAAAGTGCACTTATTTAGGGCATCCCAAACAACTCCTAAATCTGGCCCGGTTTCTCTATGAAGAGGCTCCAGTACTGAAAGAGGATGAAAGTGATCGGCAAGTTGTTGCTGCTGTAGACGCTTGGAAACATTCTGATTTTCTGTGCAGAAACTACATCCTCAATGGCTTTGACAACATGCTGTATAATGTTTATAGCCCTCTAAAAACAGCAAAAGAATTATGGGATTCTTTGGAGAAAAAATACATGACAGAGGATGCTGGCACAAAGAAATTTATTGTCGGTAAATTTCTGGACTTCGTTATGGTAGACTACCAAACGGTGATTTCTCAAGTTCAAAATTTTCAATTAATTTTGCATGATATTTATGCTGAGAGTATGTCTCTAAGTGAGTCTTTCCAAATCGCTGCGTTAATGGAAAAATTACCACCAGCTTGGAAAGATTTCAAAAATTATTTAAAACATAAACACAAGGAGATGACCATGGATGAATTGATTGTAAGACTAAGAATTGAAAAAGATAACTGTAAGGTTGAAAAGAGGAATAGTAAAAATCCTATTGAGTCCAAGGCTAATGTGGTTGAACATGTGCCCAAACCACATAACAAAAAGAGAAAATTTGCTGGAGATGGTCGTAAACAAGGCAACAACAGTGGCAATAAAAAATTCAAAGGTAAATGCTATAACTGTGGCAAGACCGGACATCGAGCCTCTGATTGCCGCCGCTCTAAGAAGGATTGCAGAAGTACAAGCAAGAAGACTACCAATCAAGCCAATGTGACAGAACTTGATTACATCTCTAACGAGGTAAATGACATCAATCTCTCTGCTGTGGTGTTTGAGACTAATCCCAAAGAATGGTGGGTTGACATTGGGGCAACTTGACACATTTGCGTGGACAAGAAGATGTTCACTACTTATAATGAGGCTGCAAATGGTAAGCAACTATTCATGGGAAATTCATCTACTTTTGTTGTGGCTGGACAGGGGAAAGTAGTCTTGAAGATGACATCAGAGAAGGAACTAACCCTCAACAACGTGCTGCATGTACCAGACATCTGAAAGAATTTAGTTTATGGTTCTTTGTTAAGTAAAAATGGTTTTAAGCTTGTATTTGAGTTTGATAACTTTGTATTAACAAAGAGTGGTATGTATGTTGGTAAAGGATACATGAGTGACGGTCTCTCCAAGTTAAATGTAATGATGGTTGTACCAAAACTTGCTATTAATAAGAATAACACATCTTTTGCTTATATTCTTGAGTCAAATTTATGACATGGTAGATTAGGACATGTGAATTTTGATGCTTTGCGTAGATTAATTGGTTTGGATTATATACCAATGTTTGAAATTGATCCTAATCACAAATGTGAGATTTGTGTAGATGCGAAACTAACTAATGCTCCATTTAAATCGGTTAAAAGAAAAACTAAACCTCTAGAATTAATTCATACTGATATGTGTAATCTTAAATTTGTTCAAACTAGAGGAGGTAAGAAGTATTTTATAACATTTATCGATGATTGCACAAGATATTGTTATGTATACTTACTTAGAAGTAAAGATGAAGCCCTAGAAATGTTTAAACTCTACAAAACTGAAGTTGAAAATCAACTTGGTAAAATCATTAAAATGGTTAGAAGTGATAGGGGTGGTGAATATGATGCACCATTAAATGAATTTTGTGCACAACATTGCATTATTCACCAAACTACAACACCCTATTCTCTACAAAAAAAATAGAATTACTGAAAGGAAGAATAGAACTCTTAAAGAAATGATGAATGTCATGTTACTAAGTCCAGGCTTACCGCAGAACTTGTGGGGAGAAGCAATATTGTCTGCTAATTATATTCTTAACAGAATACCCCACAAGAAAACCAACAGCACTCTTTATGAATTGTGGAAAGGTTGACCACCTTCCTACAAATACTTAAAAGTGTGGGGGTGTTTGGCAAAAGTTGAAGTTCCTGTTCTGAAAAAGACTAAGATAGGACCAAAATCAATGGATTGTGTATTTATTGGTTATGCTCAAAATAGTAATGCATATCGGTTCTGACTAATAAATCAGAAATGCCTGATATAAATGTGAACACTATTATAGAGTCAATAAATGCTGTGTTTTTTGAAAATGTTTTTCCTTACAAGAAATGACAGGAATTAAGTTCATAGAAAAGAACTTATGATTGTACACAAAGTCAAGAGACTAATGACAATTAAACATAAGACACTAGTAATGGTCTCGACCAGTAGGATTTAACTGATGATGAACTGAGACAAAATAAGAGAGCAAGAACATTAAAATCCTTTGGTCTACATTTTCTGACATACCTGTTAAAAAATGAACCTCAAAGCTTTAAGGAAGCAATAACAGGTCCTGAAGCACCTTTGTGGAAAGAGACCGTGAATAATGAAATTGAATCTATTATGCAAAATCATACTTGGGAATTGGTGAATCTTCCACCTGGTTCTAAACTTATTGGATGTAAATGGATATTCAAGAGAAAAATGAAACCAGATGGCTCAATAGACAAGTATAAAGTAAGACTTGTAGTAAAAGGTTACAGACGAAAGGAAGGTCTGGACTATTTTGACACATATTCTCCTATGACAAGAATAACATCAATTTGCATGCTTATTGTCATAGCAACGTTGTATAATTTAAAGATACATCAAATGGATGTTAAGATAGTTTTCTTAAACAGTGATCTAAATGAAGAGATCTATATGGAGCAACCCGAAAGGGTTGTAGTGCCAAGGCAAGAAAAGAAAGTTTGTCAGCTTGTAAAATCTCTTTATGGATTAAAACAAGCACTTAAGCAATGGCATGAAAAAACACTGACAAAGGTTATGTCATCGTTTGTCTTTATGTGGATGACATGCTTATCATTGGAAGCAGTCAAAACATGATCAAATCAACTAAGCAAATGCTGAACAAAAGATTTGATATGAAAGATATAGGAGTTGCAGATGTAATATTAGAAATGAAAATTACTAAAACATCTGATGGATATGCATTATCTCAATCTTGTTATATTGAGAAAATTCTTGGTAAATTTATCAAGGGTGATATGAATGTAGCTAGAACACCTGTAGATATCAATCTTTATTTATCGAAAAATAAAGGTGATGCGGTGTCTCAGTTAAAATACTCCCAAATCATTGGAAGCCTAATGTACCTAATGAATTATACTCATCCTAATAGAGCTTATGCTGTCAGTAAATTGAGTAGGTACACCAGTAACCCCGGAAAAGACCATTGGAAAGCGATCATTCGGAAAGCACTACTGTTTCTTGGAAGTCCATGAAACAAACATGTATAGCACAATCCACAATGGAATCTGAGTTCATTGCTTTAGACAAAGCAGAAGAAGAAGCAAAATGGCTTTACCACTTCTTAGAAGACATTCCAATATGGCCAAAACCTGTGCCAGCTATTTGCATTCATTATGATATTCAATCTGTAATAGGCAGGGCACAAAATCATATGTATAATGGTAAATCACGATATATTTGTCGTCGACATAATACCATAAGACAGTTGCTCTCAAATGGAATAATCTCAATAGAATATATAAAATCTAAAGAGAATATTACGGATTCGTTAACAAAAGGTTTGACAAAAGAGCAAGTGTATAGTTCATCAAAGGAAATGGGATTAAAGCCTATTACATAAGAGTCATCATAATGGTAACCCTACTTAAATGACTGGAGATCCCAAGAACTAAGTTCAAAGGGACAATTAAGTTATGTGTGGCACGCCAGAAATCACCAAGGGATTAAAATTCCCTACCCATTCCTATGGTGAGAGTGATATCTGCAACATTGTAGACGTCCCCGAACGTCCCGGGAGGGAATCCCCTCCGTTTTGTTCATCTTGGACTTATTACAGTTCAGGACTCAATGTCACGGTCCTGTATCTAATCTCGCAGAGTGCAATGCAAGACCGATGAATCATCAAAGAGTCCAAATCCGGCAAATCGTTTTGAAAAACAGATTTTTAGAAAGAAATGCCAAACATGGACTGCTTTGCCAGATACAGAGTCGCCACCTAAATATTTTATTTTGGGAGAATTTAGGAAACCCTGACTCGTGCCTAAGGCCATGTGTCCGTAATCACCAAAGTTACCTCGGCTCGGGAACTTGGGTACGATTGGGGAAGGTCAGCTATGAGCACCCCCGCTCGCCCGATCAAAGATCGGCCACTACTAAACATGATATCGAGTTTTGAAAACATTATGTGCTCTTATTCCGGTTATTAGCCTAGAATTACTATGTGATGCACACACCACACAAGTATAAACTAGATCGCCTAACTTGGAACAAAGCATCGCATATCCATTTGTTTGGAAATGGTTTTGAATTTTGCTACTCGCAAGTAGGCTAAAACATGGATTTCGATGAATTATTCCAATTCAAATAACCCAACCTTCACCCACAAGCATTCAGGCAGTTATAACACATAAGCACATAGTCTCATGGCAAGCATGCTATCACGGCAACACTCACACTCATGTAAAATGCCAAAGCATAAAGAAAACTTACTTGGTACTCCGAGCCAAAACAAGAAACTAGTTAGGAATCATGCATGATCCTAGTTCATGTTAAAATGGCTAATGCATCGCAAGCAAAATGCAACTAAGATAGGCTCGGCCACCCTAAGAATGGTATGTGAAATGCGACAACTCGATACACGTATTCAAGTTGGAATTGAAGTACTATGCAATTAGTATGATGCGCCGAGCCCGGTGCATGCAATACAAATGAATGGATGCACGCATGCATAGCATAAGGATGCTAATTGAAACGTGCCCTAGAACTAACCATCGTAAGCGGTTTAAGTAAAAGGGAGAAAGAAATGGGGGTTGGAAGACATGCATCACACACACGCACGCTTATTACAAAACTCGCCTTCTCGCGAAGGGACCGAAAGAATAATACAAACTAATTAACTAACAAGCTAATTAAATGTTACAGACCTTTAATTAATTAAACAAATTAATTAAACTGCTGAAAGCAGTAAAACAATCTCGGGAAGAGGGACGAATGCATGCATGCTCGGCTTCGCTCGGAAAATTCATCGCCATGCTCATGTTGCCTCTGCTTACACTGCTCTGCACCTCTGAGGACTGCACAAGTCTTAAGGATGCTTCTGAACTGTTCCATGAAGATTGTGGGAGGTCACCGACCAAGAGGAAACACCACCGGCCATGGGAAACTGGTCATCGACCAAAAATGATGCCCTCGGCCACCAATTCATGGCCGGCCGGCACTGAATGTGTTCGGTCGACCATCTCTTCCTGCAGAACCCTATTTTGCTGCAGCAGAGGACAGACAAGGTATGGCAATACATTTTCAAAGCAATGTTTGCACCACCACCCTCCCTATCATGTTGTGAACTCAAGGGAGTGTGGCTCTCAACCCTCGGACCATCAATCACGCATTTCAATGCATGATGGTCCAAGATGCCAAGTGTACAATTTGATATCAAATGAAATGCACACAAAACAAATGAGGGACCCCCAACCTCTATCATGGTTTATCAAGGGGCGATGGATGCATGCTCGATACTATGCAACCTAAGCATGCGAACAAGCTAATACAACATGAGCATGTGAACAAGCATGCAAACATGCAATGTGCCATAGGCATACAACCTAAACCAATGGGCATACGAGGCATGTAACAACAATGCTAGTGACAAACATGCAACAACATGTGAGGGGACTAGCATGAAAACATGCGAAGCAACTTAACCATGAAAAGCATGCCAAATGCAATATAACTCAAGCATACGACAACATGCGATAGGCCAAGTATGCAACAACACACAAGGCTAGCATGCAACAACATGCAAGGGATGGGCTTACACCAAGATGGACAGCTCTCTAATAGGTCCAAAACAGTGGCCATAATGCTATGGAAATGAGGGCAAAAGTACATACAAACATGCATGCTAATTGGCCTAACACTTAAGCATAAAAGGACAACTTTTAAGAACACTTAAAAGGAGAGAAACATGGACAAATGGCAAACATGATAAACTCTGAAATCATGTTAAGGATGATGCCAAATCAACCAAACCATGCAAGCAAGGCATGCCATAAAGTCCAAAACTTGAAACTAGCCAAAGGGCTTAAACCGAGGCTACATGTAACAAGCCCCAAAGGGCCAAGGGGACCTAAAACAGTCACAAGGCAGGTCTAAACAAGACCAAAAGTGAGCTCGAAACTAGCTAATACAAGCTAGATTAAAGGGGCAAAATCATGAGGCATGCAAGGCCACCGAAGAGGTGTTACACTACACCTAATACAACCAAGCACGGCATGACTCAAGCAACAAAAATTAGAGATATGACATGTTAAAATGAGCCCAAAAACCCACTTAGATGGCACCTAAATGGTCTAAGCATGATGACATACACAATGACACATTCATGAGGCATATAACACAAACTCTTTAAAGCATTAAAGGAGTCAAAAGTGCAAGCATACAAGCATGTCATATGGACTGAAATAACATTCTAAGTGATGCCAAATCACTGAAATGATCCAAATAAAGCGTGCTCATGACTTGGACACTCAAAGCTAACAAGCTAGATTACATGATAGCTATACAAAGCAAGTCATGGACGACCAAAACAACCAAAAATAGACCTCTAGTATGCTTAAACAAAGCTAGAAGCTTCATGGAGTTGAGCCAAATTCATGCTAAAAACACATGTTACAACATGATGCATGTTAAGGCCAAATCATGGGATTACAAGGCAAGTGTATGAAGCATACATGGCATGTCTAAACCAACTCAAAAAAGAGGTGTATCATGGCAAAACAAAGCCTAATACATACTGAAATGAAGCTAAAACAAACTAAACACACATGCTACCACATAAGCCATTTATGCAAGCATTAAAGACAATAAGGAGAGGGGATGACCCTCTCCCTTTTAGGACCTCAAAACCACCTCTCCACCACTGAAAATCCTCTAGATTTTAGTGGTAGAGAGGTCATGCAAAGACCAAAACAATGGCCAAAAGGTATGGCCTAAAACAAGGCCTAACAAGGCCTTGGAGGGGGGAGACAACCCCAAACCTCAAAGTAACCTTAAACAAAGTTCTAAAACACACAAAATCAAAACTTTTATCAGTTATAGTCGAAGCTTAAAACAATAAGCAAGAAAGGCTAAAAGCCTAAGCCAAAATGGGGTATATAAAGTAAAGATGCTCACCCTTGTAGACCATCTTCAAGAACAATGCTCCAGCAGGTTTTTTGAGTTCAAAGCAACCCAAGAACACCAAAATCAACCTCCAAGGACCTTAGCTACCAAGGATGGTGTATTGCTAGGTGTTCTAGTGCAAAAGTATGAACAAAACAACCTTATACACACACAAATATGTAAAGAGAGGGAGATATAGAGATAGATAGATACAACTCTCTCTAACCCTAATTTCAGAACCTCTGGAACCCTTGATGAGGGAGGAGAAGCTCCCTCTTTATAGAATTCCA
Organism: Camellia japonica; assembly: GCA_030407325.1. Taxonomy (NCBI): domain Eukaryota; kingdom Viridiplantae; phylum Streptophyta; class Magnoliopsida; order Ericales; family Theaceae; genus Camellia; species Camellia japonica. The sequence continues at coordinate 182,399,339 of JAPPVO010000029.1, forward strand.
ATCTTGCAAAGCTTCCAAAACAAGCTAAGCAAGAGACAAATCCCTCCATACACGTGTATGGAGGGGGTCAATTGTGGATGCCAGCTGTTACAGCTAGCATAAAATATCTGCCAAAAGCAGATGGAAAGGGGTCGACCAGCAAAAATGGCCGATTGATCAACAAAGGTGGCCAACCGACCACAAAAGGTGTCGACCGGCCAAAACTCTTGGCCGATGGGAACAAAACAGGGCCGGTGGCTTCAAGCCAAGGCCGGTGAGGTGTGGGGATGGCCAACAAGCCATTCCCTGCCCTCAGAAGCAAAAACACAAGTGTTTGGTGCAAAACCAAGCACAAAGCAAACAAGTCAAGAGGTCTTGAGGCAAGGCGCGCGACCGAAACCTTTGAGAACTCGAGACAAACACGAACATGGATGATCACCGAGTGTTCAAATGGTGACGTCCAAGTCTTGAGGACGGTCAAAAATGGGGTGTCTACAAACATGTGTTGTATGCAGGGGTTTAAGGATAAGCTTCGCTTTTAATGATTACTTATATCTTGATTTAGGCATAAAAATCAAAACGAGTATAAGAGATACTCACAATAAGAATCACCTATATGAGCGTCGAACTGGGGGCCGGTTCTATAAGAATAAAGAAGCTAAATTCTCTAGAAGCACTCATGAATAACTAGGAGCGTTCAAGGTCAAAATGAATAGAACCGTGAGAACCAAGATGTGTCAGAAGATATTTAGATATTTTGCGTGAAATCTATTGTCTTGGCTTACACAAACGGCTGAACAATTCAAGGCATCGCGTCCATTGATTAGCCAGTAAGTCCGATAGGTTATCACTAGGAAAGGTTCGAGGCTAAAAGCTACCTATCCTGATGCAAGGCATTTTCGATTTATACTTTTTCAAAAAATTCTACATATTGTTGTATTTCCGTTGTCATCAAATTCCATTCATGTGGGGGATTGTTAGAAATGATTTTGGAAAAATTTAGATTTTTCCTCAATTTTGATCTATTTTTTAGATGGGACTCATGCGCCAAAGTTGGCAAGTCTAAGTGGTAACACGTTCTATGCCGTGTTGTGATTCACGTAGTATATTTGGTTGTTCAAAACTATTATTGAGTGAATAGGAAATTGAAGCGAAAGTGAGCTCCGTGGAAATGGAGTTTTTGTGGAAATTTCTTAAAGGTTTGAATTAAAGGCTTGTCTCATATTGGTTTGGTGGGGCAAACTTTTGTGGGCTTATAAGGCCTGAGTTTGCAATTTGGAGAGGGTCTCAAGAGGTATCCCAAGTTTGTAAAAAAAAAAGGTTATAGGTAAAATGGACTAGACCTATTAGACTCAAAAATAAACACACGCGCACGCGCTATCGTCCGTTCGGTCGATCGGGCGAGCTGAGTTGGACTGGGCATAGGCGCAGATGTGTGGTATAAGGTTGGGTTGGGCTTATCCGACCCAATACTTATCTTTTTGGGCAAGAAATATTTTATTTGTTTAGAAATAAAATCTGTCCGTTTTTATTTCAAATTCTGGTTGGAAATAAAATTTAAATTTTGGTTTGCACCTCTTCAGAATTTCTATACAATTTCATATCTATCCAAACAGATCCAAATCTGTTCAAATTCAAATCTAAAACAATTTTTTATCTGTTTGAAATTCAAACTAGATCTGTCCAAACAGGTACCATACCTGTTGGATTCAAACCAAACAGCCACCATTTTCATCTATAAATAGGCAGTCCCTCATTTAATTTTTTCACTTGAATTTTCGTCCAAATTCTGCCATTGCTCTCTCTGCATTTTTGATTCATTATTTTCTTGTGAAAAAGAGTGTAAACACAAAATGTGTTTGTTGTGCGAATAATTTGTAGTACTGCTATTATTTGTAGTTGATCATTTTATCCTTGGAGATAGACATCCATAATCTGAAAGTACTGTGGAGATGACGAATCTGTTTTAAGGACACGGTGTTAAACACTGAACTTGATCAGAATTTTATTCAATAAATACATAAGGTTAGTAATTAATTTACTTTCTGTTTTATTTATTTGTTTTTATCAAATTATGATTTTGTTTTTGTAACAAAATAAGAATCTATTGTTTTATATTATTTTCTTTGCTGGTTTGATTTTTGTAATCAAACAGTCTCTCTCCTTCTTTATTTCTTCTGGTTATTGTTAAGTACACAAATATTATTTATTCTTAATACAGTGAAAATTGACCAACAACATTTTATCTAATTAACTATTTTAACTTATTTTGTCTTTTTGTAAATTTTAGTTTAAAAAAAAAAAACAAAGAAGCTAAAACCCAATTTGCCAAACACCCCAAAATAAGCAGTTATCCCATTACTTGGAAAGCACCAGTATCCTATGCATAGAATTGAAGCCTAAATGACATGTTGAAGCATTGAAGCATATCCATCTAAAACAGAAAAAGAGTAAACAATAAGGCAGATTGTAGCGTATTCCATGACTCTTACTCTGTAATCACTACTATATGAAAGAGAGAGAGTATAAAACAAACAATAAAAATTTGAAGCATTCAATCATGAAGGAAAAAGGTAGTCATGAATCACTTTAACAAGCCTTGCAGATTTGACATAGAAAATGGTAGAATCAAATTCAAAACCAGAGGGGTAAGCCCACGAACAGGACACTCATGGTGTGTTGACAATTGTTTTAAAAGAAACATGGACTTTGTTCATGAAGGTTTCAATCAATCTAACCACAAACTTCTAGCAGTCCTATTCTGCAACCACCAACACATCAAAATCAAGGTGTGCAACTCAAGCAAAAACACAATACAACAACAATTGAAATGCTAATGTCAATTATCATCATTTTGTCCATATCTCTCCATATATATCTCAGCACTTGTATAAAATAGAGAATTCATAAATTGGGTTCAAAATAAGATTCAAATTTCAATCAAAACCCAAGTCAAATATCTAAAATATATATATTTTAGTTAAGTTTTTTACTTTTTAAATGTACCAAATTTAGATCACCTAAGATTTAAATATTTGTAAATTTTTTTGAAATAAATTCACTAAAACAAAAGCAAGTTAAAAAAAATAATAATAACTCAAAACTAACTTTCTTCTACTAAACCAAACAATGCCTGCGGAGGACTTTAGTAAGCGTGGCGACTCTGAAGCCCATTTATTTGACCCATGTTTTTTTGGGGCTGAGCTAAATTTTAATTTGGGCTTATTGAGCTCCATCAAAAAATTAAGCCCGAATTCATTTTTCCTTTCTTTTCTACTTTTAATAGGTGTACTAGGAGTAGATCTAACACAAGATTTTCACAGAATAGAATAGAGATGGAGACTCACACTTTGCAGAAAGTAGACGCAACAAGACCATCAAAATATTTTTCACTCAAACAAATGGTTGGAGTATCATAAGTCTTTGTTTTTTCCCCTACAAACAAAATAAGCAGTTATCCCATTACTTGGAAAGGACCAGTATCCTATGCATAGAATTGAAGCCTAAATGACATGTTGAAGCATCGAAGCATATCCATCTAAAACAGGAAAAGAGTAAACAACAAGGCAGACTGTAGCATATTCTGAAAGAGTGAGTATAACAAAAACAATAAAAACTTGAAGCATTCAATCAAGAAGGAAAAAAGTAGTCATGAATCACTCTAACAAGCCATTCAGATTGGACATAGAAAATGGCAGGATCAAATTCAAAACCAGAGATGTAAGCCCGTGAACAGGACACTCATGGTGTTGTTGACAATTGTTTTAAAAGAATCCTAGACTTTGTTCATGAAGGTTTCAATCAATCTAACCACAAACTTCTAGCAGTCCCATTCTGCAACCACCAACACATCAAAATCAATCTGTGCAACCTCCAAGCGAAAACACCATACAACAATTGAAATGCCAGCGTCAATTATCATCATTTTGTCCATATCTCTCCATATATATCTCAACATTTGTATACAATAGAGAATTCATAAATTGGATTCCACACACAGTTCAAATTTCAATCAGAAACCCAAGTCAAATATCTAAAAAAAGAACAAGTCTAATTCTTTACAACCTAGGATTGAAAACCACAACGTCATTAATTTGTAGCCAGGCAAACGCACACTTCTACAATTCAATCCAAGTCCCTATTCTTGATATTCATAACATTATCTTGTAACTGTGATCCCAAGCTCCACAAATTATCAACCATCGCAACACTCACATGTCTCGCAAATCACAAATCACAAACTGCCACTCTTCACATGGTGTCATCCACTCAATTTTCACCACAAAATGTTTTTGAGGCATTGGCAACAGATAAGCCCCAAGCCCACAAACTTGTGGCTACGAGGTGTCTGTTCAGTAAGAAGGAAGAATCAAAAGATTATTCCTTTGCTTACTAAAAGTAAGGATGGTGGTTTAGATAAAACAACAATAATCTACTTTACAGCACCAAATACAAAAATCCCATACTTTTTTGTTTCTACTTGAAATCACTATCACATGATTCTCAAAATTCAAGCAAAAGGCAAAAAAGATTTAACCAACTCATCAATTTAACAAATCATGCCATTTCTTGTTCAATCCAACAGTATTACAAATTAATAGTAACAATCATAAAATTATTGCACACTAAGTTTACGCGTTTTTTAGCTGTTTCTTTCCCTTTTATCGTCCAATCGAGCCCATCTTTGGTCAAATACGCAAGCTGGAGTCTGGAGATAATGCCACGACCCCCGACAAGGAGATTACAGAATCTAGTTTTCTAAACTTTCCAAAAGAAATCGACCCCATTTCCATTTCTTTTTCAGCACAAAGGGACATAATCACAATCAATATTCTAACTATCAAGGCCCTACACAGGATCACAATTGAATAAATAGAGCATAATTTTTAAAAGTAACCAATTAAAGATAAAGTTTGAGAGAACGTAAAAAGAGAACAGAATCACTGAAAACTACCATAAAAAAAGATATATAGAGAAGGAATTTGATACCGAATTTACACACAGACATATTCGGTCACATTCCAGTTTCTCCACAAAATCCCAAAAGACTCTTGTCCTGCTTCTTACATCTTGTTTCATCAGGAAAACCAAAAGGGAAATAAACCAAGAAAATAAAAACCAAAAAAATTCATAAACAGACCACCTCCACGACAAACGAACCACTAAGACACCAATAGAGATGCTAAAGACTAATAATCTCAAGCACAGCAATAGGACCACTGCTCATCCTCACCGGCGGCAGAATCAGCAGTCAAGCAGCATGAAGAAGCCGCGGCAAGGTAAGGCATGTTGTGGAACGAGCGAGCAAGCCCACTAGCAAGCGATATATGGGCCATACCATCATCATCCTCGTGCACAAATTCCTCTGCGCGGTGCTTGAGCGTCTGAAACATGAGCTCGGGCTCGTGCTGCATCACACGGAGCACATCGCTGCACGATGGTCCAGGCACTGCACGCGTCACCGCAAAGCTGTGGGGTCCATCGCTTTGCGAAACACGCACAACGCTTGGACCACCAAACAGGTTGTGAACTCCCCCGAGCGCTTCCTCATAAGCACCACCCAAGAACATCCCCAAATAGTACCGCCCACCACTGGAAAACCCACCGTCCCCTTCCAATTCGTGCAAAGGCAAGCTTGACTCGCCCCCAATGAATTTGTTGATCTTTCCATCACTGTCACAAGTCAAATCCGACAATATCCCCCTTGTGCTCGGCCTTTGATCAAGCCTATGAATCGGAACGATAGGGAAAAGCTGCCCAATACCCCAGAAATCAGGAATAGAAGTGAACACCGATAAATTAACATGGTATGTGCGAATTGGATCGGACAATCCTATCTCCTTTGAGACCAATTCACATAACCCATCAACAGCAGCGAGTTGTTCAATACCCAAAGACCCTTCCTTGAACTGTTCAACACATCTCTGCTTAAGCTGATCAGCATAGAGCAAGCAAGTATCATACTCACCACGAATTGCAGCCGCAGACAACTTCTGATAATCGGCGAACAAGTCCTCCGGGAGCCCCTCCACGAAGTAGTGAATGCTGAGAGGATTCATCGCCGGCGCATTGTATGCTCCACCCGAAACAGCTTCGAATATCAAAATGGAATGATGAGAGACAATTGCTCGACCACTTTCGCTGCATATCACTGGGTGCTTCACCGATTTTCGATCGCAAACGAACCGAACAGCTTGAACAACCGCAGCAGCATACTCTTCAAGCCCATAACTAACCGAAATATCAGATTTTCCAGACTTCGAACCATCATAATCAATCCCTAGTCCGCCACCAATATCAATGACTTCCATGGAAGCTCCGAGGCGGACTAATTCGCAGTAGATCTGAGCAGCCTCGCCGACTCCATCGGCAAGCAAGGTGGTTGTGGGTATCTGAGATCCGATATGAAAATGCAGTAATTGTAAACAACCTAACATTCCAGATTGTTGAAGCTTCTTCACAACCCTCAAAATCTGGGTAGTTGTCAATCCAAACTTCCCTTTCTCTCCCGAAGTCGATCCGAAATGGCCTGAATGTTTCGTCCTCAGCTTCGCTCTAACCCCAATGACTGGCCTCACAGAGAGCTTTTTGCTCAGATCAATCACCAAATCAACCTCTTCTTCTTGCTCAAGCACAATCACTGTATTCAAAGCTAGTTTTCTTGCAACCAAAGCAAGCGAAATGTACTCAACATCTTTGAACCCGTTACAAACCAACAGAGCTTCATTGCTTCCCTTGCAGAGACAGCTCATAGCGAGAAGAAGCTCGGGTTTGGACCCGGCCTCCAAGCCGAATCGGAAACCCGCCCCGAATTTCACGATATCTTCAACCACGAACCTGTCTTGGTTGCATTTCACAGGATAAACGCCTTGATAATGCGATTCGTAGCCTTGCGATTGGATCGCGAATTCAAACGCGGATTGAAGGGATTCGAGGCGGTTCTTCAACACGTCCGGTAACCGAACGATGAGAGGAAGTTGCAAGCCGAGTCCGCCGGCCGATTTCGGGTCCGAAGCCTTCTTCACGACCTTCAAGAGATCGATCTCTTGGTGAGGCAGCGTGGCGGGTCCAAACGGCTTGACGGAGATGTTGCCGGAGGAGTTGACGGAGAAGTACGGAGCACCCCATAAATCGATTTTGTAGAGAGAAGATGAGTGAGACGGAGACCAATGGGGGTTCTCAACGGCGGTGGCGATGCCGGTGGTGGTTGGTGGTGGCGGAGGTACGCCGGAAAATGGGTCCGGCGAGGGAAGAGAGGGAAAGGCGTAGCCGGCGACGGCGGCGTCAACGCAACACGCCACAGCAGGCATGATTTTTTTCTCTTCTCTTCCCCGATCTGTTTTATGGGATAAAAAAGAATTAAAGAATTGGGTTTCGAATTTAGGTTTTTGGTGTGTAGGTGGGGGCTTTAGAACCCGCCGAGGCCGGAGCCCCGGCTACCCCCTCAAAAGAAGCAGAAGAGATCGGAGCAAAAAGAACGTAACCCTAACTCACCCTTACGAACTACAACAATCCCCACACCGACCTCTCAGAAGAAGAAGATCTCGTGAGATTCAAAAAAAAAATGGAGGAACACGAATTGAGAACGCAAATCTAAGAAACGAAAGCAAATCTCACCATACAGATGTTATCGAAAACGAAGGAAAACGAAGAGCGATACAACTGGGTCAAGGAAACGAGAGAAACGGCCGGGAAAGTAGCAGGAAAAGGCCAGAAAATTGATGGAAAACTTTCGCGGAAGCCTAACGGCGGAAGGAAAATTAAAGATTGGAGAAAGTAATCTAGGGTTTCGTTATATTGTGTTCTAGAGAGAACGGTTTATCGATGTAAAATTTGCGAGAATTGCATGAAAGGCGGAGGTCCTTTATATAGGGGGCGAGGGGTTGGGCTGTGGCCCAGCTTGATTTACTTTTTTAGCTTAATTAACAAAAATTGCTGAAAATCTTAAATATTTTAATATTTGATAATTTTTTTGTTTAGAGTATCGAGCATTACTTCTTAATTAAATATTCATTTCTAATTTCTCAGGTGTATTTTTATGAATATTGCACATACTTTCCCATGTAAATCATATCATGTGACTTTATGTGAGTCTCAAACTCACGGAAGAGAGAGAGAGTGTGTGTCGAATATTTGAAATCCTAAATTTCTTCTTGTCATTGAGATGTAATATTTTCCTCTATTGTTGGATCATTTGGAAACATCAAAATTCTACCTGTTTCAACCCCAAACCCCCCCCTCACCTTAACCACAACTCCGTTGTGGCCAAAACCAATGATTGGCAATTCATATCCAATTTCCCCCCCTTCCACAAAAAACCAATCCCTCTCCGTTGTTAGTTGGAAACCACCCAATGTTAACTGGTTCAAACTCAATACAAACGGTGTGGCCAAAGACAACCTTGGACCTACCTCAACTGGTGGTCTCATCAAGGATACCATGGGCAAATGGGTTGTTGGGTTCAATCATAAAATTGGTAGTTCTTCTAGTGTCACAGTTGAATTATGAAAGGACTTAGAGATGTCCTTCAACTAGCACTTGACCTCAACATTAGAAATATTAATGTTGAAACAGATGCATTAACAATCGACACACATCATTATGGGCAATACTGCATATCACCATCAACTTAGTAATTTTGTTCATGACTCCAGGTGCCTCATGAACCAATTGGAAGTGGTGGAAATAAAACATGTATATCACGAAGCAAATGGTTGTGCTGATCTACTAACCAACAAAGGAAGCTTGAGAGAAGGAGGTTTGTTTATTTATCAAGTTGTTTCTTTATGTATTAAGCAAAAACTTTATGATAATGCTCAAGGGATCCGGTATCGCAGACTATTATATGAATGCTTTGAAGTATCAATTATCAAAATCATAATTTACCAAAACAAAAAAAAGAAGAAGAAAAGAAATCCCAACATTATTCTATAAATAATTGTACTTCTAATAAAGGTGCAAGTCTGAACAAGTGAATTATAATGTCACAACTTTCACGGATATATAATTACTTGCACTTTCATAAAATTATAAAAATGATGTTTCAACTGCTATCTTTTTAGAGAAGTATTAATGAATAGTACGATTTATGCAACTAATGTAATTGTGACAAATTGAATAATAAATCTAATAGACACACAAAGATGGTCATCGTATTATTCGAATTATAATTATTTTTGAGTTATTTAAATATACTTTTCTTTTTTATAATTGTAATTATTAAATTTTGGTTTTTAATTCTAGTGTATTTATGTTTTCTTTGGTAGGTGGGTTGGGTCTTGACTCCGAGATTCTTTCATGGAGTGAATCAGCGTCGGGTTGCCGCGTGGCTTGTGTGTGTGTTTTGTGTGTGTGGGCCCGACTTTCGGTGTGAGATTCTTCATCCAGAGGCTTCATTGGTTTATTTCTATTTCTCGCGATAGAATGACGATATGTTGTGTGGTTGGGAAAGTGGGGCGAAGTTTCTCTTAAAGCCTTGTTTGGGAATCCGAATTTTGACTTGAAAAGACATTATAAATTTTTAAATTATTTTTTAATAAAAAATGTTAAAAGTAATGTTAGAAATTTCAAAAAAATTATTAAATTTTTTATTATATATCTTACATAGGTATAGAACTCATATAATATATGAATCTCACACCTATAATAAGACATTTAACAAAACTGTTGAGGTACCTAACATTTTTCAAATTAATTTGCAAACGCCTAACTACGAGAAGTTATTTGATGGTGCAGAAACATTGCGCTATTCCATTTACGAAAGCATATTTGTTCAATTGTTACTTAACAGAAGAGTATTATGTTAGTGTGTGTTTAATCGATGGTAAAGATTTAATAATTTAAAATCTTTAAAAAAATTTTAAAAAAAAAAATGAGAAAGAATATTAGAAGACTATTGAATAAGCATTCATTGATGTGGTAATTTTTGTTCAACAACAATACAGTAATAATAATAAATTTTATTATTTTAACCAATAAAAAATCTAATTATTTTGGTGTTCCAGGGGTATTATTTATCCATGTTTCTCAACAATTATTATACATCATATCTCTTGGTATTCTCTAATTATTCAACATAAAATTATGAATTTCATCTTCTCTTTCAATCACAAAGTTTTTGAAGAATCACGTAATCGTGCCCTAAGACCACCAAATAACGTCTCCTTAGATTATTCTCCAAATCATTTCTCCCTAAGACCACCAAATAACGTCTCATTAGATTATTCTCCAAATCATTTCTATTTAGACTCTATTTATTTCGACATAAAATATTTTATGTAAAAAAATGATTTTGATTTTATTTTTCAACGTTTGGTTGGCACTTGAAATTAAAAAAAATATTTTATTACAAGAAATTTTAATTTAACAAATATCATTTATGATTTTTTAGTGAGTTAAAATATTTATTTGAAAAGACTAAATGTGTTAATAATATAATGAGTGAGAATTAATTTTGTAAAATTTAATTTACAAAAAAAATAAAAATAAATTATTTTTTAAAAATAATATAATATTTTACTTACTTTTTATCTAATAAAATAATGAAAAATGAGTAAAAAATATATTTTACGTTAAAGGAACCTTAACTGTGTCTGATTTTGCCACGTCATGATAGGTTCGTTAGGACTCGTCTTCTAACGTAGATTCCTGATAGGTGCGCTAAAAGAGAAACAAACAATGCTGATTCATTTCGGATATACGTTACCAGTGTTAGGTATGAAAAAGTAAAAACTTTGGACACTCTTTGGATAGAGGGGTTTGATAAGGAAAAAAAAAATGATAAAAATAAAAAGCTCTCTCACTTATTTTACTCATAAGACATCTTGAGAAATAGTGATTGTATGGGGATAAAATATTCTTTGTTCTCCGTATTTTTTAAATCCAAACTTTACACTTGAGAATAGAAAGGCGATGAACTACCTGGCGGTGTGCTACCGGATAAATCCTCCGACGATTTAGTCAGCACACTTGGAGAAGAAGAAGAATGAAGAGAGCATTCTAGAGACAGGGTTGGTTGGAAATTTTTTTTGGTTACTTACATCTAACGTCTCCATGTTTCTCCTTTTCAAGGCTGGCCATGCAGCCTCAGAGATTGTGGGCTGATTAAGGCCAAATTGTACATCATTGAGGCCGTTAATTAGGATCTCTTAACTTCATTTGCTTGTCAAAATGTATACTTTATGTGTGTTGAATGTCAATCAGATTGTACATAGTTGGAGTATAAAATGGGCAAAAAGATAGAATTTGGAGAGAGTTGACTTTGTCTGCACGTGCGTCGACTTTTTCTGGAAAAACGTGCTAGATGTTTTAAACCTGTTTGGAAAGACACCAGAAGTATAAATAGGCAAGAAAAAGGCTAGATTAGGGTTCTGAAGTTGTTTTGTCAAGAAAGGGAGGCTAGGGTTTGAAAAGAAGAGGAACTTGAAGCTTCAAGCATGTCTCCCATGGTGGCTTCTTCTCCATCTACCTCCTTCCACTCCTCCATGAGTGGTTAGTCTCCTTTTCTAGGGTTTTGATGAAACCCTAGCCATGTAATAGGTTTTTCTTTTTAATTTTCAATTATTTAAAGGTTTGAACACTTGTATGGTGTTTTAGAAGTTTCATATATATATTTTCCATTATTTCTTCAAATATTCGGCTTTCTGTGATTGTTGAATGTTTTCCATACAAGAGTTTTCTATTCTTTCACATTCAAGGTATGAGACGAATCATACTACGAGAGACAAATCGTATCACTACCTTAGTTTAGAGTAAACGATTGGTACTACTTGAAATGGTTCGTGCTCGTACATTAAACGTGATGCTTTTCTTGTTAAATGCTTTGAACTTGTAGTTACGAAACATTATTCCGTTTGAACCATAACATAATTGTTTTCAATTTAAAAACCCTATTTACGTGACTAGTGATGGACTCTTCGCCCTAGGTTTTTTCCCAATTCAGTAAATCCATTTTCAGTTATAATTGATAATTTAATTATTTAGTTTAATTTATTCGTTATTAAATTAGGTTATGATCAATCATTCTTTTCATCAAAATTAATTTAAGAATTTATCAATTAAATTAGTTTAATTTCACAATTGTCCCTGTGGATCGATACTTGGATTTGCCATTATTCTAAAAGAATTTGGTGCAATTTAGTATTTATTTTTTGTGTTTTCAACGACCCACCAAATTTTGTGTGGCGTACACTCCCGTACGTACGGCAATTTTCGTAAAAAATAAAAATAAATAAAAAAATTCCCGCACGTGCGGCACAACCGACACATGTGCGGCTCAATTCCAAATCCAACAATTGCACACTGCTTTAAAAGTAGGCGCGGAGAGGCGTGCGTAAACCAAGCCGCATGTGCGGCTTGACCCCCACACGTGTGGAGCGTCGTTTTTCAAAAAAAAAAAAAGCGAAAGAGCAAAATCGCCGCACGTACGGGGTCCGCACGTGCGGCCTGGACCCCGTACGTGCGGGAAAATTGTGAAGTTAAATTTTGCATACCACTTTAAAAGCAAGTGCGGGGGTGAGTGCAGGGTGTGATGCCGCACGTGTGGCGATTTTCGTAAAAAAAAAAAAATTATACTACTTAGCCATGTTTGTTGTTAGTTGTTTATTCTTTCTATTATTTTATTTTATTTATTTAGCCATGTAGTATACTAACTTAGCCATGTTTATTTAGTTTGTTCATCTTACCAAAAAAAAAACAAAAAAACAAAAATCTATGTAGGAAGAAGATGAGAGCCGCACGTGTGGCCCTCTCCGGCGCACGTGCGGTCCAAAAAAAAAAACCTCAGAAATAAAGGTACTAATAATAATAATAATTTAATTTTTTTTTATTTACTATATTTGTTTAGCTTAAATTGTTTAGTAGTGATTTTCGTTAGTTTCATTAGTTAGTGGATTGTTGTTTTTCTTTTTCTTTTACTTGTTTAGTTAGTGATTTTATTTTTACTTTTATTTTTTTTATTATGATGTAATTGTTCATTTAATTGTTAAGTAGTTTAGTTTTTTTTTTTTTTTTTTTTATTTTCTAAATTTTTATTTTATTTTATTTTATTTTATTTCTTCTCTTCTACTAATTTAAAAAAAAGAAAAAAAAAAAGAAGTTTATTTTAGTTTCTTTTATTCTATACTTTAGTTTATTTTGTACTATAGTTTACTTCTTTTATAGCTTAGTTTAGTTTATTTGTCATTTTTATTCATTTATTTAATTCTTTTCGTTTTTATATCAAAAAAAAAAAAAATGGTGCGACTTGCTTGTGATACATCAGTGGGCAGATTTGTGCTTTAATATTTTATTTGATTCTCATGCTGGTTTCACTGGTATATGTGTTTGTTGGTGTGTGCAGGATATGAGTCGAAGTGTATCTGCTCGGGCCTTCAAAAAAGCCAAAGGTTCCACCTCTTCGGCGCCACCACCGCCACCGTCACCACCATCCTCGCTACCACCACCGAGTGACTTGCCACGGCCGGAGTGGGCTTTACGCCCTCTTCACAAGTTCACGCAGTTCAACATTCCATATTTTCAGCGTGACACGGATACTACTTGGGCCGTTGAGCAGCTCCAGCTCCGGCAACAGTTGGACGTTTGCACTGTGACAATGCCCACCTATCCTCGTCTGGTACGACTCTTCTACCAGAACCTATATGAGTCACTCACCGAGGATGGACTGCTATCTACCATTGATGGTCATATTGTCCATATCACCTCATTCATGATTGCCATCGCATTAGGGTTTTTGGCCAAGCCAGAATATCAGCCCTTTCCGGAAGTTGAGGATTGACAACCCATACATAGCCTCATCCAGCAATACTTCCCGGGGGCCCACGGTGACAATAGTTTCACATGCTTGCGGCGGAGCAAGCTGCCTAACCGCTTGCTATTCATTGATTCTGTGGTCCATAAGAATGTCCTTCCACTTGGGCATAGAGCTGAGCGCCGTTTGGAGTTTGTTTGGGTTTTACATGGTTATCAGCATGGCTATCAGGTCTCGCTTGAGCATATCATCTGGATGCATTTACAGAAATTTCTACGAGAGGTAGTTCGGCCTGAACCTATGCAGAACCTGACTTGGCCACAGCCATTTGCCAATTTGTTGACACTTGTGTTTGAGCTAAACGGCCTCCCCATTGCTGAGAATGAGGAGATTGATAGAGCGTATCCGACTTTCAGCCAGCGAAAATGACAGCATAGAATATCTCGCATCCCGCAGCAGGTTAGTGCTCCAGTTGATGAGACCCAGGACCCCGTACATGACCACCCACCTCATCTTGTTCCCCCTGTGCCTCTCCAAGGGGACCCACTCTACATGACTCGCGATGAGTACTTACAGCTTTAGCACTATCACGACCTAAACCCGCCCCTATGGGTTTAGCATCGCAACCGGCCAGTAATCCGTGATTACCGAAGGCCTGCTTAATAGTAATGACAGTAATACAGAGTAAAAGGGCTGGCGGAAGCCAAACAGTAAATAAAAGATGTCCAATGAGCTGTGAAAACCTGAATGCAAAAAGACTTTATGCACAAGCCACATTGATAAACAAAACATATATACATACGTCATATATATACATGACATCCAGGTTAGGGACCAAATCCCTAACTATAACTGTACAGTCAAGTCTTATTCAGTCAATATGAAATAGAGACCAAAGGGTGATCCTGAACACCCCAAAACAGCCTTAGCTTGAACGGACTCGGAACCTCGAAGTGAGACACGGTGGTTGGCTTGACAAAACAAGAGCTTAACTTGACGCTCCTAGCTTCGGTCCGGTGCCTGAACACCTCCATATAAATATAAACAGTGAGCTAAATCCCAGTAAATAACATATGCGTAAAGGGGTTAAGAATGAATGTCCTTTCATTAATTAAAGCAGTCATTTGCATCAGTAAATCAGTTATTCAATCAGCGACTCATATTTCATGCCATATCAGTCATTTAGAAATCATAACGGTCATATGTGGTACATCCAATAGCAAAATAGTACAGTAGGTCTTAATAAACCGGACAGTCAGTTGATGGCCATCAAACAGTAAACAGTAGTAGTTCCAAACATTGGAACTGACAGAGGTCTCTGTAACAGTAGCAGTAATAGTAACAGTAGCAGTAAGTTGCTATGGATGCCACGAGTAAAGTTCATAAATAGGACAAACATTCATTCAGTAAGTAATGTTACTTCAGAAAGAAATACAGTCAATCGTTCGGAAAATAATTGTAATTAAATGTATCTTTACAACATTGTTACTCACAGAGCACTGGGCTAAAGACAGGCTAGTCAGCGTCTTTGGGTGCCAACCCTACACAGTTGCAGAACAAACACACACTAAGTTACACACTTGGGATTAATAACTTAGCCCCTTAACTTGACTCGGTGTGGTTCTATAACATTATCCTCATTAAGATGCCTTAAACATGGCCTAGGAATGCCTAGGATGGGATGAGGATGCAAAAAATTACACTTTAAAACACTTTTCAAAATTTGCTGAAACAAGGATCCACGCTCGAGCGTGGCTTTCTACGCTCGAGCGGACATGCAGACAATGAAGCTCTGTTCGAGCGTGACTTCCTTCGCTCGAGCGGGCTACAAACTCATGAAAAGTACTGGTTGCATGATATTCACGCTCGACGGACGCTCGACCTCCGCTCAAGCGTGAGACTCAGACCCTCGCTCGAGCGGACTACAAAACACATGAACTTCTGGGCATATGCATTTCATGCTCGAGCGTGACTTCCTACGCTCGAGCGGAAGTGCATGTACTCAGAGTTTACGCTTGAGCGTGAAGTCCTTCGCTCGAGCGTGGATCCAAAATCTGGAATTTCCAGATTGATCCTCAAGCACAAAACTCAACTTCTAAAGCTTCAAATTCGATTTTTCTAGGCTAATTTTCAGGAAAACACTTGGAAACTCATACTACAACATGTTTAGAAGATCCATTTGTAAAATCAAGCCCAAAGGTAAGCCAATTGAACACCAATTTCAAAGAAACCTGAAGAACAATGCAAGAACATAACATGCATGAGTTCCTATGAACTCTAATGCTCCAAAACATAACTAAATGCAAGATTGAGCTCAAAATCATGATGAATTCACGGACCACAACCAAAATATGGACATGCATGTAGGGATTTCATGAAAACAACTTCAAAATGCTATGATATGAACATGCATGCATGAAATCACTCTCAAAGCAACACTTTAAATTAATTCTTGACTCAAAACACTAATTTCTCATGAACCATGCAAGAAACAACTTAAATTCATGTTCAAGAGGGTGAATTTCCTACCTTAGGTCTTGAATTCCAAGTGTGCTAGCTCAATTTTGCAAATTCTCTTCAATTCTACTAATTTCCAAGCCAATTCCCTAAATGAAATCAATTCTCTCCTATCTCCCTCTCTCTCATGGTTTGGCCTAGAAAGTGGCTGAAGTACGGTGTATCAAAATGCACAAATTGAGTCCCAAACAAAGACTCTAAAGGTGGCCCACTCAATGGCAATAAGGTAATTTATTTGAACTAATATGATTAAACATTATTTAATTTAATTTAATCATTCCAAATCAAATCTTAATTAAACCTACCATAAAATCACATAAATCCTAATTAGCATATAACACTAATCAATTTCAGATTTGGTCGCCGATAAGGCCTTCAATTTGCAATTCGAATATAAAACATGAACAGATCATTCAGTAGCAAACAGACAGAAATGCAATTCAAACAATATACTCATGCAAACAGATTAGGATTTCATTCTAATCAATTACTTATCATGCTCAATCACAGTTTAACACTAATCAGAGGTAAGGGTTGTCACAAGCACTCTGTGGATCAGGTCCACAGTACTCTTCGTGATCACCACCAGAGTCTCATACAGTTACGCACGGATTTTCAGGCGCATTGAGACTATTCTCAGGCGACCTTCGACCAGCTACACGCCCGCCAGGTCGACATCCAACAACGGGTTCAGGATGAAGCCTTTGAGACGCGATCTTTGATGCAAGCCTTGTTTGCCCAACATTTCCTGCCACTACCGCCACCGGCTTCTCCGTAGTACCCACTATATATTGCTTTATCTCTTTTATTTTTATTTTTATTTCTTTTCAGTTATTTCCTCTTCTCAAGAAAAAAAAATACGAAATACAAAAAAAAAAATAAAAATTTGAGTGTGTGTGTGTTACTATATGCCTACCTGGATGTGCACCTACAATTTCTGATAATCTTCTCTCATTTCTCTTTATTTCTCCATTGTGGACAATGTCATATTCAAGTTGGGGAATGGGGGTTGTATTTTCTTTTGTGCATTCCTATTTGGCTCAATCATTCATGCTTATACCTGTTTCACTTGATTGCATTGCTTCACTTGATGTGACTTATTGCTAGTAGGGTGATGATATTTGTATATGTTAATTAGGAAGCATAGTAGACTTGTATGAAAATGACTTATTGGATAAATACTTGCATGTGATGTTTGCACTAAGGGAGTCGTTTGTGCGTGTGGTATTAGTATACTTGTCATAAGTATGCTTTAATTCACATGAACACACTCTCATAGCGGTGACCTCTTTATTATAATCCCTGGTGTACATCATTGATAATAGCTAGGTTGCAGAAAAGAATAAATGAGGAGCCAAGATTCTCTTTTAAAAAAAAAAAAAAAAAAACACTTGACTTGTTTGGGTTCGTAGCCTTTTTAACTTGAGTTATTAAGCCCGTAGGGGTGTCTTTACACCTAATGCCCTAAAACCGTCTGGTTTGGGAGTCATTGGCCCAATACTTGGTACATAGGTTAATTAGAAAGCTTAAGGAACTTAGACATTGCACAGTCAAGGAAAAAATAAGGAGAATGACTTGTTCGGATTCGTAGCATTTTCAACTAGTGCCCTAAAACCATCTGGTTTGGGAGTCATTGGCCCAATACTTGCTACATGGGTTGATTAGAAAGCTTAATGGATCAGAACATTGCACCGTTATTTAAAAAAAAAAAAAAAATTAAGAATCTTGGCTGCAACAGATTAGTTTTTCTGTATATGTTGAGTGTTATTATGAGTTACACTGGGCTATTATAGTGGACAGTTAACTAATATGGAGATTGCACTTTACACCAAGGGTACTGATGATTTGTCTACTAGCATGCACAAGTATAGGGGACTTTACTTTTGTATTAACTGAATTGTGGTTTTGACTCAATAGATTCCTTCATGCTTGTCCACTGTGCCTTTAATGACTCATTATGTTTTAATATCACACTGTAGTGGCACATAAGTTGATTGCTAGGTGGAGTGGTGTGGTTAATTGTTGGGCGTATATGAATATGAAAATATTTGTGGGTATCATTTCTGAAAACCCTCACGAGACTTTACTCGTCCACTTGGGATAACTTTGTGGTTTAAAGGCTTGTTGCATATGCTAAATGCAACTGTTTTCCCACGAAAGGGAAAATAGTTAGATTTTGTTTAATTTTTTTTTTTTATCACTTGCTTGAGGACTAGTAAGTTGTAAGTTGGGGGATGTGATTAAGGCCGAATTTTACATCATTGAGGCCGTTAATTAGGATCTCTTAACTTCACTTGTCAAAATGTATACTTTATGTGTGTTGAATGTCAATCAGGTTGTACATAGTCGGAGCATAAAATGGGCAAAAAGACAGAATTTGGAGAGAGTTGACTTTGTCCGCACGTGCATTGACTTTTTCTGGAAAAACGTGCCAGATGTTTTAAACCTATTTGGAAAGACACCAGAAGTATAAATAGGCAAGAAAAAGGTTGGATTAGTGTTCTAAAGTTGTTTTGTCAAGAAAGGGAGGCTAGGGTTTGAAAAGAAGAGGAACTTGAAGCTTCAAGCATGTCTCCCATGGTGGCTTCTTCTCCATCTACCTCCTTCCACTCCTCCATGAGTGGTTAGGCTCATTTTCTAGGGTTTTGATGAAACCCTAGCCATGTAATAGGTTTTTCTTTTTGATTTTCAATTATTTAAAGGTTTGAACACTTGTATGGTGTTTTAGAAGTTTCATATATATATTTTTCATTATTTGTTCAAATATTCGGCTTTCTGTGATTGTTGAATGTTTTCCATATAAGAGTTTTCTATTCTTTCACATTCAAGGTATGAGACGAATCATACTACGAGAGACGAGTCGTATCACTACCTTAGTTTAGAGTGAACGATTTGTACTACTTGAGATGGTTCGTGCTCGTACATTGAACGTGATGATTTTCTTGTTAAATGCTTTGAACTTGTAGTTACGAAGCATTATTCCGTTCGAACCATAACATATTTGTTTTCAATTTAAAAACCCTATTTACGTGACTAGTGGTGAACTTTTCGCCCTAGGTTTTTCCCTAATTCAGTAAATCCATTTTCAGTTATAATTGATAATTTAATTATTTAGTTTAATTTATTCATTATTAAATTAGGTTATGATCAATCATTCTTTTAATCAAAATTAATTTAGGAATTTATCAATTAAATTAGTTTAATTTCACAATTGTCCCTGTAAATCGATACCTGAATTTGCCATTATTCTAAAAGAATTTAGTGTAGTTTAGTGTTTATTTTTGGTGTGTTCAACGACCCACCATGGGCGCACTACTTCTACTGTCCTTCTATGGGCAAGCGGTTGTGCTCCCCTCTACCATTCTTACACTTGTAGAGACCAAAACCTCCAAACAGTGTTTGTTGAACTGCCAAACGGTATTGACGTATATCAAGTAGATTCCTCTCTCTTCGTCACTAAGCCACATGGGATGTCAAACTGAGCTATTACTTGGTGAACCACATACTTTGATGGATAGCTCTATGCCAATCTTAACTAGATCGGACTACAATGGAAAGCATCTCAGCTGCTGACCGCGACCTTATGGGCGATCTCCGTCCACACTATTGCAGACCGAACTACCTATAGCCTGGTTATCAGGTGATTCAGCTACCTAGAGTCCCAATACTGAGGTAGTTCCGCCTGTCCACTCCATCTCGGCTAAATCCAGCAAGATGTTTTATTCAATACGAGTCTAGCTTGGTCCAACGCCAAATACCACGTGGATCTAGCTTGGTTACATTAGTCTGGTTTGGCAATATAGTCAGCGTGGACCTGATTTGGCCAATCAGCGAGCTCCCGATTTCCTTTGTGTGGCCCAACACCACACTCCGTGTCGTTCAACCGGCCAACTGTTCAGCGCAAATCTCCCTCTCAGTGATCCATTTAGCCCTAAAAAATTTCTTATAGACCAATTAGTCTCATTGATTTTAAAAAGGTAGATTTAAAATATTATTTAAAAATTAGATTTACGGTTATATCCTTATTTCTATTAAATTCTTTCTCTTTTTGCCTTTTGTGCTAGAAAGATAAGGTACACAATATATGAAAATTAAATTTGGAATGAATTTTAATATCAAAATCTTTTTTATTTGAAAAACATTTCAAAAGAAATACAAAAATGACTTAAAATATGAGATTTTTCAAACATTCTAAAAGAATGCGAGATTCTTTAAACATTTTAAAAGGATTACAAAAATTACTTTGTAAGTTTTGGTCTAATGTATAATTTTAAACTATAATACTCCAATGTAACACTCAAACTGTAACACTTCAATGTAATACTAAAAAAAAAAATCTTAATATAATACTCTAATATAACACATAAAAAATCTTTTTATTGTACTTTTTTTTTCAAACGTAACACTTTAATATGACATTTCAAAAAAACTCCTTAATTAACACTCTAATGTAGTACACATACAAACACAAAAAATAAAAATAAAAATTAACACTCTAATGTAACACACAAAAAAAATTCTTAGTGTATTGTCTCAAATGTAACACTCTAATATAACACTAAAAAAAACTCTTTAGTGTAACATTCTAATGTAACACACACAAAAAAAAAATCTTAGTGTATTTTTTTTCAAATGTAATACTTTTAAAAAATTCCTTAGTGTAACATTCTAATGTAACACGCAAAAAAAACAAGAATGTAACACTAAAAAAAAATGTGAGATTTTTCAAACCATTCCAAAAGGAGTACAAATATTCCTTAGTAAGTTTTGGGCAAATGAATAATTTCAAGCTGTGAGTGTTGCATTTGGAAAAAGCACATTAAGGAGTTTTTTTATTTATTTATAGTGTTTTTGTGTGTTATGTTGGAGTATGTTACATTGAAGTCTTACGTTTAGGATTACACTAATTGGAGTGTTACGTTTGGAAAAAGTACATGAATGAATTTTTTTTGGTATTACATTGGAGCGTTACGTTTGGAAAAAAAAAGTACACCACAGAGTTTTTTTTTTTAGTATTACGTTATTATGTTTAAAAAAAAATACCAAAAAGTTTTTTTTGAGTGCTATGTTTGGTAAAAATACACCAAGGAGTTTTTTAGTGTGTTACATTGAGTTGTTACGTTATTGGAATGTTACATTAAAGTGTTAGGTTTTTGTTCGTAATGTAGGATTTGTTTTAGAATGAGAGAAAATCCAAAACTTCTATAGTACAAATTGCCTAAATGTGTAATTTTACATTTTGAGAAACCCACTTTTATTCCTAAAAAATTAAACTTAAACATGTAAGTGACTACCCCTTTAAGTAATTTTTACTTTAATGGGACCTTTGGGTACATAAGAAAAAAGGAAGGATTAAACAGTTCACAATATCATATTTTGAGATTTATTGATACTTCACCCTAAAATTAAATAGGTGAGAAATGATAAGAGATAGTGAGAAATAAATTCTTACCAAACTTGTATTTTATTTTTCACCAAAAGTTATAAGATTTGGTGAAAAATGAATTGAGTTTAATGAATTTTTTTTAAATACCAATATTACCCTTATGAAAAAACATAATTTATTAATATGGAAGGTTATTTGGTAAAATAAAATATAACACTTTTATTTCTTTTCTCTTATTCACTCGCCTTTTTTTGAGAAGATAATAAAAAGTTGTTTTTTGATTTTTAACTTATTTTGGGTCATATAATTTTTCTATTTTTTTTACACATTTTTTTAAAAAAAGACAAAAAAGTAAAATAAAAAAAGATAAAAAACAGTTTTTAACAAATTTTTCAAAACAAACAAAACAAGATAGGTGAGAAACAACAATCTCTTATCTTTTATTTATCCAAATATGATAGTAAAGAATCATAATCATTTATTTTCTTTTCTTACCTAAGCAAGAAATCATAATTATTTTTTTCTCACCTCATATGACGATCCAAACGGAGTGTTAACACAACAAAGCCATACATGAAAATGAATAACATAAGAAAACATCAAACAAAAAAAAGTGAATTCCGTGTAATTACTTTTAGAACCAAAAAAAAAATGTAATTACTTTGCTTAATTCATTTTATTAACCGACACATATGCATAGTGAAGTTAAATGTATATACATCTTTTAATAAATAAAAATAATTAATAAGAAAAAATATCCCATTCAACTCATAATCATTTTATTTTTTCTCTCATAACTATCAAATCAATTAAAAACAGGTCAACTAACTTTAAAAAAATAATTTTTTTAGTCAGACTAAGGCCTCGTTTGGGAACAGGCTATTTTAGTAACTTTTTGACTTTTTACGAAAAGATGTGCAGAAAAGTAGAGAGGTGATGTGACTAGTTTTAGTTGACTTTTTGACTTTTTGACTAAAATAGCCAGTCGATAACTAAAAAACTAAATAACTAACTTTTCAAATAAGGCGACTATGTTACTTTGATAATATGGTATAACGGTTTTATTACTTATATAATAATTTTAAAAAGATCTTTTATTACTTATATAATAATATATACATATAAAGATAATATTAAATAAAGTGTTTAATTTCATAAAAGTTTTGTATAGATATTTCTAAAAATAATTTTTATTTATATCATACATTTTGTTATGTGATTGAAAATTTTTAAAAATAAAATGTAAGAGAAAAAATATATATTTTTAATAAATTCCAAGAAATATATTTATAAATTAACCTCAATTTTAATTAATAGAGGTCCAAAAGTACATATTGATAACACAATATAATAATAAAATTCAGTGCAATTTATTGACGTGAAATTGGGAACTTTGAGAAAGTGGGGCACCGAGATGTCCTTTTAAAAAATGGCGACCTCCCTCAGTTAACCTTATCCTCGTTAGAATCTCCATTTTTAAAACTTTAAATATTGTTTCTATATTTGACACTTTTTAAATTTTTACCATTTTTATTAAAGAAATATATAAAAAATTTATAAAAACCTTTGAAATTATATTAATTTTTTTAAATTTTTTTTAGGAGTGTTTAAGAATTGATTTTTTTCAATAATTTTGTAATTTTTTACAAAAAAAAAAATAGAGGATAATTTGACAATTTATATTTTATTTTATTTTAGCCCCTATAATTGGTTAGCTTAATTCAATTTTTAACTTTTTACCAAATATATATATATATATATATAAGGCCTCGTTTGGCAACTGAACATTTTAGTTAAAAAGTCAAAAAGTTACTAAATTAGCCAAAAAGCCAACAACCCATACCAAAAAGTCAAAGATTCTCTTTTCTCTGTACTTTTTGCACATCTTTTCGTAAAAAGCCAAAAAGTCATCCCAAACATACTAGTTTTTTTTAGCTCATATTTTAGCCAAATAGCCAAAAAGTTACTAAATTAGCCTGTTCCCAAACGAGGCCTGTATCAATTTATAATAACTTTTATTTTTTTAAAACTATTTTAATTACTACCCAAACTAGCCGATAATATTATCCATTGAGTTATGCTAGTGATTGTGAATAATTTATTAAATTTTTTATCAAATTTTTTACATGAGTATAAAACTTACATATAAATAAATTTGTATAAATTCTACATCTATATAAAAAAATTTAATAAATTATTTAAAATTCCAAACATTTTTCTTAGTCATTTGACGCGCAGGTCACACGTAAACAGCTCTATAGGTCAATTAGAAAAAGACAACCCAATCTACAAAAGGATAAAAAGGTAAATTGAAACAAATTGATGGTAGTGTCTAGGCCAGGTTCACGTGGTCAGTTTATTGACCCATTCCACTTACAAGAAAATTATTGGCTGCTTTTGAAGTATCATACATTCATATTCTTTCATTAATTATTATGCATTGGCTTGGTTTGGCAAACTTTATTTTTTTACTTTTTAGACTAAAATTTATAAAAAAATAAAATAAATTAAAATAATTAACAAAACAAAATATCCCTTTAAATTCATAATCATTTCATTTTTTTTCTGACAAACATCACATTCAAATAAAAAATCTTACTATTTTCTCAAACATAAATATTTTAGCCTATTAAAATAGTCAAAAATTAAAATAGCCTACTTCCCAAACACCAACATTATATCTTTTTCTATTTTTCAATTACTTAATACAAAATTATAAATCATATTTTTTATATCAATTACAATATTTCTAAAGTACTAGGTGACTATACTTGAGGTGCACCCAATAACTTCCCCCAATTATACGTCATTTCTTGCGTCTCTTGTACTGAATTTCCAAACTTACCCTTTGTCCCATCAAAAATGTTATTTTACCCCGATGACTGCATTAACCCTTTCTTTCTCATCCCTTTAAAAGTCCATTTATTAGTTAAAAAGTCCATTTGTTATAAAAAATATATATCTTTTGTGTGATTTGGCCACCTTGAAAAGCTATTAGAAGAAAAAAATAAAAAAAATAATCTAAATGAAAGTTTTTTTTGTCATTAAATTAACTATTTAAATTATTAAAGAAAGCCAAAATTATCAACCACAACAAATGAAAGTGGGTTTCGTACCCATGAGTGTGAGAGCACTCTCATTAAATGACATAAGAATAGAAAGGGGTGTTTGAGAGGTTCTAAATAAGTGTATTTTTTGACTTTTTATAAAAAGATGTATAAAAAAATAGAAATGAGATGTTGATTGATGTGACCTAAAAAAGATAAAAAGATAAAAAGTATGGACTTATTTAGTCTTCCCAAACAAGGTCTAAGTTAGACACATAGACGAAGGTAAGAGAGCACCAAGGGGCACCCTTATTTAAAAAATATATATATTATTACCCTTTTAATTTATAAATATTTTATGTAAAATGGTCTCTTAAATTTTTGAAATTCCTTTTATCAAACCCTAGTATTCATACAATATATACAAAATGATCCCAAATTATTTCATATATTACGTAATAGTATCCAGTTCTATTAATTAAACATGTAAATATCATTTGTTGTTTTTTTATTATAAAAATTATACAAGTAATTTTTTTATTTATGTAAATTATATTGACCAATGATATGCCTTAAAATGATAGTCTAATAAATTATGGACTAAGAAACTAATTATAATCTAAAAATTGCATGGAATAATTGAGATAACTATCAAAAATGATCGACATATTTATTTATTAATTTTTTAATAATGCAATTATCATTTTCTAAAAACTAACTTATTTTGATTTTACTATCCCTGGTCTTGATTTTATCTAAATAAAGTTCATAAGTTCGACTCTGAACATTGTTTTTCCCTTTTTTATGTACCACATTCTAAGATACTTTTAAAAAAAGAAAATCACATCAGCTTACTTTTTTCATTTACATATAAAATTTTATGCAAACTTAATTTTAATTATAATAACTAATTTTATACAAACTTTATTTGATAAATACTTATTTTTTATATATATAATTATAATTTAATTATTATGATATTTGAAAAAATAAAAATTATGTCAATATATAAATAAATAAGATAAAATGTGCTTAATTATATGTATCGCACGGATCAAATTAATTTTTTTTATCAGATATAAAAATATTTGATAACTCGTACAATCAAATGTGAATAACTCGTACAATTTTACTGATATAAGCATAAAATACTTTTGAGTCAACCTATTTTTAAGCACTTTTTCGTATAATAAAATGTTTAAATATTGTCATATAAAAATATTATAATTGATCATAATCAAATACTACTTGAAATATAATTAAAGACCCGATGCACCACTTTAGACATTATCAAAAACATATGAAATTAGCAAAGACCTTTTCGATTAATAACCAAAGTAATACACCATGAGTTATAACCAAGTTATAATTTATATATTATGGAATTTTTTGATGTTTTTATTTTTTTCAGAAAAAATATTTTAATACAAATGGAATTCTTGGTTTCTAGTAAATTTGATTAACACAAATGAAGATTTGATTTCAGATTCAAAATACATGTTTTTTTTTAAAAGAAATTTGAAAGAAATTATTTTTATAAGCCTATTTCATATAAGATCGCACATAGTTATAACAATTTTTTTTTTATCAATCATTAAAAAATCTATTTGTATTTGACTTTCAATTATTAAAATTTTTTATACATAAAATATTTTAACTCAAAATTTAAATTTCATTTTAAAAATAAATTATCTTACATCACAAAAATCACCTACTAATGTTATTCAATAAAAAAAATATATGAGTCATGATATTTGAATGAATGAGTGTTCTACATGTCCTGAAGCACCAAGAAAACATCAACCTAAATCAATAAACAAACATGAGATAGTGGATGACACTGCAACCTTTGTTAGAAGGGTTAGGAGAGTTTTTGAATTTGGATGCAATTTCACATTTGAATTCCGAATACATGTCATGTTATTCCGAATACATGTCATCAGAAGACTTGCACATGAAAATATATATATTTAAAAAAAAAGAAAAAGACTTGGCCTAATATAATATACTCCAGTTTCTTCATTGTTGATAAAATGTCAAGATATTGATGAAAACAAGCATTAATGGTAAAACCAAACCCCACACGTTTAATAGTTTACCAATGTCACGAGAACAATGTCGTCACCAAAGTCGTCAAAGTTGCCGTTTTAGATTCTACATCAAAGAGGATTCCATTTTGAGTTTATAATTTAATTATACAATATTTGAAATACATCTTATATGACATAATCACAATTATTAGATATTAATGAAGAATTGGATCATCCAATCCAGACATATGGACTCAACATGACTCAATTTTAAAAATCTAATCAATCAATATTTAAATCCTTCATTAAAATGAGTTTCATGGTAAGTTAGCACGTTCGAACTATACAATCATATAACAATACATAGCTACAAGAATCTAACAATCACAACAAATACATCATTCAATATGTATTAAAAAAATTTACAACTTTAACAATAGAAAATTGTTTAAGATCTCTAAAACAATGAGCTCTAATAACTCTAAATACACTGTAGCTCCAATTGATTTGATGTTTTGCTCTTTGTTTTTATTTTTTTATTTTATTTCTTGCATTGTCAGCTCATTAGAGCTGGCTTAGTGCTCTCTTTTTAGTGGTATGTATCACTACGGTTAACAATAATACTATCAACTAGATGTCACTCAACTATTCACACCTTTAAGTTACAAACGTAATTTTATGACATGGGTGAAATAATTTGAAAATAAAAAATGAAATTTTTTAGGACCATAGTGACATAGAAAGGTAGACTAATTGAGGCCCATCCATGTGAACGAAACTACAAATTGAAATAGAAGGCATCCTTCTTTTACCCGCAACCCCCTCCTAGTTTTGTTTGGACTAATTGACTTGGAAAAGAGCATATATACCTGTTTTTCTTTTTGTTTGGGCGTGTTCCATTATTGGTCTTTGCCTAGGTGGCCGTTGATTTTTTTTTTTTTTTTTTGGACCCATAACACTTTTTTGTTTTTTTAATTTTTTATTTAGAGGGTGTTTGAGAAATGAAAATTTTAGTGAGTAATGTGATTGAATACTTTGATTTTTTAATTATTTTAATCAAAAAGCTAACACTCTAAACGGGTTTTTAGTAGTTGGTTCAAAAATTACAATTTAACAATTAATCATTATTTTAATTATGACTTTTGAATCAATCGCTGAATGATAATTGATTGAAAAAAATGATGGAGAATTTTTATTTTTTTGAGCCCAAATCCAAGGTTTGTAAATAAATAGTCATTGTCTACTAAAATACAAGTTTTCAGATGCGAAATTGTCGACAGGAATCGTCATGAAATGACTAAATGCAGCCAACGAATATAAATTACCTTGATATAATTGTTCTTTAACCTTGATTTGGTTTTTTTAATTATTGTTTTTATATTGCATATGATGCCATGCAAATATAATCCTTGGTTTTCAAAATCAACGTGTGTGGCACTTTTTTGAATTTTTTTTAGGAGAAACCGTGTGGTACATCTAGACTAGTCTTTGTATAAAATAAAAGATCTAGATTAGTCTTTGTATAAATCGGTACCTAGGAGAGGTTAATCTATTATTATTATTATTATTATTAAGTTAAGAGGGACCAGTGGTGTTAGTGTACCATAACTCCTATGGATAAGATAAAAGATTTAACAAAAATGTTTTTATTGAATTCAACATTTTTTATTTTTTTACTTCTTTCAATATGCTTTGACTCCAATACCAATACTAATAAATAATATCCTAAAAGCACTTATTAGTAATGTTCAATTTATAAGTCCCAAAAGAGTTATATCATTACCATTTTTTTTAAATTACAAAGATAGGTATCTTTGTATTATTATGGGTAAATTGGAATTTAAAGCGATTAATTACAAATGAGTCTGTATTTATTTACACACTTTAAATGAATTCATGAACTATTATTGACAAAAAATAATGGAGTTCATATCAACAAAACATATTTCACAATCTATTTTCAAAATTTTTTCAGAAAATTTATTTGAAAAAAAATTCCAAAACACTTATCATAATATTTTTTTGAAAGAAAAAAAATTAAAAATTAAAAATATCATTTTGATATTTATTTTTGTCAAATTTATTTCTATCTTTTTGAAAAATATTCAAAAAATTAAATCAAACATGGCAAAGTCTTTTGATTCAAAATAATCATGAGTCAATACACGTTTTGAATGATAACATCTCAATTTTAATATGAAAAATATTTCATACATTTGGGAAGTGAGTTTTTATGTAGGTTTTTTTAGTTGTAGAATATTATTGGATAAAAAAATTTTGGTGTTTGAAAAGATAATTGAGTTTTTTTGTGGTTGGATGTGATGTTTGTGAGAAAAAAAATGAAATGATTATGGGGTTGAATGCGATATTTTGTTTAGATTTGTTTTTTTTTTTGATTTTACAAAAAGTTTGTCTTTTAGTGTAAAAATTCAAAAAAAACCCAACCCACAAACTTCCCAAACACCACATAATTTTTCTCCTACAAATCTTTTCAAATGACTCAACAAGAAAAAGTAAATTAATGATCCATAGATTAATGCTTGGGTAGGGCTGTTCAAAAATCCGTTCAAACTGGTAATCCGGACCGAATCATACGATTTGGTTCGGTTTTATTAAGAATTGGTTCGGTTTCGGATTAAGAAGTATGAGAACCATAAAAACGGTTCGGTTAATGGATTTTATAAAAAAACCGCGGTTTGAACTGAACCGAGTCGAATTTTAAAAGATATATATATATAATATCAAGTTTTATTTTTATTAATTGGTTTTTTATAATTTTAATGATATTAGGATGGTATATATATGTAATATTAAGTAATGCCTTAATATTATTAGTTTTTATCATGAGTTAAATGTAATTAGTTTGAGTAATTATTTTGCTAATATTAACAATTTATTCTTGTAAATAGAAATTTTTAGAACCGTAAACCAAACCGAAACCGAACCGTTTTTTCGGTTTGGTTCTGGTCCGGTTTTACAAGTGTAACGGTTTGGTCTGGTTGTCAAAATCACAGAATCGTTAGAATCGGTTCGGTTCTTGAATTTTCTCAGAACCGAACCAATCCAGACTGTGTACACCCCTATGCTTGGGAGCACTAAAAATGGAGCACTAGGAGAGCACTAAGGCCTCGTTTGGGAACAGGCTAATTTAGTAACTTTTTGGCTATTTGGCTAAAATATGAGCTAAAAAAAAACTAGTATGTTTGGGATGACTTTTTGGCTTTTTACGAAAAGATGTGCAAAAAGTAGAGAGAAAAGAGAATCTTTGACTTTTTGGTATGGGTTGTTGGCTTTTTGGCTAATTTAGTAACTTTTTGACTTTTTGGCTAAAAATGAGGGTTCCCAAACGAGGCCTAATGAGGTGGTTTTCTTTTTGATGTGATGGTTGTCTCTTGTGTTTTTCTTTTTTTCTTTTATTTTTTACATTTTCCAACTCATTAGAGCTATTAGTGATAGAATTTTTTAGTGGTCTGTATCATTACTGATGATCCATATATCTACACTCTTCTTTTCTCACAAAACCTTTCAATCAACCTTATCACGTCATTTGAATGGATTTGTAAAAAAAAAATTATATAGATATAACAGTGCTATTTTAATATAAGTATATGAGATGTTAGGATGAAAACAAATTTATTTGAGTAATATTAAGAATTTTAAATAATCTATCAAATGTTTTATTAAATCTCTCATATAAATATAAGACTTACACATATATAAATTTTGTGAATCTTATTCTTATATGAAAGATTTAATAAATTATTTGTAATTTATAGTATTTTTCAAGATGATGATAGTGTCGGATAATGGAGGAGCGGTTATTCCGGAGCTCTGACTAGTTTGAGAGGGGGCCACTTGGGGTTGGGTGGAGTAAAGTGGAGTGTAGTGACAATAAACTAACAAAGGGATATGCTTGTCTGTTACCACCAAAAGCAAAACGATTTTATTTATTTATTAAAGTTATGTCGGTATCTATACTATCATATTATGCTAAGGTTGAATTTGGTGCCTTGAAATAATTTTTTTTTCTTCATCATATCATGTGACAAGTTTTTTTTGTATTTAAAAAAATAATAATTTAAATAAAAAAAGTGTAAAAGACATAAACCTAAGATTTCAAGTTTTAGGACGAAAGCATTTACTACATTAATAATACCTATATTGTGATATTAATTTATCTATCATTTATTTTTATTTTTACTTACTTGAATTCTGCTAGTTACTTATAGATTAAATTTTATGATTAAAAGTAAGTCATTAAATACAATGAATCTCACTCGAATGTCATTAATATTCAAGCGTGATTATTTGTAAAATAATATAAAATAAGTGGTTATTTGATAATTTTGAAACATTACTTCATACTAATAAAAAGTATTAAATTTTACTATTTTAGCTAATAAATACCGAGTTAAGGCAACATATAAAAATTTGGAAGTGGGGATGCTGCTGCGCAGCCCGCGCAACAGCGTCTGTTGTGAGGCGATTTCGGCCCATTTCGAGACCCATTTTGATAATCTGAACCGTTTACATTTTAGAATATGTCAAGTAGAACATGCCTGCAAAAAATCAAATTAATCGGATATCATTTACCTATTCATTCACTCCCATTTATATTCATTTTAATCAAGTTAAAATACATTTGTATTTATTTTTGTAGATACAAATGTGAGTGGATAAATGGGTAAACGATATCTGATTAATTTAATTTTTTGCAGGCATGTTCTACTTGACGTATTCTAAAATATGAACGGTTCGGATTATCAAAATGAGCCTCAAAATGGGCCCAAATCGCCGCACAGCAGACATTGTTGCGCGGGTTGCGCAGTAGCGTCCCCACTTCCTACAAATTTATCTCAGAACCATTGGTTTGGGATGTTCTAAATAAGTGCACTTTTTGACTTTTTATGAAATATGAGTTGGGTATAGGTTGAGTTTGAAGTGATGTGGTAGAGAGGTGATATGACTTAAATAAGATGATGTGATTTAAATAAGATAGTGACTTTTTGACTTTTTTAATATATACCAAACAAGGACACAATTAAAAGAGTGTGTATAATAGAAATCATTAATAAAGGTAAGCAGTTGGTCTGGTTACAATCAAGGACACAATTATTTTTTTGTTGTCATTAGTGTTGGGTTAGCAAAGTAAAAGGAAAATAACCAAAATAAAATAAAAGAAAATGATTTGTAAATAAAAAAATTTACACAGAATTTTACACAGAATTTTACATAAAAATGATGTGGTAATGACTTCTTTTTAAAATATATATATGTATATATATATATAAGTTTAGTTGATGGGTTTTGTTTTAAAATAATATATATATATATATATATATATATATATTTGCTTATATAGCACTACTTTTGTAAAATATTCAATAGTTGTAATGGAGATTGTGCTTTGGTGATAGTTGAAAAATGAAAAACATTAATTGCATGGTTATTAATAAAATTTAAGAAAATAAAACTCATAAAGCACACTCATGAAATAATGAATGCTTGAAATATTTTTTGGTTTGTTTGAAAAAGAAAAGTGTTCAAAATTGGTGTTCCTACCAAATGATCAACAAAGGAGGACTGTGTGTCCAAAACTCATTAAGTTGGTGGTGGCGTCAACAAGGCTTTTGCAGTGGTCCAAGCCCACAAATTAAAATAAAAAATTTAAAAAAAAAATAAAAAGTGGGTTATTTTTAACTTTTGTGACCAAGAAGAAAAAATCATATTCCCTTTGTAAAAAAATTCAAAATAACAATGATAAGGTGTCATTGATACGTAATATCACTATTGGATAATAAATTATCAAGTACATATTATCAATTTCATTATATATATGTGACAGTTATAAAATTATTTTGAAAGAGTGGTTAAATTTAAACTGTGTGATTTACTACTTCATATATAGTTTTATTATTAGTTAGTTGTAGTATTGAGTGTAAAAGAATATCATTTTATGTGATATTATTAATTAATAAAAAATCTCGAATATGTGTAGGTTGGTGAAAATCAACATCATCTCTCATTTAAATGATCACTCGCTTTGACTCGCTTTTAATTAAAACTTATTATTGATTTATATGGTGTTATCATTGCATCAAATAAACGTTTCATACAATATTGTGTACTCGTCTAGAGTGTGGTGATTGTCTAGGGTACAAGAACAAAAATATATTGGGTAAATTACACTGATATCTCATGAAATTTGATTCAATTACATTTTATCTCTCTGATATTTTAAAAATTACATTTCTACCCCTATAATTAATAGTCACATTTCATAAACTTTCTGTTTATATAAAAAGTAAAAACTCCTAATAAAAAAATATAGGAAATTATATTGAAAAAAAAAGTAAAGCAAAGCAAAGCAAAGCAAAGCAAAGGAAAGAAAAAAAAAAAGAAGAAGTAAACCAAAGTAAGAAAAGAGAAAGTGTATGAGTTCAATATTTTCATTATGTCTAAATAGTTACAATATAATTGAATCACAAAATTAGTGTAATTTTTCAAATATCAAGGAATAATATGTATTAAACCTAAATCTTGGTTTTTATCTTTGGCTATATAATCACAAAAAGACAAAAAAAAGTTACAAAATCACAAAAAAACAAAAAAATTACAAAAGTATCAAGCTATCCCATATACAAACAAAAAGTCAAAAAAAATATCATTCTATACTAAGGGCAATTTTGTCATTCCAAGGTCAGAAAGTCAAAAAAATTAAACAAGAATACCAAGGTGCCGTTTGGTAACACTTACGTTTTCAAATTTCAGTTTATATTTACAAAAATTTAAAAAACTCAAATAAAAACTTGTTTGGTAAATTTTTGATTTATAAATAAGTGGTTTCAGTTTATAAATTTGGCCAAAAAATGTAAACTCAAAAAATGTGTTTCCGTTTTGAGTTTTTAGTTTTTTTTTTACCACCCAACACTAGCCACCACCCGCCACCATTTTCCACCACCACCACCACCTGCCACAACCACTCACTACCAACCTGCCACCACCAGCCACCTGCCACCCACCAACCACCACCAGCCACCAGCCACCTGTCACCCACTCGCCACCACCACCCACCCCTCGCCACCACCATCACCACCACCACCACCTACCTACCATCCACCCGCCACCACTCACCACTCGTCACTACTATCCACCGCCCGCCACCACCACTCACCACCCATTTGCCACCACCATCCACCACCCGCCACCACCAGCCACCTACCATCTACCCGCCGCCACCACCGCCCACTACCTATCCGCTACCCATCTGCCACCACCACCCACGACCCACCACCACCATCATCACCACTCACTCGCTACCACCGGCTACCGTCACCCACCCACCCACCCACCACCACCACAACCTGTCACCTACCCACCACCACTCGCCATCCGTCACCCACCTGCCACCACTACCCACCACCTACCACCCACCACCCGCCACCGTCACCCACCCACCCACTATCACTACCACCACGTACCCACCGCCACCACCTACCACCACCCGCCATCTGCCATCCACTTGCCACCACCACCGGCCATCCGCCACCCACCTGCCACCACCATCCACCACCCGCCACCGTCACCCACCCACCATCACCACCACCACTACCACGTACCTGCCGCCACCACCCACCACCACCCGCCATCTGCCACCTACCTGCCACTACCACCAGCCATCCGCCACCCACTTGCCACCACCACCCACCACCTACCACCCGCCACCGTCATCCACCCATCCACCCACTACACCACTGCCACCTATCCACCACCACCACCTACCCACCACTACTCGCCATCCACCACGCATCTGCCACCACCACCACCACCACCACCACCACCCGCTACCGTCACCCACCACCACCCGCTACCCACCACCTACCGTCACCACTTTCCACCACCGTCTTCCGCCGTTACTTGCCACCACTTGTCATTTCTCACTCTTTTTTATATTTTTAAAATTTTTTAAATATTTTGTCAATTACTAAACGTGTTTGTAGTTTATGTTTTTCTAAAAATAAACAAAAAATAAACAAAAATCAGTTTATAAAATTTTTATAAATATAAATTGAAAACATAAACGTTACCAAACAGACCCCAAATAACTAAAAAGATCTCTAATTAAAAAAATCAAAAAAATCAAAAAACCAACTAAAAAAATTATTACCAAACCACCCCTAGCTGAAGGACTAAATAATAAGGACGTCAAACCACTCTGCTTAGATAGTCTGACAAGCTGATTATAAGTTAGTTAATAGGTCATTTATTTCGATATAGGAAAACAAAAATGAGCCGTAGCTCGACACCAAAAGCTTGAAAATGGCTTGAAAGAGGGAGAGGAGAAAGAGAAGGGAGAGAGAGAAGAGAAGGGAGGGAGAGGAAGAAGGGAGGGAGGAGATCGTCGCGCCGCACCGCCGCCGATCGTCGCAGCTTCAGATCGTCGCCTCGCTGATCGTCGCACCACCGCCACCGCCTCGCCGATCGTCGCAGTTGCAGTCACAGTCGCAGCCCCGCCTCCTCCTCCAGCCGATTTTTATGGCCCCCTCCCCTCCCCTCCTTCCTCCTCCTCCTCCCTTCTCTTCTTCTCCCTTCTTCTTCTTCTTCTTCGTTCTGCAACAA
Organism: Camellia japonica; assembly: GCA_030407325.1. Lineage (NCBI taxonomy): Eukaryota > Viridiplantae > Streptophyta > Magnoliopsida > Ericales > Theaceae > Camellia > Camellia japonica. The sequence goes on from JAPPVO010000029.1 coordinate 182,434,664, forward strand.
AACACGGAAAAAAGAAAAAAAAGAAAAAAAAAAAATCGACACCAAAACGACGTTGTTTTGGTGTCGAGCCAAAACTCGAGCCACGAGTTTCGAGCTACGAATCGGAACTGATAGGAAAAAATAGATTTGACCAACTTCAAATTAAATTTGGCACAATATATAATTTTGCTATTTTTTTGACAAAATATTTGACTCATCATTAAAATCAGCCATCAGCCACTAATAGGAAAGCATATTACAGTGAAATAATTTTTAACTAGCAATATTACCTACACAACATGCTAACAAGAAAATTAAACAAAATATTCATTGTATAACCTAAATTTATCTAATATACGTTTGTTAACGGGTAATGTTATGTATATAAAAATTTTATATATAATGATTTGATTTATTATGAATTTTTTATTTTAAAACAAAATATCACTAAGAATAAATTTATTTACAATAATGATAATATCGTATCATTTTTATCAAATTTTTTGTATGAAGTTTACGTATGTTTAAAATTTTCTTTTTGTAACCACATAAGAATTTGATCTCAATCAGACGTTATCTTTCTTGATATATTTTTTTGTACACAGATTCAATGCACCTAGTTTTACAAAATTTTAATCGCAACTTTATAACGTTTTGGGGAATGAAATTATTTTTCTTTTTGGATAAATTACAAACATACCTCCTGAGATTTACTTAAATTAAAAATTATCCTATGTGGTTCTAGAAATTACATTATGCCTCCTAAGGTTTCAATTTCATAACAAATAAGTCTTTTTATTAATAAATCATCAAATTAATTAATAGTTTTTAATAATGTTAATATTTTATTTTAATTAATAATTTAGATAATTTTATTCTTGTATAGGTGAATAGTTAGAAATTTTACTTTTTCAATTAATTTTGTTAAATAAAAAATTCTAACAGGAAGATATTTGTAATTTTTCAAACTACAAGAAACAATTCGTATTTTAAGCAAATTTCAGAAGGTGTATTTGTAATTTACCTTTTCCTTTTCTGTTCTTCGTCAAATAAATAAAAAGAAAGAAAGAAAGAAAAATGATAAGTCTAATTGAATTCTTTAAAGAAAAATTATGGCTCCGTCTGGTAAGATTTTGTAGCTATAATTTGAGAATATGAGTTGTATTTGAGTTTATGTGTTTTGAAATTATGATATGAGTGTAGAAAATTTGTTTGGTTATGATTTTTGAATAGAGTGTTGAATTAAGTTTTGAATTGAGTGTAGAATTGAGTTTTGAAAGTTTGATTTGACATGTGAAATAAGAAAATTTGTTTGGTTATGAATTTTGGAAAGAGTTTTCAAAACTTAATTCAAATTGTTATAACTCATAACAAAACACATTACTTTCACATTATTGAAAATTCTGATCAACACTCATAATCAAACTCTTTTTAAAATTCAATTAAAACAATTTATTATTAACAGAAAATAACATTAATCAATTTTTAATTGAAAATACTACAAAGAAAATAATTTTTTTTCAAAATAAATATTCAAAAAATTTAAATCATAAAAATTTAAATAATTTAAATAATCTAAAAAATTTAATAAGTAAAAAATTAAAATAAATATTCAAAAAATTTTAATAATTTAAAATTTTAAAATTTTAAATTTAAAAACAACTCTACACTCAAATCATAACCAAACACATAAAACAAAACTTAATTAAGAAATTATTTTTAAAACTCATAACTAAACACATAACTCGAAACTCCATACTACTTTCATAACTCTACACTCAAATCGTTATCAAATACATAACAAAAAAAATTAAAATATTTAAAAATATTTTTATAAAATAGAGTTTGAATTTATTTTTATAAATTTTTTTAAAATTAAAAAAATTAAAATCGTAATATTTAAAAATTAAAATATTTAAAAATATTCAAAAAATTAAAAAAATCGTAACATATTTAAATATTAAAAATATTTAAAATTTTAACAAAATTAAAATATTGATTTGAATTGAGTTTTGAAAAGAGTTTTGAATTATGTGTTTGGTTATGAGTTTTGAAAAGTAATGATTATGTTTTGAATTGAGTTTTGAGAAATAAGTGTAAAATTATGATTTAAAAACTCAAAATAAATACCAAATGAGTGAAGCTATAATTTAAGAGGCTTACCAAACGGAGCCTAAAATACTGGCTTTGTTATGCTAATTTTGGGATCAGATTCACTGTCCTCATCAGATATAAACTGACTTACAATTGTCCATTATTTATTTATCTTCTGAATCTTCCTGACTTTTTGAGACTCGAAAAGTTGAGTATAAATAAATAAATAAATAAAATAAAATAAAATTAAGGCAATTTCAAATTTTCATTTATCTATTTGTTTTCTACAAAGTTCAGTTGTTGGATTGTCCCCCCCCCCCCCCCCCAAAACAAAAAAAAAAAACAAAAAAATAAATAAAATAAAAATAAAGATGGTTGCCACAAGGAGCCCATGGGATCTCTTAAATCCATTTTGGCCTATTTTCTTCAGCTTTTATATTCTTCTTTAAATATATAATTAAGGGCCGTTTGATATCGGAATTTTTTAGTAGTGTTTAGTTTTTTTTATAAGATGAGAAAATTAGTGTATTTCAAAATGACTTTTTTAATTCTATGAAAATACATGAATAATTGATGTGTTTGACTCATTGTTTTCAAACTCGGACCGGACCGGCCAGTCGGACTGGTTGAACCGGGCCTTGTTCCGGTCCGGTCAACCTTCTAAACCCGGATTGGGGCCAAAATCGGAAAAAACTGGTGACCCAGTGGCCGAACCGGCCAAAACTGATCTGTCTTTTTTTTTTTTTTTTTGGGTTTTACTTTTTTTATTTTATTTCTTTTTTTTTCTTTCTTATATATTTATATATATATATATATAAATATATTTCAAAATTTTGACTAAAAATTCTTATTTCAAGAGTCTCTTTTCATAAGAAAGAGTCTCATTGAAAGTTTGAGAAGATTATGAAAGTCTATTCCTATTTATAGGAAAAGATTTTTCAAAGAGAACCTACAAAATTCTATGTGGGATTCAATCAAATTATTTGAAACATATTGATTGGAGGGAGAGTTGAAAATTTCATTTCCCTCCAAAATTAAATCTAGCATTCAATCAATTTATTTGGAGGGAATGTTTAAAAAATTTAATATCTTTGAAATAAGTGACTTTTTTTTTTATTTATCAATTATGACTTTATTAAATATTATTAATAAATACTATGCAACAATTTTTATTTTTATTTGATTATTTATATATATTTTTTATTTATTTATAATTTATAATTATATTTTATAATTATATAATATTAATTATGACGTCACGTCACGGTTCGACCTCTTTGATCCGACGGTTGAACCGGTGATCCGTCCACCCGATCCCTTTTCCGATTCGCTCATCGGTCTGATTTTGAAAACATTGTTTGACTTGCATTTTTAATAAATTTTTAAAAATTAACTTAAAAGTTAGGTTTTCAAATGACCCTTTAGATTGTAGATAATAATAATAATAATAATAATAATAATAATAATAATAATAAATTTGAATAGCACATGATATGCGACTAATATGGTGTGATATGAAATGAAAATTGAGGTCCTATTTTTGGAATGATTAAAGTTATATATATTTTTTGTTTTGTTGCAAATTCTTGTAATATAATTACAAGCCACATAGGGCGTGTTTGATTCGTGGGATTAGAGGGGGGACTATCCACTATTTGGATTACAATCCAAATAGTGCTCTTTGTCCGCCGTTTGATTTTTTTTTAGTCCGCCGGACATGGAGTCCGGCCGGACTCCTTGTTCCCCATATGGGGGACTATTGTGTCCTGGGGAGGGGGTGAGACAGAATGTGAGGGACTATCCACTGTTGGGATTAGATGCTAAAATGATTATTTTGACCCTCTACTATTTAATTATGTTTTATATTTACTAAAATTCAATAAAATTTAAATGTCTCAATTTAAAAATAAAATAATTTTATTTAACTTTTTATTGATGTTTTATTTATTTAATTTTTTAAAATAATTTTTTATAGATATTTTATTGATGTTTTATTTTAAAATTTTGTTTATAATTTATTTAATTTCATTATTTAAATTTTAATTAAAAAAATAATATAAAATTTTTATACAGGTTATACAGTATTAAATGAAATTTTAATGATTTATTAAATAATATAAAAAAATAATGTCTTCTGTATTTTATTAAAACAAATTTATTTAATAAATCATTTTGTAAAATTTTAAAACAGTAATGGTGTAAAAAATTTTAACACAGTAATGCTTATCCACGAATCAAATTTTAATAAAAATAATGGTTACACAGTAATGGTAACACAGCAATCAAATTTTACCCTTTTTATTTATTTAATTTAAAAAAAATAAATTTATTTAATTGTGTAAAAAATAAAATAAAATAAATTTTTATTTAATTTAGCTAAAAATAATTAAAATATTAAAGATATGTTTAATATTGTTATTACTTAGTAAATAATTGAAAAAGGGTAAAATAGTCTTTTGTTCATTTATCCTATCCAGTCCGTCCAACCAAACGTTGGATTCACTAAAAATAATCCTTTCCAGACATTTAATCCCATGAAAAAACAAACACAGGATACATATCCAATTCAACCAAATAGTCCGGGAGATTCACAGTCCCAGGACTCAAGTCCGATAGATTCTATTTCCCCTTATCCAGTCTGTCCAATCAAACACACCCATACAGTATGCACTTTTAAAGGGTGTTTACTAAAAAATATTAAAATTAAGCTCATAAAAAAATTATTAAAATTAGTTTACACTCATACTTTAATAAGTGAGGAGTGAGGATTATCTCAAACAGGGTGTTAATGGTTGTTTTTAATTCTGTCATCTAATGAGAACTTTAAAGGACGATTGCATACCAATAAACATGGTGGCAAGCATGTTTGGAAAGAGGGAAAATTTAGATAACACTGGTTTTCCAACGTAAGAAAACAACTCCAACACCACGTATTTCATTCTCTCTCTCTCTCTCTCTAATGAGAGATTCTGAGATCATTCATCACTTCCACGAACAAAAAGACAGTGTTTGTGTATAGAAATCGTCATTCCAACATCCAAGTGGGGCTAGAATGTGTGTTTATGCACCGGCCAAAAATAAATTTAAATAAAAAAGAAAAAGAAAAGAAAAAGAAAATAACATTCAATTAGGTAAATGTATCTGTGGAAGCCAATCCACGAAGAAAAGGAGGAAACAAAGAGCAAAAAATAATAATCACTAGAAGAAAGTAGACAATGAGGATATATAAATGATGAAAAGATATGACAAGATGATATAAAATAAGGGATACAAGTTTGTTCAATTGAATATAAATTAGATGAGCAAATTATAAGACAAGAAGCTATAAAATAAGGAAGAAAAGTATGGACAAGTTGAAGACTCCACTCAATAAATACTAAATTAAAGAATTTTAAAAAAAGAAAGAAAGAAAGAAAAGTGATGATGCAACTACTCCGAAGGAGGATGGGTCAAGTTGGTCCAAGATTCTAATGGGTCTGCTGACCTTGATGTCCACGGAGGGTGTCTGCAAAAAGATACAAGGGGGAGGTAATCCCTGGACGGACACTCTGACGATCGAGTTAGGATAGAATAGATTGATTGTGTCGTGAGGTAAGAAGGGGATCAAGAACTTAACCTTTTACGCATCTGCGAAAGCGTCCTTCTATCCTTTGCTCATCATTTCTTGTCCATTCCAGACTGTCATGTTGGCCGAAAGTCTATATTCTAACTCGCATCGTTCATGGTGAGTCTGTCGTCTCCGTCGTGAAGGGTTGTCGTATTTAATCCTGTAAGAGCCTCATTAATTGTTAATGTGTAGGTGCAATAACTTTGTAGAGTCTTTGTCTGCTTACGTGGCTAGGCCTTTACTTGACAGGTGTTTGAATGTTATTGGTCCTGGCCTAGAGTTGATTTCTCAGAGTTATTGGGCTTTGATCATTGGGATGTGAATTGGGTCTCGATCCGTAGGTTGGGCCCTCTTGGGCGCCCATCGGTATCAGTAGTCCTCCATTCTCTAGTGCAGCTTTAGTCCAACGAAGGAAATAAGAAAGGTGGAGGGAGTTCTCTAAGCCCGGATAGGAGGTAGGGGTAGGGCGGGAGAGGGGGTGGCAGAAAGGAAACGAAAGACTGAGCGATCGTGGAGGAGGAGACCGGGAGGGACGACCAAGCGGTAAGGGCAGTCGACTGTAGGGATGGTCGATCGTGAGGGTGGTCGAGTGGGATAGTCAACCAGGAGAAGGGTAGATCTCGAAGGAGGCTGAGCGGGATGATCGACCAGAAAGAGAGCTGATTGTGAAGGTGCCCGAGCGGGACAACCGACTGGAAGTAGGGCCGACCACGAAAGGGGCCGAGCGGAATGGTCGACTGGGAGGATGGTGGATCCCGAAGAAGGGCCGACCATAAAGGAGGCCGAACGGGATGACTGACCGGAAGGAGGGCCGACCGTGAAGGTGGGCGAGCGGGACGACTGACCAGAAGTAGGGTCGACCACAAAGGTGGCCGAGTGGGATAACAGACTGGAAAGAGGGCCGGAAAGTCAATGGCAGCGCATAGGGTTCGAGGAGTGAGTAAGCATGGGATGATGTGAAGTGGAATAGACGAGAGAGAGAAAAAAGAAAGGGTGAGTAGGGGGAGGGATTGAAGCTGTACACGTGGCGGGATGGGAAGCCACAGATAGGAAATACGAATCGATGTGGGGAGGGAAAAAGGCTGGTGGTGGGGATGTGGAAAATGCGGGGATTAGTACTTGTTTGTCAAATTTCAAACTGGCGAATTTTAACTGCGATCCTTGGAACACAGGCAAGCCCTGGGCATTTGGACTGGTGCAATTTACGTTCCTTATTGTGAAGAATCAACACATTCCGGACTAGAGCTCTTACATCTCGATGGACTCTCCCCTCTTTCACTTCGCCAATTTCCTCACTCCCGTGACCAAGGCGATATATAGAAACATGAAGGAGATGGCACAAGATCCAAGGTTTTAAAAAGCGGTTACGGTCGCCGTAACGGTCGCAGTGGTGCGGTTACGGGGTGTAAAGGTCATAGCGTAACGGTTGCGGTAATCGGAACCGTGAATTTTTTTATTTTTCACACAATTTGAAAAAAACTTACCGATACGCATATTTTTTTTCCATGATCATATTTATTGAGTTTAAAATAAATATTGATCAATTTTTATAAATTTTTAAGTATGATCCAATATATTTCATATTTTTAAATCACTATAAACTAAGTTTTGTACATTTTATTTTAATAATTAATGACTTTATATTATACAAAAAAATCAATCACTAACTATTATATATAAGATAAATAATGACAAAAGTAAACGAATAAATAAGAGCCTAAATATATATATATATATATATTTTAACCAAGCCAAATAGATAATGACCACACTTATTATTATTATTATTATTTTATTACTATTATTATTATTATTATTATTATTATTATTATTTTCAAACAATATATAGATAGACACACACAAACAAAATGGTTGAGTGAAGCAGCTGAATAGAATAGCATAGGTCTTACAGCTTCAACAAATTAATAACATGTTCTTCTTCTTCCCTTTTCTCTCTCTCTCTATTGTTCCTCCATCTTCTCTCTGTATTTTCCCTATTCTCTCTATTCCTCTTCCCCAATTTTCAACTTTTTTTTTGTGTTTTTTTTGAAAGAAGCAGTTCAGAACCATTACGTAACGGTGTGTAACAGGTCATTACGGCACCGTTACGACCGCTACGGCCGACACACTTGTGAATCTCAATCACACTACAAAAGCGCCATAACGGGTGGTGGTAACCACCACAACCGTTATGTAACAGCGTTACATAACGGTTCTGCTTTTTAAAACCTTGGGTGCCAGTGATGACATTGGATGCGTTAGGGAATGATAACAGAGTGGCATTGGCGGAACAGTATAGAGTAGAGAGGCGGGAAGAGAGGGTTGTGGAGCGGCCAGTGCGACCCTCGCCAGGGACAATGATAGTGGCGCTCCAGTCGATAAGCCAAGTGGCGCCCGACTACTGGTATACCAAGGTTGACAAATCCACGATAATGGTAGAGGATCTGGAGGAGCTGCGAAGCAAATACTAGATTTTGGCGGAGGTAGAGTTGAGAGTGCCCACGGCGAGTCAAAGGGCTTTTAATGCGCGGCCAATTGAGTTGGCGATGAATGAAGAAGCGTTGCGAGGAGGTCTAGGGCTGCCCTTTCCACAGCTGGTGATCAATGTGCTAAATCGCCTAGAGGTGGCCCCAGGACAACTGATGCCGAACGCGTAGAAGATTCTATTCGCGTGCGCAATTGCTTTGCCATGGGCAATCGGAGGAGAGAGAATGACGATGGATGAATTTTTCTCCTGTTACAAGACGTCAGGGCAATAGGAGACATCGGTGACCTTACAAGCCGTAGCAAGAAGGGGATTGGTGGAGGGATTACCCTCATCGGTGAAGGGCTGGAGGCCAAACTGGTTTTTTGTGTTGGCGAGTAGCGGAAGAGGAGTGCACACAAGTTGGAAAGTCCCCACCAAGTCGTGGGAGCCAAAGATAGATGCCGATGTAGAGAAGAGGGTCAAATAGGTAAAGGAGTGGAGGGAGAAGGAGAGGCTAAAGTAGGAGGACCTTGTCCAGTCCTTAGCCCTATTTGCCTTGAATCTGGGGCCGCAACCAAGCGAAGGTTCGTCACCAGAGGAGATGGAGGCGAGGGGGAAATCTCAGGAGGCAGAGGACAAGGGAGCTTTTGCAATGGCGGATAAATATAAGGAGAGAGAACTAGACCCAGCGCCTAAGTTGGTTGGGATGAGGTCGGTCCGACCATGCCCCAAGCCATTGGGAGAGAAGGACTTGACCGACTTTGTGCCTTTACAAGCACTAGTGGATCTGTTGAAGGAAAGAAGTAGGGGGGAGATGGAGTCGATGTTGAAGAAAAAGAAGAAGATGAAGGTGGTTGTAGAGGGAAGTAAGGGAGGACTGGTATCGAAGAAGGTGAAATGAGGGTATTGGAGTTGCCTCAAAGTTAGGAGGGGGAGACTAGGGTTGGTGTGGGGGCAGAGGAAGGATCGGTCAAGTTCCCAAGTAGCCAAGTAGTAAACGAAACAGACGAGCGGCAAAGGTTGGCGGAAACTGACCGGTTAGTAGATTTGCCTTCCAAAGACGTGCCCTTACAAGATGTGTCCCCAAGTCAGGAGGTAAGGAGAGAGCGGGTGAGTGGAGCAGAGACCAGCGTCGCGCTGAGGACAGCTATGCATCACGTTCACGCGGTGGTCGGCTGCTTGGCGAGTGATGAGGGTGAGGCCAGGGTCGCCGCAGATCGTCTGTTGGGGGTTGTTGAGGACGCGGCTATGCGGAGTATGACACAATTTAAGGAGGTCGACCTGATGAGAGGGTTTTTCTCAGCGTAAATGAAAACAACGACCCTGGCGGCGGCCTTACTAGGCAATGCAGTGGGGGCGAAAGTGGAGGCGGAGATGCTAAAGGCCCAATTAGAAGGAGTACGGGCATAATTGCAAAACTTAAGGGCGGAAGCAGCTAACTGGAGAAAGGTAGCGCGGAGCGCCTACGCAAAGGGCCTGGCCTATGCTCAGAGGGCGAAAAAGATAGAAGTTTTGGCAGTTGTGCAGGGTTACTTGGCTGAACGCGCTAGGGTAAGCCAGGTTGGGTTCACCTTCAAGTTGTCAGTTACCAAGTCTGAACTTGAAGTGTTGCGCCAGAAGGCGGTATCACTAGAGTTTGAGCAGGTGGGCGAGCGAAAGAAGGTGGGCGAGGTCCAAAAAGCCTATAATACCACCAAAGAGAGATTGGAGAAGGCCCTCATAAATAATGAAAAGCTGGGCGATCAAGCCCTGAAAGACAAGGAAGAGGCAGATGCGTGTATTGCTGAGTTGGAGAGGGCCTTGGGAGAAGAGAGGGCCAAGACTGTAGAGTTAGCTAGGATGATGGCGTCTGAGAGGGCTGCCTATTTGGACCTATGCGTGGCACCGGTGGAGCAGTTTAAGGCGTCACCTGAGTTCCAAATGGCCATTGACACGGTGATGGCGAAGGGCTTGGCCAAATAAGGGGAAGGTGGTGCTAGCCCGTCAGGAGTGGCTACTGCTAGGAGGACCGAAGAAAAAATAATCTAGGGTTTTCAGCAGTCAGACTACTACAAACATGAGATGAGCCAGTACTGGTACAGCAGTTGGACAAGCTTCAAGTACGGGGCGCAGGAGTTGTTTCCAGATATGGACCTTAACCTAGTGAAGCCAGAAGAGGAAGACATCACCCAGACTCCGCTGGATGAGGGGGTGGAGGAGGAAGACTTGGCATCCAATGAAGAGGAGTTAAGATTGGGCCTTTTGTTTGGTTTTGTTTGTTTGTTTTTGTTTTGTTTTGTTTTGTTTTTTGTTTTTTGTTTTTTGTTTTTTGTTTTTTGAGAGAGTTCCTTGTAAAGAATGATTGAAATTTGTAAAGAACTTTTGTTTATAAAGAATTTGTATTTTGTAAAGAATGGTTGAAATTTGGAATTGCAATGATTTGTCTAAGGAGACCTATAAATGAATTAAACAAGGCGTGTAACTTATCTGCCAAAAATTAGTCAAAACGGCTTGTTACTACAGTTTGTAATAAAGCTAAGTTATAGAAACTGCTGTGTGTTTTACCTTTGGGAGTGTGCTCAGTTTGGCTGAGGCTTTGCTTAGCTTAGTTTGGCTGAGCTTTTCAAGCTTAGTCTAGCTGAGGCTTTGCTGAACTCAATTTGGCCAAGCTCTTTAGGCTTAGTTTGGCTGAGGCTTTGCCTAACTCAGTCTGGCTGAGCTCTTTTGGCTTAGTTTGGCTGAGGCTTTGCTTAACTCAGTCTAGCTGAACTCTTCATGCTCAATTTGGCTAAGGCTTTGGAGGGCTCAGTCTAGTTGAGGCTATGTTTTAGGCTCAGTTTGGCTGAGGCTTTGTTTAACTCAATCTATTTGAGCTTTTTATGCTCAGTTTGGTTGAGGCTTTGGAGGGCTCAGTCCGACTGAGGCTATGTTTAACTTAGTCTCGCTAAGTTTTTCATGCTCAGTCTGGCTGAGGCTACATTTAACTCAGTCTGGCTGAGTTGTTCATGCTCAGTCTGGCTGAGGCTATGTGTAACTCAGTCTGGCTGAGCTCTTCATGCTCAGTCTGGCTGAGGCTATATGTAACTTAGTCTAGCTGAGCTCTTCATGCTCAATCTGGCTGAGGCTTTGTCTAATTTTGGATTAAAGCACGACACAGATAATGGAATCTTGAATTGTTGTCATAGGTCTGCGATCATAAATATATGCATTGCGTAGCAAGGGCCAAAATGGACAAGTGTTCCGATTAGCAAAATGAAACATATACCAATTTAAATCAAACAAAAAGTAGGAAATGTCGCTTTATTGGAAATAGTGTTTCAAGTATTCGGCATTCCATAGATGAGGAAGGTCTCTGCCCTCCATATCTTGGAGACGGTATGTACCTGGGCAGGGTCTTGTTTTGACGATATAAGAACCTTCCCACTTAGCTGCTGTAGACACCTCATTTTTGACCGTCCTCAAGACTTGGACGTCACCATTTGAACACTTGGTGATCATCCATGTTCGTGTTCGTCTTGAGTTCTCGGAGGTTTCGGCCGCGTGCCTTGCCTCAAGACCTCTCGACTTCTGTTTTGCTTTTGGGGACGGGAAATGGCTTGATTGGACATCCCCACACCTCACCGGCCATGGCTTGAGGCCACCGGCTATTGGTGATGGCCGGTCGGCACTATTGGTGGTCGGTCGGTACCTTTGGTCGCTGGTCGGTACGTTTTGCGGCCGGTCGGCATCTTTTGTGGTCGGTCGGCCAACTTTGTTGGCCGATTAGCCATTTTTTCTGGCCGAGACCTTTTCTTGAGGGGGTTTGAACCTTTTGAACCCCCTGTTTTAGCTTCTTGACGAAGCTTGAACCTTTTGAACTCCCTTGGTTTAGCTTCTCCAAGAAGCTTGAACCTTTTGAACCCTTGGTTCTAGCTTGAACCTTTTGAACCTTTGCTCTAGCTTCTCTAAGAAGCTTGACCCTTTTTAGCTTCTCCAAGAAGCTTGAACCCTTTTGTTTTAGCTTCTCCAAGAAACTTGAACTCTTGTCTAGCTTCTCCAAGAAGCTTGACCCTTTTGTTTTAAGCTTCTTGAAGAAGCTTGGACCTTTTGACTTAGCTTCCCTTGGAAGCTTGCCCCCTTTGACCCTTTTGCCTTAGCTTCTCCAAGAAGCTTAGGCCTTTTGCCTTGCTCTATAAATAGAGGGCCTCTCCTCCCATTTCAAGGGTTGAAAAATCTGATATATAAGATACATATATATCACTCTCTCTCTATATCTCACACTCTCTCTACATTTGTGTGGGTTAGAAGGTTCAAAAGGGTCTAGTTCTTACACCTTTGCACACCAACTCTTGGCCTAACACCTCCATCATCAACCTAAGGATCTTGGAGGCCATTTTCAGAGGCTAAGGGACTGTTTTGTTGGACCAAGAAGCTGCTGTCCCCTCTTGGCTACAAGGGTAATCTCTTTTCCCTTTTTATTCCTCGTTTTTGCATACACTTTTAGCCTATCTTGAAAGCATATTTGGGCTTTGTCATAAACTGAAAAAGTCTTATTTTGAGCTATTTTTGAAGTTTGTTTAAGATCAATTTTGTGTTTGGGGTTGTTTACCCCCTCTTAGGGCTTGTTTGGCCCTATTTTTGTGCTATTTTGGTGAGCTCCGGGACCACCTTGTTTGGGCCTCCTCACCACTGAAATCTTGAGGGATTTCAGTGGTATTTCAGTGGTGATGATGGTGGTTTAAGGTCCTAAGAAGGAGAGGGCCATCCCCTCTCATTGTTGTCTTCAAAAAGTGCCATTTTAGCCTCATGTATGAGCACCATTTTTAAATTCATGTTGGCCATGTCTTAAGTGTTATTTGTGCTTATTTTGCCATGATATAGCACTGTTTTTACTTGGTTTAGACATACCATGCTTAGCTTGCATACATGTCTAGTAATGCCATGATTTGCCTTAACATGTGCCTAGCATTTAGACTACCATGCTCATGTGTTTTGGCCTAGCTTTGTGAAGCTTTTATGCTTGTTTTAGTATGCTAAGGGACTGTTTTCGGTCATTTGAGTCATCCATGCTTTGCTTTGCATAGCTATCATGCAAACTCTCTTGTATGCCTTGAGCATTGACCCCTCTAGCATGCCATCCTTGCATCATTTCAGTGGTTTGGAACCACTTGTCATGTTATTTCAGTCCTTGTGGCATGCCTATATGCTTGCATTTGATACCCCTTTAATGCGTTAAGAGGTTGTTGTTCTATGCTCCATGTTTAGGCCCTTGTGCATACATGCTTGTGGGTGTGTTTTCATGCCTTTGTTGCATCATCATGGCCACTAATTTTGGCATGCTTGAGAGCTACCCATGTTAGTGTAAGTCCATCTCACCATGTTGTTGCATGTTTGTTTCATTGTGCATGTTGTTACATGCTTCCCCCATGTTCATGTTTGCATACTTGCCTCCATGCTCATGTTGCATACTTAGCTCACATGCTTAGGTTGCATTTGGCATGCATGCCTTGCCTCTTGATTAACCATGATTGAGGTTGGGCCTCTTGTTTGTTTGTATGCATTTCATTCCATATTGAGTTGCACACTTGGCTCCTCGGGCCACCATGCATTGAAATGCGTGATTGGTGGTTCGAGAGTCAAAAACCATACTCCCTTGAGTCTTAAACATGATAGGGAGGGTGGTGGTGCAAACATTGCTTTGAAAATGCTTTGCCATGCCTTGTCTGTCCTCTGCTGCTGTCAAAACAGGTTTCTACAGGAAGTTATGGCCGGCCGGCCATCTATAGTGCCGACTGACCATGCATGGATAGCCGAGAGCTAACTGGATGGTCGATAATTATCCTGCCATGGCCGGTGATGATTCCACTTGGTCGGTGGTGTTCCACAGTGTCCAGAGAGTGTTCCTTGGGAATTGTGCAATTTTCAGAGGAGCAAAGCAGGGAAAACAGAGGCAGCTTGTGCATGGCGATGTATTTCCGAGCGGAGCCGGGCATGCATACATTCATCCCTCTTCCCGAGGCCTTTTACTGCTTTCTATAGCTTAGTTAATTTGTTTAATTGTTAAGTGGTTATGTAAATAATTAGTTAGCTTGTTAGTTGATTAATTTGTATTATTCTTTCGAACCCTCCGAGCGATGACGCAGTTGTAATAAGCGTGCGTGTGTGTGATGCATGTTTTCCAACCCCCATTTCTTTTTCCCTTTAATTTAACCGCTTATGATGGTTAGTATTAGGGCATATTTCAATTAGCATCCTTATGCTATGCATGTTTGCATCATTCATATGTATTGCATGCACCGGGCTCGGCGCATCATACTAACTGTATTGTATTTCAATTCCGAGTTGAATACATGTTAAGTGTTGCATTTCGCATGCCATTGTAGAATAGCCGAGCCTATCTTAGTTGCATTTTGCATGTGTTGCATTAGCCATCTTAACATGAACTAGGATCATGCATTTGATTACTAACTAGTTTCTGTTTTGGCTCGGAGTACTAGGTAAGCTTTTATGCTTTAGCATCCTTGCATGTGTGTGAGTGTTTGCCATGACAGCATGCTTGCCATGAGGCTAATTGCTTATGTGATATAACTGCCTGAATGCCTGTAGGTGAAGGTTGGATTGTTTGAATTAGAATAATTCATTGAAATCCGTATTTTAGCCTACTTGCGAGTAGCAAATCTCAAACCATTTTCAAACAAATGGATATGCAATGCTTTGTTCCAAATTAGGCGATCTAGTCTATACTTTTGTGTCGTGCGCATCACATAGTAATTCTAGCTAATTAACTGGAATAAGAACACATAACATTTTCAAAATCGGATATCATGGTTAGTAGAGGCCGATCTTCGGATCGGGCGAGAGGGGGTGCTCATAGCTGACCTTTCCCAATCGTACCCAAGTTCCTGAGCCGAGACAACTTTGGTGATGACGGACACGTAGTCTTTGGCACCGAGTCAGGGTTTCCTAAATTCTCCCATAAAAAAATATTTAGGTGGCGACTCTGTATCTAGCAAAGCAGTCCATGTTTGGCACTTCTTTCAAAAATCTGCTTCTCAAAACGATTTGTCGGATTTGGACTCTTTGGTTCAGATTAAGAACCGTGACAAAACGAGTCCGAACTGTGGTAGCATAAGTCCCTCGGGGCGCGTCCACAGCTGCTAGCTTGCCCTCAGATAGGTTTTTGGTGGCGAGAGTGGCTTCGCATAAGACGAGGTCTCCCACTGTGAATCCCCTCAGTCGGACTCTGCGATTATAGTGTCGCTTTGCTTTTTGTTGGTATGAGGCCAGTTGGACGGCGGCCATTTTCCGCAGTTCCTCGATGAGGTCTAGGTTAGCCCTCCGAAGGTCTTCGTTTAGGTGTGGATTGGAGTGGATGGCCTTAGGCGTCGGTTGGCCAACTTCCATAGCGATGACTGCTTCGGCGCCATATGTTAGGCGAAATAGGGTCTCCCCAATTGAAATTCGGGCGATTATCCGATAGGCCTAAAGGACGTTTGGCAATTCCTCTGCCCAGAGGCCCTTGGTGGTGTCCAGCTTGGTCTTGATGATTTTCAGCAGGGAACGGTTGGTAACCTCCACTTGACTGTTGGCTTGAGAATGGCCTGTGGAGGAAAAACAGGTCTTGATATTGAGTTTTGCACTGAATTCCTTGAACTTGGCGTTGTCAAACTGTTTGCCGTTGTTGGAGACAATGGCTTGAGGAACCCTAAAACGACACACAATGGACTACTAGATGAACTTAGTGGTATTCCGCTCAGTGATCTTGGCAAGAGGTTCTGCTTCGACCTACTTGGTGAAGTAATCGATGGCGACTACGGCAAACTTTACTTGGCCTCTGCCGGTCGGCAAGGGACCCACGAGATCGATTTCCCATTTAGCAAAGGGGTAAGGGCTACTAAGCGTGATCAGCTCCGTTAGAGAGGCATGGGGGATGTTAGCGAAGCGTTGGTATTTGTCGCATTTTATCACAAAATCAGCGGCGTCCTGGCCAAGTGTGGGCCAAAAGTAACCTGTTCGAAGAATTTTATGAGCTAGAGATCGTCCCCCAGAGTGATTTCCATAAACTCCCTCATGTATTTCTCTTATTATATAGGTTGCTTGATCATTGTTGAGGCATCTAAGGTACGGCCGTAAAAATCCCCTCTTATACAAGATGTTGTTAACAAAGGCATAACTTAAGGACCAAGCCCTTAGTTTGGCGGCCTTATGTCTGTCTGTAGGTAGTATTCCCTGTTTAAGAATTTGAGAATGTCCTGGGTCCACGGGATAGGTTTATTCTAGAGCAGATGGATTACTTGCGAATTTGGTGAAATTGTTGAATAGGTCACGTACTTAACCCGGACGCCATAGTAGAGGTCTGATTGATCTGCTGAGGCTAATTGTGCCATTTCATCTGCCTGAGAGTTCTCTAACTTGGGGACATGCCGGATATGAAAGCTGTTAAAGAGGTAGGTCAAAGGAAGAACAATGTCCCTGTATGAGCGCATGACTTCTTCCTTTGCATCAAACTCACTTGTTATCTGTCCGACTACCAACTGAGAGTCGCTAAACACGCGGAGATGGTCGACTCCGACATCTCTAGCTAGTTGGACACCTGCTATGAGGGCTTCATACTCGGCCTGGTTGTTACTTGTCGTAAATAGGAATCGAATGACACATTTGAAGTATTTTTCTTCTGGGGTGGTGAGGATTAAACCGACTCTGCTACCCTCTTTGCGGGATAAACCATCAACACTAAGGGTCTAGGAGTGAGGGTCTTCTGTATCAGCAGTGATCTGTGTTGGTGGAGGAGGTGTATTCGGAGTGAGATTAGTGAACTACAAGATAAAATCGACGACGACCTGGCCTTTGATAGCTGTTCGAGGTCGGTAAGAAATTTCATACTAGCTTAGTTCAACAAACCATTGCATGAGTCTGCCTGACGATTCTGGTTATTGCATGACCTTTTTCAAAGGTTGGTCGGTGAGGACCACTATGGAGTGAGCTTGAGATAAAGGTGAAGGCGTCTGGAGGTGATGACCAAAGCGAGGGCCACTTTTTCTAACAAGGGGTAGTTTTGTTTTGCCCCCCGAAGTGTGCGACTGATATATTAAACCGAGCGTTGGACGGAGCCATCTTCTCTTATGAGGGCAGCACTAACCGTGGTGTTGGAGACGACTAAGTAAAGGAAGAGGGTCTCGCCTGACAATGCTTGAGAGAGAAGAGGAGGGTTAGCCATGCATTGCTTTAGTTATTGGAAGGCTTTCTCGGACTCGGCGTTCCATTTAAAAGCTTGCCAGAGAACTTTGAAGAATGGAAGACATTTGTCAGTTACTCGGGAAATGAATTGGTTGAGGACGACTACTCTGCTAGTGAGCCGCTGAACCTCCTTTACTGTTCGGGGGGATTGCATTTCCATTAGGGCTTTAATCATCTCCAGATTGGCCTCGATACCTCTATGGCTGACTATGAAACCCAAAAACTTACCAGATCCGACGCCAAATGCGCACTTTTCTGGGTTTAGTTTCATCTTATACTTACATAGGGTTTGGAAGGTCTCCCGTAGGTCTGTTAGGTGATCAGAGGAGAGTATGCTTTTGACGAGCATGTCATCGACGTAGACCTCCATGTGCCGGCCGATCTGATTCTTGAAAATGGCATTAGACAGACATTGGTAAGTAGCTTCTGTATTCTTTAGACCGAATGACATCACTCGGTGAATGATAAGTTCCTCTGTCAGTAATGAAAGAGGTGTGTTCTTGGTCATTAAGATTTGATTATAGTTGGAGAAAGCATCCATGAAACTGAGCATCTAATGGTCGGCCGTAGCGTTGACTAGGAGATCGATTAGGAGAAGTGGGTAGCTATCCTTAGGACAGGCTCGGTTAAGGTTGTAGGTGACGCAGAGTCTCCATTTTGTCATTGCTTTTGCAGACAAAGATGATGTTAGATAGCTATTTGGGGTAGTCTACATTTCGAATGAACTGGGCCTTCAACAGCTTGTCCACCTCAAAGGCAATGAGGATATTGCGTTTTGGATGGAAGATGAGCTGTTTGACGGAATGGTCAGAACTGGGGCTCAATACTAAGGTGATGGGTAATGAAAGAAAGGTCGATACCTGGCATGTCCGAATGAGTCCAAGCAAAGACATCCTTATACTCTGCTAAGAGGGTTGTGAGGTCAGCCTTGGCTAGAGAGGACAGTTGGCTGCCAATTTTAGCCGTTTTTGTTGAGTCGGTAGGATCAATGGCTATTTCGACCAGTTCTTCCACTAGTTTGGCTCTAACTAGTTCTTCCTCGTCTCGAACATCAAGGTCTTCAATGATCATAACCTTCTTCATCTTGAAATTTTTTAGCGAGGTGATGTAGCACTCTCTTGCCACGGTCTGTACCCCTCAATGTGCCGACCCCTTGATCGGTGGAAAATTTCATGGCTAGATGGTAGGTGGAGGTAACAGCTTACTGAGAGTTGTGCATCCGAGTATAATGTTATAAGCAGAAGGGCAGTCAACGATAAGGAAAGTGAGTAGTTTGGTGGACTGTTGTGGATATGGGGAAATCGATGGAGCCTATGGAGGTCACCCGATAGCCAGTGAAGCCGACTAGAGGGGTTTGGAGCGGTGATAACTTTTCTTCCTTGACTTTGAGTTGGCGGTAGGCGTTGAAAAAGATTATGTCCGAAGAGTTGCCATTGTAGACGAGTACTTGTCTGACTTTGTAATTTGACAAGAGAGTGGAAATGACCAGGGCGTCGTCATGGGGGTAGCGAATACCTGTGCAGTCTGCCTCCATAAAGGTGATTGGTTCAGACCATTGCTTGGGTTGTTTGTGGGGGCGGTCCAGTGTTCTTACTTCATTATCAAAACCTTGTCAGATTTTTCTAAGCTCGGCTCACTGTGTCGATTGAGTTGGTTCGCCGCATGTGAGCCCCCTAGCGATGACTCTGATCTCACCGACCAGAGGGGCGGGGTCGCCATGTGCTCAGGGTTGTGGCGGGGCTCGATCATCGTTCCGTCTAAGCTGTGCAGGTTGTTGGGGAGGAGTACGTTGGTGGTTGTGTCCCAATGGGTCGGGCCTCAGCCTTTGTTGGGGACGTATTGCCGTGAATCGGCTGAGGCGCCATTGGTGGATCAAATCCTCGACCTGGTCTTTAAGGTTGATGCATTTGTCGGTGTTATGGCCGTGGTCTTGATGGAAATGGCAATACTTAGATTCATCCCGCCGGTTGGAGGAGGATCTGGATGGTTAAGGCCATTTCAAGTTGTTATCTCGTTGAATTTGGTGCAAGACTTGCTCTATGGGTGAATTGAGAGGGGTGTACCGTTCAAACTGACCAGGCAAGCGGGTAAGTGCCGGTCAATCTGCTCGCGCCGGTCGGTCTATGTACTGGGGGTGTCGATGTGTATATTATGAGGACCTATGCTCGGGTTCTTTTCTTTTTTCCTTGTGGGGTGGATTTTTAGATGTGGAGTCTTGACGGGCTGCCAGGGGAGTCCTCGGCATTCATATATTTTTGGGCTTTGGCTAGAAGGGTGGCTATGACAGACGGGGGGGTTTTTGGAAATAAAGAAAAGGAAATCTCATGGGCGCAAGCTGGCCATGAAGGTGGTGAGAATGACCTCGTTATCATTTTCCTCCACTTGTAAGGCCTCGATATTGAAGTGAGTGACAAAGCTATGCAGTGACTCTCCTTCCGTCTGCCGGATGTTTAGCAGTTGGGTTGGTGGATGTCGCTACCGCTGAGCACCGGTGAAATGGTTCAGGAAGGATTCGCTAAGCTGGCGAAATGTGGTGACAAAGTCTAGAGGAAGCTAGTTGAACCATAGACGTGCTGATCTCTTCAATGTGACGGGGAAAGCGCGACACATGATTTCATTGGGGAAGGCATGAAGAATCATGAGTGTCTGATATGCTTCCACGTGGTCGACCGGATCGGTGGTACCATTGAAGGTGTCGATCGATGGAATTTTGAACTTGAAAGGGAGAGCTTTATCTTTGATGGAAACGATAAAAAGAGAGTTGACGGTAGAGAAAGTTTTATGCTGCAGGTCTTGCATGACCCCTTGCAACTGCAGCTTCATGGCCCTAAGCTCCTCGTTCCAAACAGGGGCATTATCCCCATAGGCAGGAATCGGAGGTTGAACAATGCTAGCCTCGTCGTCGTGAGCGGTGGCCTGGTGTGGTGGGAGGTGGTTGTGGAAAGATGGTGGGTCTTTTGTCGAAGTTGCAAGCTGGAAGGAGAAGGGTGTAGACCATCAAGGTTCGACGGTTGAGGTTGTGGGGCAAAGGGTGGATATATTCCTTGGGACACATGTGGGGGGAATTGGTAGTGATCGTGGGCTTGTCTGGGTTCGGGGGAACTATTGGTGGTGGTGGTAGAGGAAGAATGGGTAAATCACGCTAGAGTAAAGCGTTGATCAGGGCTTGGTTTTGTTCAGTCAGACGGTTGATGTTGTTGGTAAGTTCTGTGAAATACGGAGTTGGGTTATTCGGGTTGGAGGACTCAGCTTTAGGGTTACCGGCATTGTGTTGGGAAGCCATAAACCTGGTCGTTACCATCCACCTTGACATAGGAGATGGGTGAGGACGGGGTTCCCTCCAGTGACAATGAATATAACTGTCAACTGGAGTTGGAGATTCCCACAGACGGCGCCAACTGATGATGTAACTACTCCTAAAGAGGATGGGTCAGGTTGGTCCACGCTTTTAATGGGTCTGCTAGCTTTGATGCCGACGGAAGATGCCTGCAAAAAGGTCCAAGGGGGGAGGTAATTCCCCGACGGACACTCCGACGATCGAGTTAGGATATAATAGATTGATTGTGTCGTAAGGGAAGAAGGAGATGAAGAACTTAACCTTTTACGCATCTGCGGAAGCTTCCTTATATCTTTTGCTGATTATTTCCTTGTCTATTCCGAACTGTCATATTGGCCGAAAGTCTATATTCTAGCTCGCATCGTTCATGGTGAGTCTGTCGTCTCCGTCGTGAAGGGGTTGTCGTATTGAATGTTGTGAGAACCTCATTAATTGTTGATGTGTGGGTGCAATAATTTTGCTGGATCTTTGTCTGCTTACGTAGCTAGGCCTTTGCTTGACAGGTGTTTGAATGTTATTGGTCCTGGCCTAGTGTTGATTTCTCAGAGTTATTAAGCTTTGATTACTGTGATGTGAACTGGGCCTTAATCCGTGGGTTGGGCCCTCTTGGGCGCCCATTGGTATAAAAAAGGATTGTACTATTTTCTAGCAAGTAATGTTAGAAACACAGAGTGTGACAAAAAGTGCAATAGAAGCTGAGATTATATCTAATTATGGAGGATTCACATTGAGTGTTCGTTTGGAAGATAGATTTGGGACTTTTTTTTATTAAAATAGTCACAAAAATAAAATAGATTTTTTAGTTCAATAACACAAAATATTTCATTCAACCTATAATCATTACATTCATTCTTTTACAAAATTTAAAAAAATTAAAAAATCTATCCCAAACGAGATTTTTTAATCCCAAACTAAAATAGTTAAAAAGTCAACCCACTTCTCAAACGAACTTTGCGAATAAATTTCTATCAAATATATCATTTAATGTCACACATTATGTGTTTTTTCAGCGCATTGTTGTTGTGAGGCTTGTAGGCCTTACGGGGTGCCCCACAAATGCTATGGATTCATAAACATTACACAACGATTAGTATTCTGGAGGGAAATCTAACTCTAAAGGCATACAGATTCTATGCAATTTTGATTTATTTATGAATAAGACTTGAAAAGTTTTCCTAGAGATAAGATAAAGTTTAATAGCAATGACAACATACAACAATAGCCCCTATGATATATATATATATATATATATAATCTATCAAATTTTTTAAAAAATATTTTACATGAGTGTGAAACTCACACACATGTAGTTTTGTATGGAACCTATACACATCTAAGAAGTTTGGTAAAATATTTGGTAAATTATTTTAAGTTCACAACATTTTTCCATATATATAACTTTTGAAGAGGAATATGAGCACTTTCATGACGCATGTGTTTGAGGCCATGACGAAAAATTTCTGGTAAATCAATTAAACAATCATCAATTAATCCCAAGCAAATCATTCAAAATGTCGTACTCCATTATATATATAGATGATGAGGCTTTTGATTTCTTTTTATACATTATCTCCATCATCAATTGCTTGACAAAAATACATTTGGATCGCACTAAAATTAAAAATTTGTTTAAACACCATCGTACATCGATCTATTTGTAAGGAGAATATAATGTTTACATAAAAATATATTAGAAGGTATGCTTAATCACATGAGTGTAATAGTTACGAAGGACTTGTAGATGTGTTTGAATATGACAATTAAAAGGGTAATTTTGGAATAAAAAAATTACAACAAAAAAGATTCATACAATTATATAGATGTATTTTTTTAAGAAAAATAAACATTAGCAACCAATAATTTCAGGAAAACAAAATAGGAAATATTCCAATTAAAAAAATAAAAACAAAAGAATGATCTTCCAGTTGCTGGTAGAGCATCTCCAATGGTAACATTTTGTGATTGTTAGTGTCAGTAAATAAGCAGATAGCAAACAAACTTTTTCGTTTTGTTCCAATGGTTTTGCTAGTTAGTGCAGATGCTCAAATTTGCTAAACAATTTGATATCTGTGGCGGGGCTCTTAATTAGGACGGTGTAAAATATTGTCTAATTTGTTAAAATTGTATTGGTTTGTATTAATTTATATCGTTTTATCAGTTAATCACGATTTAAATTTTAAAATTTATAATCTATTTTTGAAATCGTTTCGCTCTGCTATAGTTAATACATATATGTTCTTTAACCTATAATGAAATATTAATATAAAAATGATTGTGAGAGAGTTTTAATTTGTGAAATTTATTACAAATTAATAGTTATATATATAAAAATATTATATAAATTAATTTGTATTGTATATATAAAAAATATTATGCAAATTAATATTATGTATTATACAAAGATTTAATAATTGATTAAAATATTTTTCAATTCATCAATCTATTTAAAATTACTTAAATCATAATTTTTCAATCTGTCAATCCATTAATCCATCATTTAATTTATAATTTCAATCTTTTCGAATGGCACCGCGCACGCCTCTACTCGCAAGTCACAGGCGGTTGGTGAGAGAGTAAAGAGGGAAGGAGAGGACCAATGTCTGCCATTTTGGCTGAGGAGACAAAAGAAAAGGCAGAAAAGAAACAAAAGTGAGTTACAAATAAATGTTAGTGGTGGGCCTAAAAAATTATTTAATATTTTTTTTTATCATTTTTATACACATTTTTTTTATATGAATATATATCATTTAACACATATTTTAATGGGGTACTTACCAATTAGTTCTATTGACTAGACTTATTTACCTACAGGTCCTAATTAATAAATTTAACACTATAAAAATAAGAGAGTGATAAATTTATCACTAAAAATTTATTCATAAAACAAAGAGACTGATAAATTTATCACTATAAATTTATTCATAAAAATAAAAGACTGATAAATTTATCTTTATCACTTAATAAATTTATCAAATAGGACTTAATGGGTAATAAGTCTCCAAAGTAGGACCTATTGGATAATAAGTCTCCAAAATAGGACCTATTGATAGTTTACCCTATTTTAATTACATCATTAAAATATATACTTATTTTATAAATTAACAAACACTTTATACACATAAATAAATTTTAATTTTTACATTTTTTATCCTATAACAAACATTCTCAACTTCACCATTGGAGATGCTATTAAGCAACTAAAAGATACAATCAAATTCAATCAAAACCAATATCTCTTTCAATCAATTTTAGGATGAAGAGTATTTTGAGAATAAATTAAGGATGAAAACAGAAAAAATATTTACATATTAGTAAATATTTATAAAGTTTATCATTCATTTGAATTTTATTTATTTATTTATTTTGAAGGAGGTAGACTGAGTGGTAATTTTCCCAAAAATTAATAACTTTAAGTATCATGAAATTATTTAAAATTAGTTTTAAAAGTTTGAATATTCGTGTAGGCCAGAGATTTCCCGTCTCAAAATCGGTGATAACACTGAAAATTTTAAAACATGAAAATCTCCTAACAAAATTATGAGACTAATTGAGACAAGAAGAGTTTGAGAACATGTCCTTAAAAAAAAAATTGAGAACAGTGTTCTTCCAGGATTTTGGGGAAGAAAAGGAAAAAGAAATTTCAGAATCTAGACAGTGAAAATAGTCTGTCACAAGACTATGCAACCAATGTTAAATAATGTTTTGTTACTTTTTGCTTTGAAATTGTTCTTTTGGTGAGCAAAGAAAAAGGCAGCACCTTTCATCTGACTACTTTACCTCTACCAACAAAAAAGAGGAGTCTTCATGATTGAATAAGAAAATTAAGTTTAGATGTCGAAAAACTATTCACAATTTTACTATAAAACAAAAAATAAGTATGATTCAAATTTAAATCTTATATGGCAAGATACACCTTGAAAATGAATCTGAATTGCATAATATTTTTAATGAAATCAAAGAATGTCAAAGTATTTCTAATTTTCCTGTATCCCTTCTTCATGATTTTTTTTTTCATACATGAAATCTTTTAAATAATAATTTTCAAGCAAGAGGGAAAACAGTTTTCTTCCCACTTTCCTGGTCTTCTTTTTATTTTCTACTTTAATCCGAGTTCAAAAAATTTCCATCAAAACAAGACTAGAATTACAGATCCAAACAGAAGTGAAAAAAAAAAAAAACACACAATAGTCGATTCCATAATAAATAATAAATGATACACACATTAGTTCCAAAATAATAGTCCCCAGAGATATGAAGTTGTAATGGCAAAGTACAGCATTAGATAAAACCAAACAAGAACTTAACAAAGCTTTATTCGGCAGATAAACTCAAAAGCCTATTCTACAAACAGCACTGAATAGCCACAAAATGAATGTAATAGGGTGGTAATTACTTTTAAACTGAAGAATTTGAAGAACCCTGCAAGTGCTGTTCTAACTCTTTTTTGGGGTTAAGAAAACCAACTTCTCAGTCTGCTCTGGATTGACCAGCTCGAGAAGACAATATGATGCCAACAATCAGACCATAGAGGGCCAAGGCTTCAGCAAAGATGAGAATGAGGATCATTCCAACAAAAAGTTTTGGCTGCTGTGCATTAGCTCTGCAAAACAAAACCATATATTCATAAAGGTCTACAACACATTGACAGAAATTAGGAGAGCTACCAAAAAACCAAAAAAGAAAAACCCATTTGATATGTGCCGCCACCAAGATGGGGCAGCAAAAAATCCTCTTCTTTTTAATAAACATGACCTTTATTACAACTATTGACTTAATTAACGAGAATTTGATTGGTAAGCCACAAAACCTTCAATATAACCCTAATGGAAATTAAGAGCAGCATAGATCTAACCTAGTAAATCCAGCTCAAGCTTGCAAGTCCCATGCCTAAGTTCGAGAGAAGGGGTAAATGTCCTCCCCCATCCCTCTTTACTCCTATTTGCCCAGCAAAGTCTTTTCTCAATAGAAAATTGCTTTCCTCCAACAGGAAATCTCTTCATATGGTTACCCACTTACCATGCATCATCGCATAAAGTTCACGACATTTTACCCTAATATGAAAGTAAACTGACCACAGTAAATTTATATATTTAAAATGAGCTTATTGTTATCAGTTCACCACAGTAATAATTGATAGAACCAAGAAAGTAAGAACAGACGGGGCAACTCATTACTTGTCTATTCATCATGCACACTTAAAGATATAATATTTTTCCATACTACAATTGTTTATATATGCAACTTATTGGCATGTTATTATTTCTACAGAATTCCCTCAAGGTCTTATTAAACTGGAAGAGTTACCAGCAGTTGCACAGCCTTACATATTGTGCAGCAAGAGTCAATCAAATGTACTTCACAATTTGAGAGGCAGAAAAACTAAAACATTGAAAGGCTAAAACATTGAGAGGCTTTCTCACTTGGCTAAATAATATTAAATCTTCTTGGGTCTTGGCTATGCCACCAGGGTTCCAGGCACGAATACTATTCTAGGAAACCTGATGTTCTTCTAAGTTAAAGACAATAAGTGGGGTATTTTATCATGTCAAAAAATATCCCACAAAAAATTATATGTTTTCTGTATCCCCCGTTAAATAAAGAATATGAATCACTGCCAGGAAATCCACTTCATCAATTGAGTTCTGCAAGATGAGAGTTGAGGAAATATGGAAAGGATTATGAAAACACAGTTGGCATTAGTCCAACCTTATGTTACATGGACTATTCTAAGCTTGTAAAAACTTACAACAGACACTTGACACTTGGGCTAGGAGAAGGACATGGGTTATTGGTCTAGCAATTCAAGTTCACTACACACTTGTACATATTTTGCTTTCATCTTACTTCCATGAAACAATTGGCTCAAAATAACAGAGGTGTCCATACTTTACACTTATATTAGTTGCCCATACTAAATAAATGAAGAATATTTAAAAATATGAACAATTAGCAGTGTCATAATATCATTGGACTCCAGAATTAGACAATCTGACATTTACACATACCCATACCCATACCCATACTCATACTCATACCTAACACAAGTACCCAATGCATGTATAGTGCAATAAGGCCAACAAAATCGGTAATGGAAACAGCAGAATTAACACAGTGAACCCTAAACAAAAAAAAGAAAAAATCCCTGGGTTCGACAATTAGTCATCCAAATTGGGAAACTCTACCGATTCTTTCTACTATCAGTCCTTCAAAGCAAGGACATACATTACACTGGAACAGGGAGCATAAATCTGAGTGTTTTTTATCAGATGAATGAAGTGCAAAATGTTTGTTCTACAAGAAATAAGCATGATGCGAGAGGAGAAAAAATCAAGATACCAAGGTCAACACAGCAAATTAGTGTTCACAGGTAACTTAAGATAGAACATAGGCCACCCCAACCATAACTTCGAGTATAGAGGTATTTTAGGTATACAAAAGTCGTGGCAAAGCTTCTTTTGAGTTGTATAATAGTACAGAGATGGAATATGGATAAAGCAAAGCAATCAAAAAATACAGCAACCAAAACTACTGCCTAGAGAACAGAGCAAACAAAGAACCTTGATATGTGAAATAGTCAATGCTCAACTTGAAAAATCAACAAGTCAAGAACACCCAAAACATCACTGTCCAACCAGTTTTCTGCGAGTAATACTGGTACATGTTACCATTAATACTTCTTCAAATTTTGTTTACAATATCATCTTTCAAATCATCTTTTCACTTCCTTTCGTTCTCAAATCCATATTACTAATACTCGTGAACATAAAAAAATAAACATATTACTAATCATTGTCTGTTCATTTACACTATAATTTTCTTCCCCTCTTAGGATTAGACCCAACACACATATCTCACAGTTTTTATAAAGTAGAACACAAAGAGCTCCCCACACCTGTGTTACATGGACTCGGGTGCGTGTATCGGGGTGTGGGTGCGTATCTAGGAATCGGACACTTCAAAATTAAAAATTGAGACTACTTGGATATGGATCCAAATTTGAACATGGGTACAAGAATACGTTATTTTTTTAAATATATTTAATATATGAAGATGACTTTAAAAAAAATTAAGGAATAACAAATTTTGTTTAAAAAAAAACAAATAAAATATAAATAATAAATAAAAATTATTTTAAACATAAAATAAATTATATTATATATGATAAAATAAATTATTTTTATTTTAGACATAAAAATTATATCATTTATGATATATTATATTATATAATATTTTTTGAGTGAATATTATATAGGGCAAATTACAAACACCCCCCTCGAGGTTTGGTGAAAATACAGATTCCCCCCGAGGTTTGAGAAATTATATCCCGCTCCCTGAGGTTTATATTTCCATAACAAATTACTCCTTAACATTTTTATTTTCATACAGATTCCCCCATAATTTCTCCTAATTTGTTATGAAAATTTGACTCTCAGGGGTAATTTGTAACTTCTCAAACCTCAGGGAGGAATTTGTATTTTTACCAAACTTCGAGGGGGTGTTTGTAATTTGCCCTATTATATAATATGAATACTATTATATATTATTATATTCATATCATTTATAAATAAAAAGCAAAGAAAGAGAACAGAGATGAAGAGAAGACAGAGTCAAAGAAGGAGAGAGAGAGAGAGAGAGAAAGAGAAGAAGGGAAGAAGAAAATAGAAGAGACACAGAGAGAGAGACCAAAGGGGAATCGAAGCCCTAGGGTCATTTTCTGGGTAGAATCGACTTTGAGATGTTGGTTTTTAGATCTCCTTCGATTCGGTCTAGTTTGCGACTAGGGTTCGCGCTTCGATCTTGCTTCACAACTCGACTTTCTTCGCAAAGGTGAGTTTCAGCTCTCTCTCTCTCAACAACCCTTTTTCTTTCTCCTCTCATGTCAGCCATGTCCAAGAAAACCATGCCGAATCTGACACATATCTCACACCTGCACCCGTGTCGTGTCATGTCGACACGGGTACTCTGCCCTAAACCGGCAAGTCCATGTAACACAGCCCCACACAACATGATAATGTTGACTGGTCATGAAAATAACCCAGAGTGACCATTCACTTAGGTTAATCCTCAACCCATATATGAGGGGGAAAAGGATGCATTCCACACGGGCAAAGGAAACAAAAAAGGAGAAACATCTTGCTGATGGTATATTACTGAAAGTCCATTTAACTGGTCAAACTATCTCAACTCAATAAAACATGGAAATCCAACATTCACAAGCCAAGTGCATAAAAAAAGTAGTTTAGTGAGAACCATAATGAAGCTATCAAGAACTTATTTAATGTATAGGCAATGTCAAGTAGATTACACCGTGATCCAAAAATTCAAGTCAACTAAGCAACAACAAATTATATCATACAGATTAATAACAAATTGTATAAGATCATCCCCATCAATCCCATAATTGTGAATTTAGTCATACGATTTCAATGCTTCCAGAATGACAATTTTCCTTCATTAGCCAGCACTGCTCTTATAGCTGACAAATCCATTCATGGGTTTTCTTCAATTTACTCCTGATTTAATTCAAAGTAGTACTATGCTAAGAACCTAAATTATATAGCATAACTTGATAACCAATCTTAAAATGTATTTCAGAAATTAACAACATGAAACAATGAGATAAACGAACAATCCAAAAAGAGAGCAATACCTAACACCGGCATCGCCGACGATCCCAATCGCCATTCCAGCAGAGAGGCCAGCGAGGCCACAAGCGAGGCCAGAGGAAAGATGAGCATAACCATCAAACAGGTAATAGGACTTGGCCTTAGGGTTAATACCGTGCTGATGATAACAGCAATGATCAATCCATAAATACCTAACACTCCAGCCATAACAACAGGAACGATCGACTTCATCACCAGTTCTGGCCTCATCACACCCATCGACGCCACTCCAACACCACTCTTCGCTGTCCCATATGCAGCTCCCATACCTGAAAACAGTCAAAAACCAAATCTTCAAAATCTGTACAAACAAAACTATATAGATAATTAGAAAGAGAGAGAGAGAGTGATCTAGGGTTAGGGTTTCAATACAGGAGAAGACGAGGGCAGCAGCGGCGCCGAGGAAGCCGAAGAAAGGAGCAGTTTCATCACCGCTGAATGTCGAAGACATCTTTTGGATTCGATTGGATTTTCTCAGCGACGAAACGTGTTTGGATCGCGAGAAAATTTGTGGTGTACAGAAAGAAAAAGAGAGGGTTTTTTCGGAGTCAGATCTTCCTTCTCTATCTGAAGTTCTAAACTCCTACTGGTCGAGAAGCAAATTATTATTAGTAATATTTATAAAAATACACGTGGCAATCAGCTAGGAAAAGGGTTGAAGATTGGGCTATTTCATGTTTTTGGGCTAAAATGTTATTGGGCTCTTTCATCCAAATTTCGTTTTTTTTTTAATGGTAATATGGGCCTATAGTTGTCACTAGGCTTAACCAAATATTATTGGGCCCTTTCATGTATATGCCAATCCATCTCGATCATACTAAAATTACAATGGGTAAACAAGGGCGAAAAAAAATTTCCCAAACAAGAAAATTCAAGAATAATTTAAAAACCATAAACTAATATAATTCAAAATTTGAATGGATATACGTTTCCTATGTTTGATTGAAAATGTTAATATAAAATTTTAAATTAATAAATGTAGATGTGGTCATTACGGTTTATAGGAATAAAAATTTAAAATTTGAAACAAATTTGTTTAAATAATATATGTGAGTAAAAAATAATTATAAATTTTTTTTATTTATATTAGGGGTGTTCACAAGTTGAATTGATTTGGATCTATCCTCAACCTGACAATCATTCGATATTGTTTGGCAAGCTAATCGAAATCGACCGAGGTGAACTTTTCGATTTGGCTGTCAACTTGGTGGGTGCTACACAAATCTCAAAAAGAGACAGCCAGTGTCGTTCACAGCCACCGTTGATCTACAACATTGCCATATTCGTTCAGTACTACCATCACAGTTGAATAGCACCACCACCATCATCGATTAGCACCACTACCATTGTATATCAACACTACTACAATTGATTTCTAGCAATAGAGGGAGATAAAGATAAAGATAAAACGGTTTCGAAAAAGAAGATTTGAGACATGTGGCACTTTTTGAGCTATAGCAATATCAAAAGTTTATGAAATTATCACATGAATTCGGCATATTTAGTAAAAATGTGTACGTTTAATAAGATTTTATGATCTGTTTATTCTGTCCGTTTTTATTCTCTGATCATAACTATTGAATGAACACAATCAATATATTAGTACTGACAGAAGACAAACAATTATTAACCGTAAAATTTATGAAGATAAAATCGCTAAATAAGAAAAATACTAAAATAAGATTGATTTCCTAATAACTATATAAATCTCTTTATTTTTCATATTTGGGGTTTGTTACTACTAGTTCTTTATACTATTTATACTAATTAATTATTAAAAACAAATCAAAAAAAATGGTCTAATGGGAAATACATTATTAGAGATTGATTTCACAATATCTCTCTATATCACCCAAAAGTCACCCAAGTTTGTTAATATAGTTCAAGAGTTACTTCATCGGTTATAAATTGGTTTTTAGATTGAATGAATACATTAATTTTAACATAATACTCTAGTTTGGTTTTGGATAGCCTTAGTGGTCAAGTCTCTATCCCATATATAATTCTATCATCTTTCATTTTTCTATCTCCCCATATTACTTTTAATGTAAATAAAGTATATATATTAATAAGATCATCTATACCAATACTAATTACCTTATGTTCAAAAAAAAAATTGCTGGGCAATTTTAGCTAGTAATAAAACTTTAAGGCCTCGTTTGGGAACTAGCTATTTTAGTAATTTTTTGACTTTTTACGAAAAGATGTACAAAAAAGTAGAGAGAGTAATATGACAATTTATACTGATTTTTTAACTAAAATATTTAGTCCCCAAACGAAACCTAAAAGTGTTTTCTCTACTCGGACATTAATTTTTTACCATGCATTACTCAACAGTGTTATCTAATTTATCTACTTACTTTTCAACATTTTAAAAAATTACATTTTAAGGAGGGAAGACAAATAAGAGGGGGAATATGAAGAATAAAATAAATTTATAAATTTACCTAGTACAAATTAAGGAGGGCAAAATAAAAAGTGCTTAGTTAAAATGGTTAAAAAATTTCATTTAACTAGCATTTAGTGGGCTTGCCAATATCTACTTTTATTCCGTCGTTACTTAGTTAATACCTAACTTGTATGTTAACATGTTTATTAACCGTGGAGAGAGAGTTAACAAGGTTGAGAGAGAAAAGATAGAAACAAAGAGTGAAGGAGGCCAATGATATAGAAGTTATACCACAATTGAGATAGAGTAGAGAAAGAGAGAGTCGCGACATTCTGAAGACTTACTTTACATTTTTAAAGTGTAAATCTACACTTTTAAAATATAGATCTATAGTATTAGAGTAGAGATTTGAACTTTTTATGTCTAAAATAGAGGTTTTTAGAGTTTTTCTCCTCCGATTTCAGTATAGATTTTTTGATTTTTGACACCTATAATAGTTCCTTCATCTTTGAAACCTTCTCCCATACCATTATGTGGGTGTACTTCCTTCTCAATTCTAACTTATGGCGGTGTTCGATATCCGGAGGCGACAGAGTTGGTCAGTAGTGACGAGAATGACGTCGATGGGGATGACAGGTTTTCAAGCAAATCTTACTTTTCAGACCACATCTTTAAAAAGATCGGTGATTTTTCTTGAATAGTAACTATTTTTTGGGCGAATTCATTTTTTGTTTTGTTGGAATGACCCTTCGGGATCTTATTTATATAATGTTGTTTATTAATAATAATATTTTCTATGTTCTCAAAAAGATAAGTTATACAGAGAGAGAGAGAGAGAGAAAGAGAGAGAGAGAGAGAGGGGGGATAAGGCACAATGTAATTTCTCCCTAGTTTTGTAATTATTTAACACGTTTTAACTATGAATAATACTATATGTACCAATTGGTGTACTAGCTAGTGTACCAATTGATGATGTGTCATAATTTAAGAGGTTTTTGAAATTTGTGAGGTGGTTAATGAATGTGGGTCAATAATAATGTCATAACTAGTGTTGATACACTAGTTAATACACTAATTAGTGCATGTAGTACCACCGTTTAACTATATAATTGAAATATCCATTTATTTAATAAACTAACAAACATTTAATACATAAAAAATTGAATTTGGCAATTTTTTTTAAATAATTTTTTTATTTCTTTGTTTATAGAATCTAAAAAAATTAATGCGTTTATTATTATTTTTTTCTTTTTCTATTATGAGGAAAGCTTTGTGAATATTTTCAAACTTTTACTCTTGTTATAAATTACCATGTTACTTTTACATTGTCGTGGAATCCTTGTTACATAATCAAAGGATAACGTAAAATTTCTCAAATGTTAAAGGTAAACGTAAGTCCATGTAGATTATAAAATAGTTTTTTTAATTTAGTTTTATAGAAACTTACCAAAAAAATTAAATAGATATTTTAATTTTAATTAAATTTTTAGTCAATAATAAACTTATTTAAAAATTTCGAAAGTAGCGAAAATTAAATAATTTATCAATTAATACACTTTAAACACATCACTTTATTTAGAAAAAACTACAAATCAATTGTGTTTTTTCAAAATATTTATAAATTTATAACTTTAATTATTAAAATTGATAAGATTTATCACTGATTTAAATATTTAAAAAAAATGAAGTGCAATTTCTTGTTTTAATTATAATCGCTATAATTATGGTGAAAAATTTAGAAAAGGGCAAATAAATAAATAAATGAGGAATATTAGGGGTGTGAAGGGAGAACGCATGCGGGATGACTGGGAGGATGGAAAATTATTGGTTGCTTCAGGGCGTTAGGTAGCTATATGTCTCTTTAATTATAATTTATTATGTCTCTTTAAGAGAGCGAGGCATGGATTTTTACCTTTCTAGTGGAGTCAGACTAAAGAAAGTATAGATGTAAGAAAAATCGAAAAAAAACCCCTATCAAATCGGTTGAACCAAACCGAACTGATCATATTTGGTCTATGTTTTAACAAGAGTTAATCTGTTCAATTTTTTATTTGATTTTTTTCGATTTTTAGTTCAGTACCGATTCGAGTACATTATACATCGAACAAAACGAAACCAACCGCTTCAGTATATATAATATTTAAGGGTAAATTACACGTTGCCCCCTAAAGTTTTGCCCATTTCTAACTTTGGCCCTTTAAGTTTGATTTTTCTTACTTTGACCCTTCATGTTTGCAATCCTTCCCACTTTGGCCCTTTAAATTTGATTTTTCCCACTTTGACCCTTCATATTTGCAATCCTTCCCACTTTGACTCTTTATGTTTGCAATCTTTCCCACTTTATTCCTAGACTAACTTTCATCCAAAAAATTAACAGAATCTACCACACTACGAACATATTAGCTCAATGTGTGATGAAAAAAATTCGCTTAAAGATGCATTTAGTGAATAAAAAAAAATTATTCATAAACATTATTATATTATAGATGCATCTAGATTAGATGCACCTAAAAAAATTAACTAAANATATCTTATTTTGAAAACATTGTGAGTTCTTATTCCGGTTATTAGCCTAGGTTACTATGTGATGCTCGTAGCAAATAAGTATAGACTGGGCCGCCTGAATTGGAACAAAACATTTCATGTTTGTTTGTTTGAAAATGGTTTGATGGTGCTACCCGCAGGTAGGCTAAGACGTGGATTTGCCACCCTCGGGTGGGCTTAAGAAAACATGGTTTTGCCACTATCTAGTGGGCTTAAAACAAACATTGATGAATTGCTCCAATCCAAGTAACCCAACCTTCACCCACAGGCATTCAAGGCAGTTATATCACATAAGCACATAGCCTCATGGTAAGCATGCTATTCATGGCAGTCACTCACGCGCATGCAAGGATGCTAAAGCATAAAACTCACCGAGTACTCCAAGCCGAAAACAGAAACTGATTAGAAATCAATGCATGACCCTAGATACACAAAATTGCCTAATGCAACACATGCAAAAATGCAACTATAGCAGGCTCGGCTATTCTAAATACGGCATATGGAATGCTACAATTAACACGTATTCAATTTGGAATTGAAATACAAATGCAGTTTGTATGATGCGCCGAGCCCGGTGCGTGCAAAACAGATGAATGATGCAAACATGCTGTCATACTGTATGCTAATTGAAATATGCCCTAATCTAACCATCATAAGCGGGTAAATAAAAGGAAAGAAAGACGTGGGGTTGGAAGACATACATCACACACACGCACACTTATTACAATTATGCCCTCGCGCAGAGGGTCCGAATAAATAATACAGTTCGAATGAAAGAATAATACAGTCCGAAATATACAGTCCGAATAATATACAAATTCCTAATTAATTAACAAATTAAAGAAGAAAGCGATAAACTGGCATGCAAGCCAGGGGCTGCCTCACTTCTGATAGACGATGTATGTTTGGGCTGCCTTGCATGGAAATCCACTGGGATGCCCCAATTAGCCTCTGTTTTGCAATGTTCCTCGAAATACGTGCCAAGCCTCGGAAGACTGCTGATTCTTGATATGCTGCAACAGAGAGCAAGAAAGGGGCATAGCAATGTATTTCACACATATATGCATGCCTCGATCCTCGTGCCACCAATCACGCATCTCGATGCATGATGGTCGAGGAGCCGATTTGCACAACTCAATATAGGATGAATGCGTATGAATGCTATAACAAAACCTAACTCCATCATGGGTAATCCGGAGTGTCGGTGACTGGGGAATTGAGACCCGTTCCGTCACTCAGAGTACGGAACGTGCCTCGTTTCTCGTGCCCGGGCTAACTCCTATCCCGAACACGATGCAATATGCATGATATGCATGAATGCAACTAAAATACAATCCTAGCATGCACAATGCTATGAAAATGAGATGCCTCAAAATGCGTGCACACGGGCACGCAAACCGAGGCGATGATCCTAAGGAATGCAATGATGCTAAAATGACATGCAGAATGCAAAATGGACTTACACTAACATGAGTGAGCCTCAGCCATACTCACATAAGAGGCCGACGGATGAAAATGAGATGCCTCGAAATACGTGCACACGGGCGCGCAAACCGAGGCAATGACATAAAGGCATGAAATGGCATGGAAATGATATGTAATGAGACTAAAATAAGATGTCTCAAAATGCGTGCCCACGGGCACGCAAAC
The DNA here is from genome assembly GCA_030407325.1 of Camellia japonica. Lineage (NCBI taxonomy): Eukaryota > Viridiplantae > Streptophyta > Magnoliopsida > Ericales > Theaceae > Camellia > Camellia japonica. The sequence goes on from JAPPVO010000029.1 coordinate 182,470,592, forward strand.
TGAGAAAATGGCATACGGAATGCAACAGGACCAAAATGAGATACGCGATGCAATATGGGCTTACACTAACATGAGAGAGCCTCAGCCACACTCACATAAGAGGCCGATGGATGAAAATGAAGCGCCTCGAAATGCGTGCACATGGGCGCGCAAACCGAGGAAATGGCATACGCAATGCAATGAGACTAAAATGGAATACAGAATGCAAAATGGACTTACACTAACATGAGAGAGCCTCAGCTACACTCACACAAGAGGCTGTTGGATGAAAATGAAGTGCCTCGAAATGCGTGCACATGGGCACGCAAACCGAGGAAATGGCATTTAGGCATGAAATGACATAGAAAATGATATGCAAACATGCCAATGGAATTTCAGCACTGAAATATGGGGGAAAACAGTCCCGAAAGATGGCGAAATGACACCAAATGCAAGGAATGGTCCCAAAATGCGAATTTAGGCACCCGAAATGGCCTATAGCTATGCAATGCATGCACAATATGGACATGGAATGAAAATACAGTAGCAAGGCAGCCCCAAGAAAAGCATTTTTCAGTCATAAAAAGGGCTAAACAGCAAGCACACGTAGGATTAAGCAAGAATGCAAAAATGGCCCCGCAAGAGGGGTATTGAAGCAAGTGATACATGCAATGCCCAAATGGGAAAATACCCTTCTACAACACTGATGAGGGACTAAAAATATGAACATTTACAGTAGATGACATCCCCCAACCCAGTATGCAAACATGCTAAAAATGTCATGCAAGAACTAGGATACATAAGGCTATAACATGAGGTACCCCAAACATTCATCAAACCAGCAAAGACCCTTAATGAAATATTTCAAGAAGATCAAAATATGACTCTTTCCAGTTCTGATGATGGCCGAAAACAGAAGCTAGATAAGCTTAAAAAAGCATGCAAAAATGGGGGTCAAAGAGGGGTATAATGACAAGTATAACATGAGGACTCCCAAAAAGGTTGATCCCTTCTACAATGTTGTAGAGGGACACAAAATAAGCTTACTCACAGTTCATGACATGCTCCAAAACAATTTACATATAGGCCAAACAAATCATGCAAATTTACGGTAAATTGGAGGAATTGTGAAGCAAGTGCAAGATGGGGGGCCCAAAAAGGGTTGAGCCCTTCTTCAATGTTGAAGAGGGGCTCAAAATAGGCCCTCTTACAGTTTACATTATGCTCGAAAACAGATCACTCATAGGCTAGAAATTTCATGCAAAAAAATGGCATATAAGATGATATTGAAGCAAGTACAAGATGGTGATCTCAAATAGGGTTGAACCCTTCAACAAACATGAAGAATAGCTCAAAAGAGTGACCCTTTTGGTTTGGGTCGGAGCCTAAAACAGTGAGAAAATAGGCTTAAGAAATGAGGCAAGAAAATGCTACAAAAGAGGGAGATGGTAACTTACCCTTGTAGACAAGTCTTGACAGCCTTTTTGGACCAAGTTTGGATGCTCTTTGCCTCTGAAAAACCAGCTCCAAGTGTTGGAATGGAGTGTGGGGGTCTTGTGCTAGGGGTTGATGTAGAAATGGTACAAGAAAAATGACTTTGGAGCTTGGAAATGGAGAGAAATGGGAGGTGGAAGGTATAGCTCCCTCTCAAATGTGTCTAAAAAGTGTCCAACCTCTTGCCAAGAAGCCAAGCCTCTCCTTTATAGAGGAGAGGCATGAAAAATATCTAAGGGACCTCTCTAATCCTCCATACACGTGTATGGAGGATGGTCCAATTGGCAACCAGCTGGCACAGCTGGAATACACTGAGGGAGAGGAAAATGGCGGCCAGCTTAAAAAGGGAAAAAAAGTCATTTTTTGGTAAGTGGCCGGCCGGCTGGAAAAGGTGGCCGGCCGGCCAGGTATAGGAGAAAAATGGCCGGCCACCCCTAGGATGAAGCCCCAGAAGTTAGCTTTCCAATGCCGCAAACCTTGCATTAAAATTCCTTCCTGTAGAAAAAGTTATGCCAGTTTCCGTAAAGCCGCGCAGATTCAGTCCAACCGGACTTCAACCAACCATATCTCCTCCCCCCGGATTTGGACTTAGGAGATTCTTGAGTGAAAAATGAAGCCCCGGAAGTAAGCTTTCCAAGGTGGTGGCCTCATATTTAATTCCTCTTGTGCAAAGAGTTACGCCCATTTCGGTGAAGCCGCGCAGACTTTTCTCCTTCCCGGATTCATGCTGAACCACTTTTGACCAAACAAAAAGTTGGTTGTCAAAACAATTGCTGGCCTCCCACCCTCTACGACCTTCATGATGAAACAGGTCCTGCCAAAAATGAGCGCAAACCGATGCAAAATGAAGGCTCGGGGCCAAAACACGCAGTTCGGGGTCCCGAAAATAGGCTGTTAAGCACCGGGAGTGGTGTTCGACCACGAAGTGGATCTCTCAGACCCAGTGTCCCTCAAAAGGGAGTAAATAAGATGCATGCCAAAAACCGGAGGAATCGGAGATGGTTAGACGGTCCCGAACCGAGGCACACGGCCTGACGGCTCCGAAAATCGGGAACCGGGCTCCGAAATGGGCAAAATGGCCTACGGCACAAAATGTAGCCCACGGCCACTGAGAGATGGTCTACGGGACCTCTCCCTCCCCTCAGGAAAGAAAACAGAGAAAACCGAGTCTGGTTCGCAAACCGAGGCAAGGCACAGAAGAGGGTTCGGAAGTCCGGAGGCAGGGCGCACGGCCGCGACTCTGAGACTTCTGAACGAGCACAATATGCAACATCACCGAGCGCTCAATCGGTGACGTCTGAGTCTTAAGGTCGGTAAAAAATGGGGTGTCTACAGTTGCCCCTCTTTGACAGAACTCGGAAGTCACAAGTGACGGGAGTGAATGTCAAAGCCCAGAGACGACCCATTTTTGACAAGGCCGAAGACTTAGACAATCATACAAGATGAACAGAGATATGTGTGCCCGCAGGCATGCCCGCAGGCAGGGGGGGCAAAATGCAAAATGATATGCAGGGAGATTTTGATAATTGGACTTATACGCTAGCGAAGCCGGTTTGAAGATTGGACTTATACGCTAAGCGAAGCCGGTTTGAAGATTGGACTTATACGCTACGCGAAGCCGGTTTGAAATTGGACTTATACGCTAAGCGAAGCCGATTTTGAAGATTGGACTTACACGCTAAGCGAAGCCGGTTTGACAATTGGACTTATACGCTACGCGAAGCCGGTTTTGAAGATTGGACTTATACGCTACGCGAAGTCGGTTTTGAAGATTGGACTTATACGCTACGCGAAGCCGGTTTGAAGATTGGACTTATACGCTACGCGAAGCCGGTTTGAAGATTGACTTATACGCTACGCGAAGCCGGTTTGAAGATTGGACTTATACGCTAAGCGAAGCCGATTTTGAAGATTGGACTTACACGCTAAGCGAAGCCGATTTGACAATTGGACTTATACGCTACGCAAAGCCGGTTTTGAAGATTGGACTTATACGCTACGTGAAGCCGGTTTTGAAGATTGGACTTATACGCTACGCGAAGCCGGTTTTGAAGATTGGACTTACACGCTAAGCGAAGCCGTTTTTGAAGATTGGACTTACACGCTAAGCGAAGCCGATTTGACAATTGGACTTATACGCTACGCGAAGCCGGTTTTGAAGATTGGACTTATACGCTACGCGAAGCCGGTGTTGAAGATTGGACTTACACGCTAAGCGAAGCCGGTTATCACTCATGATCATGCAAAGAGAGCCGTAATGAAGCAATTATACAAAATAAATGCAACATTTTAAGCGAATGCTAGGCAAGCAAGTAAACTTCGAACCAAACTATACCTCATGCAGAAAGGATGTAAGAAAATCATGGAATCTTCACGAACATGTACGATAGATACACAAAGTGAAGCGAGTGTGATGGATACACTATATGAAGGAAAGTGTGATGGATACACTAAGCGAGTGTGTGATAGATAGACAAAGCGAACGTGTGATAGATACACAAAGTAGACATAGTGTGATAGATACAAAGCGAGTGTGTGTGATTGATACACAAAGCAGACATAGTGTGATAGATACAAAGCGAGTGTGTGGTAGATATACTATATGAACAAAGTTTGATTAATACGCTAAATGTAGTGAGCAAAGTGTGATGGATACACAAAAGGCAAACGCAAAGTGTGATAGACGCACAATAAGTGAACACGAAGTGTGATCGATGCACTAAGTGAACAAGTGTGATGGATATACTAAAGGTGAACACGAAGTGTGATAGATGCACTTAGTGAACAAAGTATGATTGATATACTAAAGGTGAACACAACGTGTGATAGATGCACTTGGTGAACAAGTATGATGGATATACTAAAAGCGAACACAAAGTGTGATAGATGCACTTATGTGAACAGAGTATGATAGATATACTAAAGGTGAACACAAAGTGTGATAGATGCACTATGTGAACAAAGTATGATTGATATACTGAATGTGAACATAAAGTGTGATAGATGCACTAAGTGAACAAAGTGTGATTGATACACTAAAAGCGAACACAAAGTGTGATAGATGCACTATGTGGACAGAGTATGATAGATATACTAAAGGTGAACACAAAGTGTGATAGATGCACTATGTGAACAGAGTATGATAGATATACTAAAGGTGAACACAAAGTGTGATAGATGCACTAAGTGAACAGAGTATGATAGATATACTGAATGAATGAATGTGATTGATACACTAACTAAATGAAGTGTGATTGATACACTAAAGTGAATTATGCGTGATAGATACACAAAATGAGGATGTGTGTGATAGCTACACAAAATGAATGAAGTGTGATTGATACACTAATAAATGATCTCAAATGGAACTTCTTTGAATGAACCGTACATACAATATCGTGCATGATTGAGAAAGAAACTTGATAGGTACAATGCATTACAATGCATGATGCTTAAGGAAAGCAATAAATGGACAAAGCGGCGCTTTAGAAAGCACCTCATGAGGTGAGTGGCGGTGAACCGCTCTTCTCCGACGGGGATCTCCCCTTGTGCTCTTCGAACACTTTACCTTCAACTCGCAGTACAAAGGCTCTGAAATGCTGACAAGTAACAACATCTGTATGTAGGAGCCACGGCTGCTGTTTGTCTTCCTGATCATATTCACAACTTTCCCTATTCTCCAACGGGGTGACAGACTAGGTTGGTTCAGTATCCAGAATTGAGGTGCATACACGCTATCTCAACCTATGGGGCTTCCATACGGATTTCAAGCCGAGGGCACGCCTCTGGGTATTTAAACCAGACTTTAGTCTCGGAAATCCCGAACCTTTGCGTTCTAGGCAACAGCCATTCGAACTCTAGTTTCCACCGTCGCAGTTGGTCTCCTAGGAACTCATTGCAAACATAGCCAAGATGTCCTTGGCGTGAAATGGTACTCGAGAAGAGCACTTCTGATTGCCATTTTGGCTTGAAGCAGACTTGATCCTGAGCTTGAGGTAGAGGCACACTCATACTTCGGAGCATTGACAAGGCCTGACAAGGTGCATACGGAATGCGATCTCGGAGCTTACTGAAGTTGGAACAAACTCAGATGCCCGACATTTTCCTCTTTTGCTTTTGTTTTGCAGTCCGGAACCATTATAGCTTCAGATAGGTCCTGGTTCCACTGTTCTCATATGACCTGGGTTGAACCCTGCGGTTTTATGAAAGAACAAATTCTGTTTTGCACAAATGCAGAGAACGGCACGGCAGTCGGAGCACAAAATGATTTTTGAAATTGAGAGTGAGCATAAGTTCTCAACTGGGTATTGAGCCTACAACTGACCACAGCCAAAACGACTCAACAAGGAAATAAAAGGCACACAACCTAGACACATCGAGTAACACTCGAAACGACCCAAAACAAAATCAAGATAAAACAAAAAGACACGACACTCAGACGTGCACAGGGAGCCTGTTTCACCGGGTAATGTTTCCCACCCTTTCTCATTTGTGATTCTCACATCACTCTGGCACTCAATCTCTTGTTTTCTTAAAAAGCCCTTTTCTCACTTTTTCTCTCATCGCACATCTCTCTATTCTTCAATCTCTCATTTTTCATCCCTCCCCTGGGTGGTTGATAGATAAACAGCAAGTTGTGGGCTCGTGCCCCTAGCATTCTGCTAGATTCTTCTTCTTCTGCACGCAGCTAGTGAGTTTCTCCCACAGTGGGGCTGTGCTACAACTGGGTGTGTAGCAAATCTGTAGCTGACATCGATTGATGATGCTCTGCTTGGAGTTCGGACGTGATCAGATCTGTCCAGATGAGGGAGTGGAATCTCTGGTCTCATTCCAGTTCGTGCTTCGCACTTGGCTTGATATGTCGTTGCTCGGAGGATGTGAGAGCTTTCAGCCTTTTGTTGTGCCTTTTTCTTGGCATGTAGAGTGCCCTTCTTGGCAAATGCATTGATAACGGGGAAAAGACAGAACACCTGACTCCACTGTGCCCCTAGTTCATCGTTTTGACCATTTTTTGTTTTTGCTTTCTGCTAACAATTTTGACCAACATGAGGGTTAGATTAACATGCTTGTTCAATTTTTGATTTGAAATCACGCAAGTCAGGCTATGAGCACTGAAAATTTTCCTTTTTTGGGTCCAAGAAATGGTCCAGTTTTTGGAAAAGATGGAATAATTTTCGAGAAAATAGTCAACCTCAGTAAAAATTCTCAAAAACTATTTTTGCACACGGCCACTTGCTCAACGAGCATGAAACTTACTCCTGAGATGCACAACCTCGGATCCAAGGAAAAACTGCCCCGTGCTTGAAGAGAGCTGCACGGCAACGGAAAGTTGCCCCTTGTTTGAACGGCACTGCAGCGCATTGAATGGCAACGGAAAGTTGCCCCTTGTTTGAAAGGCACCGCAGCGCATTGAATGGCAACGGAAAGTTGCCCCTTGTTTGAAAGGCACCGCAGCGCATTGTAGTCAGTCCTCGGAGTGCTGAACGCAACCAAACTCTCGGATACAGTGAAGACAAAAATGACTAGAACCATTGCATGAACACAATCAAATTTGAAGTGTTTTACGGCTGGACTTCAGGATGAAGTTGCCTACGTATCCCAAAGATGGGAATCAAGCCTTACGTAGTTTGGGGTCAGGGTACACTCGGGTATTTAACCTCTCCTTTTTATGCTCTAACTTTTGCCAAGGCGCCTGTTGCAGGTTTTCAACCTTGCGAGCTATGTTTTCTTTTCTTTTCAATTCTTTTCATTTCTTCTTCTTTTTTTTCTTTTCTTTTCTTTTCCCTTTTTTTTTTTTTTTTTGCATTTTTCTTCCTTTTTTTTTTTTTTCTTTGCTCTAACTTTTGCCTGGGTCGCCCTTTGGGTTTTCGACCCAGCGAGCCTCTCGAAGGGTAAAAGTGTAACAAGTCCATGCCAAATGGTTTTGAGATTGAAGCCCTCTATATCCAGGAGAGTGGCTGTTGTATTGCAAGAGGATTCATCTTCGGCTCTTCGAGCACATCTGACATCTTTGCCCCTAGTTCAAAGGGTACTTCTGTTCTAGCGTTGCAAGCTTCTTCTGATCTTCTGATCTTCTTGATCCGACTTTCCTGGCCTCTTGTTCGAGGGCTGCTTCAAATCTGGCCACACAGGCCTCACGTCGTAGTTGACCGTTGAACCTTCTGAATTCAAGTTCAAGGTTTGGAAGCAAAGGGGTTGAGTCTCGAGGCCGAGAGCGATCCTAGGCTGCACAATCGCAAGAGCGATTCCACACAGGTCTTCGCAGGACTGCGCAAAACATTTGTTTTTTGAAAGTTTTGAAGAAAGCGACAAATCACTCGCGCTGAAGATAGTGTGAAACCAGTCTGGATCAAGCCAGGGTCCTTCCCAGTACTCACACTAACAAGCATGATTTCATTCATTAAGGGCTTAGCACGCCTCTCTTTCTCTCAATTGATCAAATTTTTGCAAATCCCGAGGAATTCCTTCCTCTTTTTTTCACCGCAGTGTTCAAAAAGGTTTTGAAAAACTTAGGTCGATGCAATGACTTCAAGGCACAAGAGAGTAGGTGGAATGCACTGCCATTTCATTCAAATCCCGGCACAACTAGCACACGGCAGAAGCAAATGCGAGAGCGTGGAAATCACTGCTGTTTCATTCAAAATCTGTTGGCATAACTGGCTCCCTGGCAGAAACAGACTCAAAACAAAACAAAAAGACAAACGCAAAACAAAATGGTGACGTCCGAGGTAACACCCCCGGAATCACCCGACTCCTATACAACAGGACTGACTCGATATAACAAGACAGACCAAAACAAAAGAGACTGACTCAAAACAAAAACACAGACTCAAAACAAAACAAAAGACTGACCCAATACCCAAGTCAAAATGCAAAATTAACAGCACTTGTACATTACTCAAAACAGTGCGTGCCATTCCCACGTCTGGAGTTAATCGAGCGCCACCCGCAGCTGGTTCATCCCCCTAATCACATCGCATTATCCCCCAAGTTCACCGATCCAGTGCCAATAGACTTTGCAGAGCTCGGCGGGAGGATGGCCCCGTTGTCAAACAGATCCTGTACTTCATGGCGAAGACGGAAGCAGTCGTCGGTAGTATGGCCGGTTTGCTGATGGTACGCGCAGTACTGGGTAGCATCATGTGTAGCCGGAAGAGGGTTCGGGAGAGGCCGAGGCTCAAGGGGTTTGAGATGGCCTTGTCCAACAAGGATTTAGAGAGCTTTGGATAAAGGCATGTGGAGGGCATGGAAGACCCTCTGACCTCGGGGTTGGTACTTCAAGGCTTGTGGATTTTTGCTGGGCGCACCCGCAAGGGATTGGTAGGTGCTGGCCTGGTTTGCTGATCTCTTCTGAGTGCAGGATTAGAGCTAACAGGATCATTTCTGGTACAACGGCCCTTTTCCCGGCTTGCCTCTTGATTCAACTGCCCCTGACTTGAGTAGCGAAAGTGTCATCCACAGTTTTTGCAACAACTGCGAGCACTTGCTCTTTGTTCAGTCCCTCGGCTTTCAAAGCCTCAACAGCCAACAGAAGATGCTCATGGGGATCCATGTCCGCCCCTATCTTGTTCTTTCCACTCGCCTCCACTTTGCCAAGGGATTTGCCTTCTCCCAATGCAGCCCGTCCCAAGCTTGGGGAGCCTTTTGACATGAACTCCCTGGTAGGCGATGTGGTTGATGATGGCACTAAAACTTCGAAGGTTAAATCTGCCACTGTTCTCTGAAGATCTTCAATCATGCTCCCCAGCTCAGAAGTAGTGGGTTCACGGGTTTGAGATGATTGGGGTTCAAGTGCATCTATCGTGCTTAAGGCCATGCTTTCTGGGATAAACATCTCGGGCTTGAGTATATGGGTCGGGGGGGATATACTGGGGTTGTAGGTGGGTGGCAGTGTATGGCTGAGGTTGAGATGTGGATGAGGTACTTGGTCCTTGGGGTTTTGAAATGGAGCTATTGTCCGGTTGTCAATGAGATTCTGGATCTCATGACGAAGGCGGTAGCAATCATTGGTGCCATGGCCGCGCTGCTGATGATATACACAGTATTTGCTGGGGTTATGTCTGGCAGGGAGTGGGTTTGGCAAAGGTTGAGGATTAAGGGTTTTGAGATGCCCTCTTTCCATCAGGACTTTGAATGCGCTGGTTAGGCTCATATGGAGGGGGGTGAAAAATCTACCCTGAGCTCGGGCTGGGCTGGCTATTCGTAGGCTGGCTTGGAAAAAGGGTCGGCTATGGCGACTGTGTTGACTTTAGCAGGTTTGGAAAGGCCCTGCGAATCTTCAGCTGGCAAAAGTGGTCAAAGTTCGGCTGGGGTCCCGAAGCTGGGTGTGAGGCAGATGCCCCAGATGGGCGTTGCGTTTCAGCACTGGTCTTATCCTGCATTGCAGTTCCCTGATTTAGTGCTGCTATCATGGCCACAAATTCTTCCGAACCTGTGCCATCACGGGTCTACTAATGATGTGACTGGTGACTGTCGGATCAGATGAACCAATGAGCCCTGTCTGGCCCTTCTTTGCCTTGCCTCAGCGAAAGAACACTGGTTGCCCTTGAATTGAATCTCTGACTTAACAAAGTCTATCAGCACTAGTCCAATGTACCCGGGGGATTTCGGAGCCTTCTGAAGCTATGGTTCCAAGACTACCTAGCAAAAGGGAAAACATGCAGCATCTCAGCCTAACTTCACCAAAACAGATACGAGCATAGTAGGATGACTGTGCCCTCTACTGAATTCTGCCCCAAAATTCTGCCTGTAAACTGTTACCCTCAGGTAAACTGAATCCCAAAATACTGAACTGGTGCCCGCAGGCCTGATGCCTAAACTTGCAAACTGATACATGCATTCCTGTAGAGACGCACTCTAAAGCACATAACAAGCAGTGAGAGCCAAAACACCCCTATGTTGGGGTAGGGTTCCCTGTCCTATTTTGTCAGGAACTAGGGTTTACTACGCACACAGCGGTTTCAAACAACCTATAAACGGGTAAGCAACCTGTCCTAGTTTGGAATGGTCACTATGGATCCGAATATGCACTAGGTCGAATGGTCAAAAAGGGTGCCCCGGTAAAACCGGGGTTTGTGTTCCCATGCTGTCAGAGCCCAGAGCCGATCAGCCTTATGGACATGCCTTGACAAGACAAGCCTCCGGCAAATCGTTCGGGAATGGCATATGGCAAACACGATGTCCTAGGCGCACCAATGCAAATGCAATGCAAAGAAACACACAAGTGTAGTCAAAAAGAATATCATGAGTTCGAGTCAAGTTCTCTAAATCCCCAGCAGAGTCGCCAGAAACTGTAACAAGCCCGCGGGGGACCTCGCTACAGCTTGGACTCGATTTGTGTCACGGTTCTTAATCTTGAACCAAAGAGTCCAGATCCGGCAAATCGTTTTGGAAAACAGATTTTTTGAAAGAAGTGCCAAACATGGACTGCTTTGCCAGATACAGAGTCGCCACCTAAATATTTTTTTTGGGAAATTTAGGAAACCCTGACTCGGTGCCAAAGGCCACGTGTCCGTCATCACCAAAGTTGCCTCGGCTCGGGAACTTGGGTACGATTGGGGAAGGTCACTTCGTGAGCACCCCCGCTCGCCCGGTCAAAGACCGGCCTCTACTAACCATGATATCTTATTTTGAAAACATTGTGAGTTCTTATTCCGGTTATTAGCCTAGGTTACTATGTGATGCTCGCAGCAAATAAGTATAGACTGGGCCGCCTGAATTGGAACAAAACATTTCATGTTTGTTTGTTTGAAAATGGTTTGATGGTGCTACCCGCAGGTAGGCTAAGACGTGGATTTGCCACCCTCGGGTGGGCTTAGAAAACATGATTTTGCCACTATCTAGTGGGCTTAAAACAAACATTGATGAATTGCTCCAATCCAAGTAACCCAACCTTCACCCACAGGCATTCAAGGCAGTTATATCACATAAGCACATAGCCTCATGGTAAGCATGCTATTCATGGCAGTCACTCACACGCATGCAAGGATGCTAAAGCATAAAACTCACCGAGTACTCCAAGCCAAAACAGAAACTGATTAGAAATCATGCATGATCCTAGATACACAAATTGCCTAATGCAACACATGCAAAAATGCAACTATAGCAGGCTCGGCTATTCTAAACGGCATATGGAATGCTACAACTAACACGTATTCAATTTGGAATTGAAATACAAATGCAGTTTGTATGATGCGCCGAGCCCGGTGCGTGCAAAACAGATGAATGATGCAAACATGCTGTCATACTGTATGCTAATTGAAATATGCCCTAATCTAACCATCATAAGCGGGTAAATAAAAGGAAGAAAGACGTGGGGTTGGAAGACATACATCACACTCACCCACACTTATTACAATTATGCCCTCGCGCAGAGGGTCCGAATAAATAATACAGTCCGAATGAAAGAATAATACAGTCCGAAATATACAGTCCGAATAATATACAAATTCCTAATTAATTAACAAATAAAGAAAGAAAGCTGTAAACTGGCATGCAAGCCAGGGGCTGCCCTCACTTCTGATGAATGTATGCTTGGGCTGCCTTGCATGGAAATCCACTGGGATGCCCCAATTAGCCTCTGTTTGCAATGTTCCTCGAAATGCGTGCCAGACTCGGAAGACTGCTGATTCTTGATATGCTGCAACAGAGAGCAGAAAGGGGCATAGCAATGTATTTCACAGATATATGCATGCCTCGATCCTCGTGCCACCAATCACGCATCTCGATGCATGATGGCCGAGGAGTCGGATTGCACAACTCAATATAGGATGAATGCGATGAATGCTACAACAAAACCTAACTCCATCATGGGTAATCCGGAGTGTCGGTGACTGGGGAATTGAGACCCGTTCCGTCACTCGGAGTACGAAACGTGCCTCGTTTCCCGTGCCGGGCTAACTCCTATCCCGAACACGATGCAATATGCATGATATGCATGAATGCAACTAAAATACAATCCTAGCATGCACAATGCTATGAAAATGAGATGCCTCGAAATGCGTGCACACGGGCACGCAAACCGAGGCGATGATCCTAAGGATGCATGAAAAATGGCATACAGAATGCAAAATGGACTTACACTAACACGAGTGAGCTCAGCCACACTCACATAAGAGGCCGACGGATGAAAATGAGATGCCTCGAAATGCGTGCACACGGGCGCGCAAACCGAGGCAATGACATAAAGGCATGAAATGGCATGAAATGATATGTAATGAGACTAAAATAAGATGTCTCGAAATGCGTGCCCACGGGCACGCAAACCGAGAAAATGGCATACGGAATGCAACAGGACAAAATGAGATATGCGATGCAATATGGGCTTACACTAACATGAGAGAGCCTCAGCCACACTCACATAAGAGGCCGATGGATGAAAATGAAGCGCCTCGAAATGCGTGCACATGGGCGCGCAAACCGAGAAAATGGCATACGCAATGCAATGAGACTAAAATGGCATACAGAATGCAAATGGACTTACACTAACATGAGAGAGCCTCAGCTACACTCACACAAGAGGCCGTTGGATGAAAATGAAGTGCCTCGAAATGCGTGCACACGGGCACGCAAACCGAGGCAATGGGCATTTAGGCATGAAATGACATAGAAAATGATATGCAAACATGCCAATGGAATTTCAGCACTGAAATGTGGGGGAAAACAGTCCCGAAACATGGCCAAAGTGCACCAAATGCAAGGAATGGTCCCAAAATGCGATTTTAGGCACCCGAAATGGCCTATAGCTATGCAATGCGTGCACAATATGGACATGGAATGAAAATACAGTAGCAAGGCAGCCCCAAAACAAGCATTTTTCAGTCATAAAAGGGCTAAACAGTAAGCACACATAGGATTAAGCAAGAATGCAAAAATGGCTCCCCGAGAGGGGTATTGAAGCAAGTGATACATGCGATGCCCAAATGGAAAAATACCCTTCTACAACACTGATGAGGGACTAAAAATATGAACATTTACAGTAGATGACATCCCCCAACTCAGTATGCAAACATGCTAAAAATGTCATGCAAGAACTAGGATACATAAGGCTATAACATGAGGTACCCCAAACATTCATCAAACCAGCAAAGACCCTTAATGAAATATGTCAAGAAGATCAAAATATGACTCTTTCCAGTTCTGATGATGGCCGAAAACAGAAGCTAGATAAGCTTAAAAAGCATGCAAAAATGGGGGTCAAAGAGGGGTATAATGACAAGTATAACATGGAGACCCCCAAAAAGGTTGATCCCTTCTACAATGTTGTAGAGGGACACAAAATAAGCTTACTCACAGTTCATGACATGCTCCAAACAATTTACATATAGGCCAAACAAATCATGCAAATTTACGGTAAATTGGAGGAATTGTGAAGCAAGTGCAAGATGGGGGGCCCAAAAGGGTTGAGCCCTTCTTCAATGTTGAAGAGGGGCTCAAAATAGGCCTCTTACAGTTTACATTATGCTCGAAAAACAGATCACTCATAGGCTAGAAATTTCATGCAAAAAAATGGCATATAAGATGATATTGAAGCAAGTACAAGATGGTGATCTCAAATAGGGTTGAACCCTTCAACAAACATGAAGAATAGCTCAAAGAGTGACCCTTTTGTTTGGGTCGGAGCCTAAAACAGTGAGAAATAGGCTTAAGAAATGAGGCAAGAAAATGCTACAAAAGAGGGAGATGGTAACTTACCCTTGTAGACAAGTCTTGACAGCCTTTTGGACCAAGTTTGGATGCTCTTTGCCTCTGAAAAACCAGCTCCAAGTGTTGGAATGGAGTGTGGGGGTCTTGTGCTAGGGGTTGATGTAAAATGGTACAAGAAAAATGACTTTGGAGCTTGGAAATGGAGAGAAATGGGAGGTGGAAGGTATAGCTCCCTCTCAAATGTGTCTAAAAAGTGTCCAACCTCTTGCCAAGAAGCCAAGCCTCTCCTTTATAGAGGAGAGGCATGAAAAAATCTAAGGGACCTCTCTAATCCTCCATACACGTGTATGGAGGATGGTCCAATTGGCAACCAGCTGGCACAGCTGGAATACACTGAGGGAGAGGAAAATGGCCGGCCAGCTTAAAAAGGGAAAAAAGTCATTTTTTGGTAAGTGGCCGGCCGGCCAAGTATAGGAGAAAAATGGCCGGCCACCCCCTAGGATGAAGCCCCAGAAGTTAGCTTTCCAATGCCGCAAACCTTGCATTAAAATTCCTCCTGTAGAAAAGGTTATGCCAGTTTCCGTAAAGCCGCGCAGATTCAGTCCAACCGGACTTCAACCAACCATATCTCCTCCCCCCGGATTTGGACTTAGGAGATTCTTGAGTGCAAAATGAAGCCCCGGAAGTAAGCTTTCCAAAGGTGGTGGCCTTATATCTTAATTCCTCTTGTGCAAAGAGTTACGCCCATTTCGGTGAAGCCGCGCAGACTTTTCTCCTTCCCGGATTCATGCTAAACCACTTTTGACCAAACAAAAAGTTGGTTGTCAGAACAATTGCTGGCCTCCCACCCTTCTACGACCTTCTTGGTGATGAAACAGAGGTCCCTGCCAAAAATGAGCGCAAACCGATGCAAAATGAATGCTCGGGGACCAAAACACGCAGTTCGGGGTCCCGAAAATAGGCTGTTAAGCACCGGGAGTGGTGTTCGACCACGAAGTGGATCTCTCAGACTCCAGTGTCCCTCAAAAGGGAGTAAATAAGATGCATGCCAAAAACCGGAGGAATCGAAGATGGTTAGACGGTCCCGAACCGAGGCACACGGCCTGACGGCTCCGAAAACCGGGAACCGAGCTCCGAAATGGGCAAAATGGCCTACGGCCACAAAATGTAGCCCACGGCCACTGAGAGATGGTCTACGGGACCTCTCCCTCCCCTCAGGAAGGAAAGAAAACAGAGAAAATCGAGTCTGGTTCGCAAACCGAGGCAAGGCACAGAAGAGGGTTCGGAAGTCCGGAGGCAGGGCGCACGACGCGACTCTGAGACTTCTGAACGAGCACAATATGCAACATCACCGAGCGCCCAATCGGTGACGTCTGAGTCTTAAGGTCGGTCAAAAATGGGGTGTCTACAACTTCTATGTTCCGACCTATCTGGTGATGAAAAACGACATTGACTAACCGTTGGTAAGTTGCTCCGGCATTTTTCAGCCCGAATGGCATGACACAATAGTGGTAAGTCCCCCGATCGGTGATGAACGAGGTGTGTTCCTGGTCAGACGGGTGCATCAGAATTTGGTTGTACCCAGAGAAGGCATCCATGAAGCTGAGCATTTGATGACCGGCCATGGCGTCAACAAACAGATCTATGCGAGGAAGGGGATAACTGTCTTTGGGACAAGCTCGATTTAGGTCAGAGTAATCGACGCAGAGCCGCCATTTACCGTTGTTTTTACGGACCAAGACCACATTCGACAGCCACTTGGGGGAGTCCACGTTTTTGATAAACTGTGCCTCAAGAAGCTTATCTACTTCAGAAGCAATAAGAGTATTGCGTTCTGGGTGAAAGATGTGTTGCTTCTGGCGGAAGGGTCAAAAATGGGGCTTAATGCTGAGACAATGGGTGATGAAGGAGGGATCAATACCCGGCATGTCGGAGTAGGTCCAAGCAAATACGTCGTTGTGCTTAATCAGGAGGGTCGTAAGGTCAGCCTTGGCCTGGAAGGATAGTTGGCTGCCGATCTTGGCAGTTTTTGTCGGGTTGGTGGGATCGATGAGGACCTCGACAAGCTTTTCCATTGGTTCCCCTCTGACCAGCTCGTCCTCGTCTCTGACGTCGAGTCCTTCAATGATCATAGCCTCATTTAGCTTGACCTCTTTAAGTGAAGCAACGTAACATTCTCTGGCCACGGTCTGCTCTTCCCTCACCGTGCCGACCCCAAGGTCGATGGGGAATTTGATGGCAAGATGGAAAGTGGATGTGATAGCTTGGAAAGCATTTAGGGCGGTGAGGTCGAGGATAATATTGTAAGCAGAGGGACAGTCGACGACGAGGAAAGTGAGCAACTTTGTGGTCTGCCACGGGTATTCTCCGATTGTGATGGGAAGATCGATGGAGTCGATGGAGGTCACCCGATCTCCAGTAAAATCGACCAATGGGGTTTGGAGAGGGGACAGACTTTCTTCCCCGACCTTGAGCTGGCGGAAGGCATTTAGGAAGATGATGTTTGAAGAACTGCCGTTGTCGACGAGAACCCGTCTGACTTTGTAATTGGAGAGGAGAGCAGAGATGACGAGGGGGTCGTCATGGGGGTAACGGATGCCTATGCAGTCAGCCTCCGTAAAGGTGATGGGTTCCATCCACTGCTTGGGCTGTTTGGAGGGGCGGTCCAATGTGGTAACTTCTTTGTCTGAGCCCTGCCTTATTTTTCTGAGTTCTGCCCGCTGAGCCGAGCGGGATGGTCCTCCACAAGCAAGCCTGCCAGCAATAACTCTGATCTCTCCAACAGGGGGGGGGGCAGGGTTACCTTGTGCCCGAGGTTGCTGTGAAAGGCGATCATAACCTTGGTTAGGTTGTGCGAGTTGTCGATAAGGGGTGCGCCGGCGGTTGTTTCTAATAGGTTCAGTCCTTTGCCTTTGCTGAGGGCGGGCTTCCGTGAACCGACTGAGACATCCCTGACGTATCAACCCCTCGACCTGATCTTTGAGGTTAACACACTTCTCGGTATTATGGTCGTGGTCCTGATGAAAGCAACAGTATTTGGACTGGTCTCGCCGGTTGGAAGGAGACCGCGACAGTTAGGGCCATTTTAGGGGATAGTCTTATTGAATCTGGTTCAGGACTTGTTCCTTGGAGGAGTTGAGGGGTGTGTATCGTTCGAACCGGCCAGGCGGTCGGGTTGACGCCGACCGGTCGGTTCGGGCTGGTCGGTCGGTATACTGAGGTGTTTGGTGAGTGTATTGGGTGTTTCTGGTTTCTGAGTCCTTTATCTTCTCTTTGGGGGTCGGGTTTTTGGCTGTAGGATCTTGTCGAACGGCTAGGGAATCTTCGGCGTTCATGTATTTTTGGGCTTTAGAAAGTAGGGTTGCCATGGAGGTCGGGGGGTTTTTAGAGAGGGAAAAAAGGAAATCAGATGATCATAGTCAGGCCATGAAAGCCGTGAGAATGACCTTGTCATCATTTTCTGCCACCTGCAAGGCCTCGGTGTTGAAGCGGGTGACGAAGCTGCGCAGCGACTCTCCCTCCGTCTGGCAGATGTTAAAAAGTTAAGTTGCCGGACGCCGTTGGCGCTGGGCATCAATGAAGTGGCTGAGAAATGAGTCACTCAGGTGCTGAAAGGTAAAGACAGAGTCCGTCGGTAGCTGACTAAATCACAGTCGGGCCGACCCCTTAAGTGTTACGGGGAAAGTCCGACACATGATTTCATCAGGGAATGTATGGAGGATCATGAGAGTCCTGTAGGTCTCCAAGTGATCGACTGGGTCCGTTGTACCGTCGAAAAAGTCGATCGAGGGCATTTTGAACTTAGGAGGTAAGGGTTTGTCCTTGATGGAGGCAACGAACGGTGAGTTGACTATGGTAGATGGTTTATTCTGTATGTTCTGCATGACTCCTTGGAGCTGGAGCTTCATGGCTCGGAGTTCTGCATCCCACAGAGGAATGTTGTCACCACCGGAAGGCAATGGAGGCTGGACACTACTGGCCTCTCCCTCGGGGATGGGTGCCTGGACTGATGGATGTGGGGCTCGGGGTGGCAGGTTCATGTCTGGGGGAGGGGGTCGCAAGCCTTCCAAGTTGGGTGGGTAGGGTTGTTGGATAGGATGGCTTGGGGCTCAGTCTTGGTTGGGTAGGATATCTTGAGGTGGAGGAGGGGGGACGAAAAGGTCTCTTTGAAGCAAAGCATTGATCAGGGCTTGGTTTTGCTCTGCTAAGCGGTTGATGCTGTTGGTAAGTTTGTGAAGTACTGCGGCGGGTTGCTTGGATTGGGAGGGTCAGCTTGGTGGTCGGCAATATTGTGGTGAGAAGCCATGGATCTAGTTGTGACCATCCACCTTGGTGGGTGGCAGGAAAGGGTTATTGGGAAGGGGTCTCCGGCGACAACGAGCACAACTGGCGCGCAGAGCAAAAGGCTTTCCCACAGACGACGCCAACTGATGATACAGCATGTTCTAGACGGAACGGGTCAGATTGATCCACATTTCCCAAACCGGTGCCTGAGGTACCAAGCCCATAGAAAGACCTGCACAAGAGTTCAACGGGGAATGGGGAGTCCCCCAGCGAACCCTCCAACGAGCAAGTTAGAAAGAGAGATGGAGTGTAGAGATAGATTAGTAATAGAAAGCTTAACATTTTTCTTGTCTTCGATGCCTGCTTATATCCTTTGCTAATCATTTCGTTGTCCCTTCTGACCTGTCACCTTGGCCGAAAGTCTATGCTCTAGTTTACCTTGTTCATGGTGAGGCCGTTCTGTCCAACGGAGATGGGTTATCGCAATAAATGCTATAAGGAGCTCCATTAATGGCTGATGTGCAGTGCAATAACCTTGCAGGATCTTTGTTTGCTTATGTGGCTTGTTCTTCTCTTGCCACGTGTTTAGATGTCATTGGTTCTTAATGCCACGTTGAGCTCCAGCAACGTTGGGCCTTAGTATTTGAGTTATGTATTGGGCCCTAAGTGGTGAGCTATAACCTTTATGAGCTTACCCGTGTCAAGATCCAACTCTGAAATATTTATGAAATTAAAATTTGTTCGAATAAGTGCATTATATATATTATATAGTATGTGTAATTTAGTAAAGTCTAAAATATATTTTTAATAATCTAAATAATTTCTCAAAACTCTAACGTTAGATTTATTAGAAACATCTAATTCAAAATCAATTGTCTTGAATACACTAGTCTATATACTATCCTGACGAAATTTGAGTACCAATTAAAGGGAAACACTATATATGATGCATACTCTTTAAAAGGTGTGTATCATGTGCACCTCATAATTAAAGAAGACAATGTCATAATTTCATATTTTTTGAGTTATAACTTAAAAAAATAGATCATAACTAAACACAATATGAAATATAACTAAAGAACTCATAAATTATAACTAAAATAATATCATAACTAAATAAGTAAATTAATCATAACAAAAAAATAATGACATAACTAAAAATATTTATAATACACCTCTTTTAAGAGTGTGTAAGTAAAAATTTTGCCCAATTGAATGATCACTCCTAATATAATAAATAGAAGAGGGTTACTACATATATATATATATCAAATATATGTCGTCAAAATTGTTCATTGAAACTCTTTAAGCTCTTATAAATTTCTTATATTACATGATAAGTTTCTGTATTTATTAATAGTGTGAATCCTTGGTAGAATAAGATTAATGATAAATACTATTTCTCTCAATGGAATTACCTTGGCATTATTGTAACAAACAAATATGGATGCGCGTGGCGAATGTGTTGTTTCACATTGCTCCTCAAATACGGCTATCATTTAGTGATTTTAGAATAATAAACTATTTATCTCAAGACACTTAGGTCTCGTTTGGGAAGCGATCAGTTTAGTTAAAAAGTTTAAAATTTATTAAAAAAACTAAAAAGTCAACAATCCATACTAAAAAGTCAAAAATTTAATTTTCTCTCTACTTTTTGTACATCTTTTCATAAAAAATAAAAAAGTCATCCCAAACATACTAATTTTTTTTTACATCACATTTTAGCCAAAAAGTTAAAAGTTACTAAAAAAGCCTGTTCCCAAACGAGGCCTTAGTCATCTTATTTTTCAAAAATAAATATAAAAATACTAGATTTTA
Source organism: Camellia japonica (assembly GCA_030407325.1). Classification (NCBI taxonomy): domain Eukaryota; kingdom Viridiplantae; phylum Streptophyta; class Magnoliopsida; order Ericales; family Theaceae; genus Camellia; species Camellia japonica. The sequence goes on from JAPPVO010000029.1 coordinate 182,490,812, forward strand.
ATTTTTACTGTTTTACCTAATAAAAATAAAGTAAGTGTGTCTATGGGTATAAATTTGGCCCATCCTAGTTCATCCGGGCCTGGGCTCGGGCTAGCCCATGTTGAGCTTTGTGGGCTCCTGTCAAAATTCGAGCCGGACCACGGATTAAAAAATTAGGCCCAGACCAAGGGGGTATTCGAGTCTTGGACAGGCTCGGGCTTGGACAGAGCTTGAACATTTTTTTTTTTATTTTTTCTATTTTTTCACCAAATTTTATTTTTTTTACAAAAAATGACACTAGGTCTCGGGTGAGCCGAGCTTTGAGTAGGCCTTGAGCGGGCCAATGGGCTGGACCACGAGCTCCGAGGGCGGGTTTCAGACCACCCACGGGCCACAGACTATTTTTAAAAATAATTCTCGTCAAATAAAAAATATTATGGATACAAAATGAATCACATGACTAATCATAAAATAATTTTGATTATACATTAAATGATGGGATCAATCATAAAATACGCAATTTTATTATTATAGTTCACATATAATTATATATAAGATTGTAGACGGGAGATGTGTTGTTCGGCTTAATAGATTTACTTTTGGGTCTTGTTTCGATGATTTGAACTGTTCATATTTTAGGATTCGTCAAGTATATCATCACTGTAAAAAATCAAGTTGATTGGATAACGGTAACCAGTGGCGAAGCCAAGAAATTAAGGTAGAGTGTGCACTTTATAATTTTAATTTTTTTTGGTGATCAACAATAAAATAATAATAATTTTATGAGCTAAATTTAAGCATAAAAATATAATTATTTATTATTAATAGCAACTAATCAAAATTCTATAATAATGTGAAATAACTCAGACACAATAGTAATGTAAGTATGCAATTTTAACACAAAAAATTACAAATTAAAATTCTAAAATTTAGAAAATAGAAGCAAATCATTTATCGCACAAATCATTATAATATTTTTATAATTTTTATTTGATAGAAAAATATTAGAGAGATAGTATTGATTATAAAAATGTATTTTAAATAGAAATTAGTAGATAATCCCAGAATATTACGTGGTGTTGATGACGTGGTGCTTTGGATATAAAAAATTGCAACTCACATTAAGTGATTCATCTATTATTTTCGAATTATCTAACAATAATGAATTACTATATTCCATTCATAAAATTTGATACTATATTATTGATTTAGACCACCACATAAATAACATCACATGGTACTCCAAGAGTACTAAATAAATTACATATTGTGTGAATAATGCAAAAAAAAAAAAAAAAAAAAAAAAAAACCTAGGGGGGCACGTGACCCCCTTGACCTGGTATGGCTTCGCCACTGCCAATGACTAAAAAGAATTTAGTCAAAAAAGAAAAGGCAAACAAGAAGGGTAAAAAATTTCTCATTATCTAAAAACTCAAAACACTAATCACATAATCAAACACGACGTATATTTCTCAATGATTTTCGAATAATTTTATCTATTTACAACGTATTCTGTATTCTATTATGTGATCTGCTTCTGTGTCTGTACGATGACTATGATCTCTTGGCAATAAAACCTAATTGTTGTTGGAAGTAATCCTTAGAGCAAGGAAGAACAATCCCTTTCTCGCTACGAAAGCCATACTCCTCTGCAGCCATGTCTAATAATTGCTTGAAAATTGGGTCCTTCAAGTACGATATCGGAACCACAAACCTCGTCATCACCTCTTGATCATCATTACGATCACGAACATAAACCACGAAGTGGCCCTTTGGAGCTCTCTTGCTTCCATCGCCGCTGCCACATGGAATCTTAGCCATGAGTTTGTTGAACATGTTGATATGTAGATATGTTTGTGCACTGAACAAGAAAACTCTGAGAGAGACAGTACGATGAATGAGTTATGATTTGGTTTCGAATCAATTATGATGATGTATTTATAAGTAGATGTTATTGGGATTTACTAGGAATAGAGAGAGAGAGAGAGAGAGAGAGAGAGAGAGAGAGAGAGAGAGAGAGGGGATAAGAAGAAAATATGTCCAAAACCAGCAACACCGTTGACAACGTGATCTTACACTATCCAGGTTTCCAAAAACAGTTGCACTCGCTGCTGCGGTAGCGTAAAAGTTATAACGGTTGCAGTAATTGAAATTGTGATTTTTTTTAATTTTTTTTCACAATTTGAAAAAATTATTGATATATATATATTTTTTTCAGCATCACATTTATTAGGATTTAAAATATCTTTTGATCAATTTTTGTTAATTTTTAAGTATGATTCAATATATTTTATATTTTTAAATTATTATAAAATAATTTTTATATTTTATTTCAATAGTTAAAAACTTTAAGAATAATTGATTTTAAATATCTACAAATTATTTTTGACCAATACTTGAACTAACTGAATAAAAAATATTCACAATTATTAAATAAAATGATTATAAAAATAAAAATTGCGCCATAAATAAAAATTATTTTTGAGGCATTTTTTTGGACAATACTTTACTACTAACTAAATAAAATTATTTACAATTAAGTATTAAATGAAATGATTATAAACATAAAAATTGTGTCACAAATAAAAATTATTTTGAACTACTAATTTTATTTATTTTTGTAAAGATATGTTTTAGATAACATATTACAGTAAAAAAAAATTACAATTAAATATTAAACGAAATGATTATAAAAATAAATATAATCACTGTTTATATATTTTTTATTTTACATGTTAATGTGATGAAATAAAAATTACAAAATAAATTATAAAGAAAAAAAATTTATATATGATTTTTTTTTTGGTAAGCTTTTTTCTTTTTTTCTTTTGGAAAAAGAAGTTATTCAGAATATTATAAAAATGTGTAACGATGTGTAACGGATCGTTATAGTCATTACGGTACTGTTACGTAATCCTGAAACGGTCATTACACATTTGAGTTTTCGTCATACCACTATAACGACAGTAACAAGTGACCATAACTATCACAACCATTACGTGACGGCGTTATATAATGGTTAGGATCAGTGGCGGAGCCAAGAAATTAAGGTAGAGGGGGCACTTTATAATTTTAATTTTTTTTGGTGATTAACAATAAAATAATAATAATTTTATGAGCTAAATTTAAGCATAAAAATATAATTATTTATTATTAATAGCAACTAATCAAAATTCTATAATAATGTGGAATAACTCGGACAAAATAGTAATGTAAGTATGCAATTTTAACACAAAAAATTACAAATTAAAATTCTTAATTTTAGAAAATAGAAGCAAATCATTTATAGTACAAATCATTATAAAATTTCTATAATTTTTATTTGATAGAAAAATATTAGAGAGATAGTATTGATTATAAAAATGTATTTTGAATAGAATTTATTAGATAATCCCAGAATATTATGTGTTGTTAATGACGTGGTGCTTTGGATATAAGAAATCACAACTCACACTAAGTGATTCACCTATCATCTTCGAATTACCTAATAATAATGAGTTACTATGTTCCATTCATAAAATTTGACACTATATTATTAATTTAGACCACCACATAAATAACACCATATGGTGCTCCAAGAGTACTAAATAAATTATATATTGTGTGAATAATGAAAAAAAAAAAATCAAAACTGAGGGGGGGTACGTGACCCCCATCGGCCTGCTGTGGCTCCGTCACTGACGGTAACCACGTTCGGATCAATTTTGTGTGAACCGTTTATCAGAGCATATGATTACCGTTATTCGATGAACTTATTTTTTTGCAAGAATGATATTCATACAAAACTGATGTTAATATGTAATTGTTGTTATCCGATCAATTTAAATTTTTACAAAAATAATATACTCAACAAATTCTAAAATATGAACAATTAAAATTATCAAAAACAATTCAAAAATAAGTCTATCGATGATAAACTGAAGAGAAGTACAATCCTTTTACGTAATTAATTTTATGATTAGTTAGGTACACGTGAATTTATTTGTAAACCCATTATTGGTACGATTGATGAATTGTACAGATCTGAATTATACAGATTATTACAGGTGCTGCAAAAAGGGTGACATCTGAGATTTTTTTGGATCTAATTGTTGGAGATGTTGAGTCCGAATCCTCTCCAGCTAGTGTCTCCAGACTTTCCTCCGGGTGACGGGCCCAGATTGGGCCACGTCACCCCACTCAAACTACACAGCTTAGATCAACTTTCAAAAAAAAAAAATTCAAAAAAAAGACAAATTTCCTCTCTCTCTCTCACTCCCCCCCAATCTTCCATGGATGCTCTGCTTTTATCTTCTTCCTTTCTCCATCTCTCTCTTCTTAATTTTACATTTGATACGTACATACACAATATATACATATATATATATATATATACCACTTCTTCCTTTTTCCAAACCCTTCGGTGACCCTCATGCACCACCGCGACCGCTAGCACCCGCCAACCTCTCCCCCACCCCCACCCCCACCCCCACCCCCACCCCCACCCCTACCAACTTCGGCTGATCCAACATCGCCCTCCCTCATTCTTCTTCAAGATCTGAAATTTTTAGATATATTTTTTCAGAGCAAAACCCATGTACAAATAAATAACTCTCCAAAAACAATATAAAGAAAGAAAAGAAAAAATCAAAGAAAAGAAAGAAATTGAAGCAACCAGAATTAGAGTGTTGAATTTGGATGATTTATGTGGCTTGAATTTTAGAGAGAGAAAGTGGGTTTGCTTCAGATTTTGATGATTTTAACATTTGTGGCTTGATGATCTGTTGGGTGTTCTTCTAAATCTCTGAAGCTTTGGTGGTAAATTTGCAGATTCCATCAATGGCGATGGGCTCCCAGAGGTGGAACAAAATTTGCAGAGATGGAAATTATGAGTTGGGTTTTTTTAACCAAATCTCAAAATTTGTAAACTCTGACTCTCTCTCCGATTTGAGACACTACATTAAATTAAGAGTTGGGTTTTTTAAGAGTTTGAAGCAGAGAAAGAAAGAAGAAGAACAAACTCAACTCTGTTTTTTATTTTATTTTATTTTTTTAAGCTGATCGGAGCCGTATATTTTGAGTGGGGTAACGTGGCCCAATCTGGGCCGTCACCCGGAGTAAAGTCTGGAGACACTGGCTGGAGAGGATCGGACTCAGAGATGTTCCAGAACTAGTGGTGGAGATTTGCGGATTTATCTTGGGTGTGCATGTGTATGATGTACAATCTATATATAATTTTTTTAAAATTTTTTTCTACAATTCACATAAATTATCTAATAAAAATATGTAAAGTAATACAATTTTGTATAAATAAATTTAAAAAAATTTAAATTACAAAATTATGTAATTTCTCATGAATTTATGTAAATAATTTCACAAAAATATGTAATTTAACACAAATTCTCATAAGTTATCTAATAAAATTTTAAAAATCACCAAATTTCGTAAATTTTCATGAACTAATGTAAGTGATTTCACAAAAACGTACAAGTTAACATAAATTTTCAATAAGTGAACTCATAAAAGTTTTGAAAATCACTCAAGTTTTTATGAACTCGTGTAAGTGATCTCATAAAAACTCATAACTAACACAAATTAGCGTAAGTTATCTCAAAAAAAATTTAAAAATACAAAATTACATAAATTTTCACGAATTTACTTTAATAATCTCACAAAAATACGTAAATTAACACTAATTCTCTGTATGTGAACTCATAAAAGGGGTTGCACAACCAAACACTACCCTTTAGTCATATATATGATTAGAATTGTGCAAAATATCATCTAATCCGCTAATAATTAATGGTATACTTTATCAACTTTATAAATTTACAAATATTTTAGAAATACAGTTAAGGCCTCTTTTGAAAAATGATTTATAAGTTAACTTATTAACTTTTTAACTTATTTAAATTACATTATCTTTTTACTTTTTACGCATTCTCTTAAAAAATAAAAAATAAAACAGTTAACTTATTTGACCCTTCTCTTATCACAACTTTCTCTCTCATCCAATTACACAGCTTCTAATTTCATTATTCATCAATAAAACATCACATTGAAGCGCCACTCTCTCTCTTTATCGAGAGCCTCTCTCTCTACTTTTCTAGGTTTTGTCTGGAGCGTCGTCTGAAGAGGGAGAGGGGGCCTCCGGCCTCTACCACCTCTCATCTTTCCTCCTCCCCTTGTTTTTCCTCTTCTGCTTGTTGTAAATAAGTTTTGGGAGCTATGTTGTCCCACTTCTCTCCCTCCATGAGATGTTTTTTTTCCCCTCTTGGTGGAAGTTTTTGCTGGTTTTCCTCTCTCTCTTTTGTCCATCGACGCCAGATCTGCCGTGTTTCACCTTCGCTGAATCACGCCGAAGCCACTTTCTATATTGTGCCACCAGATCTGCTCAGATCTGACTCGCCTTCACAGATCTGGCCGCTTAGGACCTGAGGTTTCGTTTTTCTTCTGTTTTGCTTTGATTTTTTGGTTTTTGGTTGTGTTCTTGGAGTCCTTTGGCGCTTGATTGTAACCTACATACTCTGTGGTTGTTATCTATAATGTATCTCAGACATGCTCTAACGCCAAACTTTTATGATCGGCTCTACTTTGCAGTATGAGCACGAGCACAATTGTGCGTCTGGATATGTTTATAGTTTTTGCCTTTGCGTTTCTTGTAATATTTCTACTTTGTTTGGTGTATGCTTTTTAGCGGTTGGACTCTGTAAGTGCCATTTGGCTATTTCCTCAATGGAATTCTCTTATGATCAAAAAAATAAAATAAAAATAACTTCATCATTTATCACGAGAAATTACTATTCATTGTTGGGCAAATTTAAGTGGTATCCCAACCTAAATATTATGGAAAAACAAAATGTTATAGGTCTCAAATTTTTTACTAAATAAATGACCAAATGTCTCATATGGGTGTGGGTCTACAAGACATTTGGTCATTTATTTGGCAGAAAATTTAATATCCCTACCATTACCCAAATAGTATTGGTTGAAATAATAGATCCTACTACTTATTTATCTCCTTTAGAAAGATAACTAGACACTAATCTAAGGCTATGTTTGGCATAGACTTTTTTTTTTTTTTTTTTTGTATATTTTAGTCACAAAAAGATAAAATAGACTAAAAAATTAATAAAACAAAATATCACATTTAAACCATAATCATTTAGAGTGCTACTATTAGCACCTACCTTTCTTCTTTGAACCCCTCATTTCTTTTATTTTTTTTAATTCCAATTTTGTCCAAACATAAAATTACATTTTTACCCTCATCCCTAACATTCAAACCCTAATTTTCCAAACCCTACCCCACCAACCTTTTCACCACCATCTCCATCGGTGATCACTACTGCCATTGCCGCCGGCGACCTCTCCTCCCGTCTCTTCATGGTGTACACCCTCCTTCACACAAATTAGGAGAAGCAAAAAAGGCATTATATCATTCTAAACTTGCTGGTGTTGAATCTGAACCTAATGTCATCACTAAAGCTAAAAATCTCTAGGTTTATCTAAGTAAGTGTACAGAAGCAAATAAACAATGAGATTGGAACACACTGCTTAAAGAAACTGGGCTTGTCATATCAGCGGGAAATCTCGTGGCTCCGATGATAACCCATCTGGGTCCTCCGTTAAACACATGGGCGCAACAGCCAATGACGACGGTGAATTGTTCGTCAAACTGAAACCTTGAAGAATGAGAAGCCAAATCTCAGGACAAAGATATGGGTAGGCCGACCAGATTTTCTTCCTGACCCTTTTGAACCTTGCTAGAAAGATGGTTTTTCCCTCTCCTGGGTCACTTTTTTTCTGGTTTTTCACCATACAGCTGTATTCTACTCATCTGGAAGGCCACCTTTCTGGGGTGGCCGACCAGCATTTCAGCTTGACCCTTTTGAACCCTGGTCAGTCGACCAGGGCATGTGGTCGGCCGACCACTTGAACTGGTCGGCCACCTTCCTGCTTTTTGGCCCTCTCAAGTGCAACACAGTTGTGCTAGCTGTGAAGCACTTGACCCTTTCTTCGAGATTTTGACCGTCTTTTTGGTCCTTTTTGGTTGGTTTTGACCCTCTGGCTTAGCTTCTTAGAGAAGCTTGACTCTTTTGTCAAGCTTCTTGAGGAAGCTTGACCCTTTTGGTCTAGCTTCCTTAAGAAGCTTGACCCTTTTGGTTAAGCTTCTTTGAGAAGCTTTGACCCTCTCTTGAGGCTTCTCCAAGAAGCCTTATCTCTCTCCATCTATAAAACCAACACTCCTCCTCCATTTGCAAGGGTTAGAAAAACCAGCCAAGAGACTTTACATACAACTCTCCATATCTCTCTCATCCTAGCTCAAATACCCCATTGTTCTTGGCCATTACACCACACCTCTAGCCTATCACCTCCACCATCCATTCCAGCACCTTGGAGCTGTTTTTTAGAGGTTGAAGACTCACCTTCTTGGTCCAGAACTTGCTGCATTGTTGTGCTACAAGGGTAAGTCCTCATTTCCCCTCTTTTTTGCATTATTTTGCTTCATAACTTAGCCCTATTTGCAAGCATTTCTGGGTTTTGTTATAAACTGAAAAGTGTCTTATTTTGAGCTCCTCTTGAATTTTGATTAAGGATACTTTTATGTTTGAGGTCTTCTACCTCCTTGTATGCTCTATCCCTCTTTGTACGCTTATTTTGCTTCCTATCTTAGCCTTACTTGTGAGCATTTTCGAGATTTGTTATAAACTGAAAAGAGTCTTATTTTAAGCCTCTATTGATGTTTGATTAAGGGCATTTTTCTGTTTGAGGTCATCTACTTCCTTGTATGCTTGATTGCCTCTTGTTTTGAGCCTTGCATCTAGGCCTTTGTTGCATGCTTTGTTTGGCCTTCTAGCCACTGAAACTCTGAAATCCAGTGGATTTTCAGTGGCTATAACACTGTTTTGAGAGCCAAAATTAGAGGGGGGTGACCCCCCTCTCTCCTTGTCTTGTTTGTTGGCCCTTTTGGCCTTCCAAAGGGGCTCCATCTTGCATGCTTTGAAGTCTTGTTTCAGGCCCTATTATATGAGTTTTAAGGTCTGCCTTGGTTCTGTCCGGAGCCCATTTTGCCATATTTTGTGTCTATTATGCATGTGTGGAGTAACCCTCCTCAAGGCCTTTCAAGGGGACCTTTCATTGCATACTTCCTTGAGCCATTTCAAGGCCTTTTTGGTGAGTTTTGGGGCTGTCATAACTGATTTCCAGAGTTTGTTTTTCCATTTGGTGTGTCCATCATGTATGTGTTGAGTAATCCATCTCATAGCCCTCCAAAGGAGCCCATCATTTTTGCATGCATTGGATGCATTTCAGTGGTTATTTGGGCATATTTTAGCATACCATGTTCCTATTTTTGGCTGGTTTGGTGACCTCTCTTGTGCTTCATATACATGCCATGTAAACCATGCTTACTAGCCTATGTTACATGTTGTTTTAGCCCTTCATGTTAGCACTTTTTGGCCATGATTAGAACTGATTTGGTGCATGTTTAGGACTGCCTTGGCTCTGTTTTCATGCCTCATGATCAAATAATGCTTGTTTTGCATACTTGTGGTTCAATGCATTTGCCTAGTTTTGGGTTTCGGGGCCTATTTCATGCATTGGGTGACATGTTTCCATGATTCGGGACCATTGAGCATCTTATTTCAGAGCTGGAAATTGCATGTTTGTATGCCATCTTTCATCCTTTGCCATGCTTTGGTAGAGTGGCATTCGATGCCTTAGGATCGGTTCCTCGCATCGTGCATGTTTGCATGTGTTTCGGTTGTTTCATTTCCATTATACGACCACTGATGTGAGTGTGGCTGAGGTCCACTCATATTGGTGTAAGTCCATCATGCATTGCGTATGCCATTTTAGTCCATAGCATTGCGTATGCTAGGTTGCATGTTAGAGCATTGTGTATGTCATGTTACATCACGTGCATTGTGTATGCCATTTTAGTCCATAGCATTGCGTATGCTAGGTTACATGTTAGTTGCATTGTGTATGCCATCTCATTTGCATTGTGTTTGGGATAGGAGTTAGCCCAAGCACGGGAAACGAGGGACTTTTCGTACTCCAAGTGACGAAACGTGTCTCAATTCCCAGTCGCCGACACTCCGGATTAACTATGATGGAGTCTAGGCCTTGTTGTGTTTTCATGTGCATTCATTTCATATTGAGTCGTGCAAATCGACTCCTCGGCCATCATGCATCGAGATGCATGATTGGTGGCACGAGGATCGAGGACTACACTCCCTGAAGAGTAGTCATGCATACATATGTGAAAATACTTTGCCATGCCTCTTTCTTGCTCTCTGTTGCAGCAAACCAGAAATTAGCAGCTTTCTAAAGCCTTGCACAGCATTCCGGGATTAATTGCAAACAGAGGCAAATCGGGGCATCGCAAGGAATTTCCCAACAAAGGCGACCTGAACATGCATCATTCACCATTCGGAACAGAGCTGAGGCGGTCCATAGCTTGCATGCTAATTTATCCGCTTTCCTAGTTAACTTGTTAATTAATTAGGATTTTATATTTATTCGGATTGTAATTATTTATTCGGACTGTATTATTTATTCGGACCCTCCGAGCGAGGGCACAACTGTAATAAGTGTGCGTGTGTGTGATGCATGTCTTCCAACCCCACGTCTTTTTTCCCTTTTATTTACCAGCTTATGATGGTTAGATTAGGGCATGTTTCAATTAGCATACTTATGATAGCATGTTTGCATCATTCATCTGTCTTGTATGCACTGGACTCGGCGCATCATACTAACTGCATTTGTATTTCAATTCCAAGTTGAATACATGTTAGCTGTAGCATCATCATATGCCATCTTAGAATAGCCGAGCCTATCTTAGTTGCATTCCTGTATGTGTTGCATTAGGCATTTCTGTATAGTTAGGATCATGCATGGATTTCTAACATAGCTTCTTTTTTGGCTTGGAGTACTCGGTAAGTGTTTATACTTTAGCATCCTTGCATGCGTGTGAGTGACTGCCATGATAGCATGCTTAACATGAGGCTAATTGCTTATGTGATATACCTGCCTGAATGCCTGTGGGTGAAGGTTGGATTATCTGAATTGGAATAATGCATTGACTGTGAGTTTAAGCCCACTAGATAGTGGCAAAACCATATTTTCTAAGCCCACCCGAGGGTGGCAAATCCACGTCTTAGCCTACTTGCGGATAGCACCATCAAACCATTTTTCAAAATAAACAAACATGAAATGTTTTGTTCCAATTCAGGCGACCCAGTCTATACTTGTATGCTGTGCGCATCACATAGTAAATCTAGGCTAATAACCGGAATAAGAATGCATAATGTTTTCAAAACTAGATATCATGGTTAGTAGAGGCCGATCTTTGATCGGGCGAGCGGGGGTGCTCACGAAGTGACCTTCCCCAATTGCACCCAAATTCCCGAGCCGAGGCAACTTTGGTGATGATGGACACGTAGCCTTAGCCAACGAGTCAGGGTTTCCTAAATTCCCCCAAAAGAAATATTTAGGTGGCGACTCTGTATCTGGCAAAGCAGTCCATGTTTGGCACTTCTTTATTTAAAAATCTATTTTCAAAAACGATTTGCCGGATTTGGACTCTTTGATGATTCATCGGTCTTGCATTGCACTCTGCGAGATTAGATACAGGACCGTGACACAAATTGAGTCCGAACTGTAGTGAGGCCCAAGGGCGCGTCTACAGTTTCTGGTGACTTTGCTGGGGATCTAGAGAACTTGACTCGAACTCATGATATCTTGTTTTGATTACACTTATGTGTCTCTTTGCATTGCATTTGCATTGGTGCGCCTAGGACACCATGTTTGCCGTATGCTATTCCTGAACGGTTTGCCGGAGGCTCGCTTTGAGAAGCGTGCCATAAGGCTAACCGGTTGCGGGCTCTGCCATGACGGGAACATAAACCCCGATTTTATCGGGGCACCCTTTTTGACCATTCGACCTAGTGCATATCGAAATCCGTAGTGACCATTCCAAACTAGGACAGGTTGCTTACCCGATCATAGGTTGTTTGAAACCGCTGCGTGCGTAGTGAAACCCTAGCTCCTGACAAAATAGGACAGGGAAACCCTACCCCAACATTGGGGTGTTTTGGCTCTCACTTATCTGTTATGTGTTTTTAGAGTGCATCTCTACAGGAATGCATGTATCAGTTTGCGAGTTTGGGCATCAGGCCTGTGGGCACCAGTTCAGTGTTTGAGAATCAGTTATCAACGGGTATCAGATTCAGTTTTTGGGGACAGTGATTTGGGGATAATGACCAGTGTTTGAGAACAGTATTTTCAGCTTATCGACCGTGTGTTGTGATGCCCAACTGTGTGTTGTGTGTTTATTCTAAGCCGTTATGCTGTCCGTTTGTCTGGTTATTTATTTCCTTATTGCTTTATTTATCTTTTTGCTAGGGCAGTTTTAGCACAATTGCTTCAGACCAAGCAGATATTCCCCAAGCACCCTGGACAAGAGGTCGCCGACTCAATCGATCTGAGGATCTGGTTGACGGACAGCCAGTGTTTCATTCTCTACCCCCGGTTATCAGACGGAGGCCGAGAAAGTGCAGTGTGTCTGAGCAGAGATTACCAGAGCAGTGGTCTACCCTAGCGGTGAACAGTCGGACCGAGGTCTCAGTTTCTGCCATGGAGATAAACATACCAATCAGCCAGCAGGATCAGCAGAACATGGCCGGAATGGAAGAAATGATGCACCAGCTCCAAGAGAGTATGAAGCAAATGCAGGAGGACGCTGTCCGCCAAGCGGAGTTCTCTAAACAGCAGGCCACAATCATGGCCCAGCAGGCCGAGCTCATCACTAGACTGCAATAGCAGAACGGAGCATCTGCTTCACATCAAGCTCCTCCCCCACCAGGGGTCCTGCTACCTGAGCAGACACCAACTGTCCAGAATATCCTGCCGAATGCCTAGAACATCTTGCCAAATGTCCAGACCATCTAGGAGGACACAGACATTCCAACGGGGCTAGTTCCGCCCCCGCTTCTACCTCAATTATCTAAGGCACATACGCCTATCAACCACCCGGACTCTCCCTTCGAGTTCGAAGTAGACCCTACAACACTGAAATTGAGCAAGCTCAAGAAGTTGTTCAAGAAATCCCAAGGGGTAAAGGCTATCCCGGATATCGAGGACGGATATACCGACATGGCTGTGACGCTGCCAGATAGGTTCAAAATGCCGCAAATCGATCGCTTCGATGGATCTGGGGATCCTATGGTGCATCTTCGGTTATTCTCAGATATACTACAGCTGATGGGCCTCACCCGACCGCAGAAGCTTTCATTATTCGGTCGGACCCTGTCGGGTGTGGCTGCTATCTGGTATGCGAAATTAGAGGATGATGTCAAGCGAAGTTGGGATGAAATGACCGAGGCCTTTGTTGCGCAATACTCTTACAATACCTAAATTGAGATTATAACCCGTGATCTTGAAACAACAAGGCAGGAACCTAAGGAGAGCTTCTCGGATTTCGTAACTCGGTGGAGGGCGAAGGCTTCAATGATGACCCTAAGGCCTACTGACAAAGATCAAATCTGGATGATTGTGCGCAATCTCCAGCCGAAACTGATGCAAAAAATGATCGTGCTCCCCTTCCCTACCTTTTCTAATCTGCATGAGATGGGAGTATAGATCGAAGATGCAATGAAACAGGGTTTGATTGACCAAGATAAAGAGCAGCCCCGAAGGACTTTCAACCGCAACAACAACGCAGGCCTGAGCGGCGCTGCAACTGCAAGAGCTTCGGAAGTAAGCATGGTCACCACCATCCCCCCTCCAAGACCCATGGTCGCCACACCTTTCTCCGGCGCGTCCGGAAGCAATACACAAACAACCAAATACCAACCCCGAGGCCAAAGAACCTTCACCCCATTGTATATGCCCCTATCCAAGGCTCTAGGGGTATTAATCAGGAAAGGACATCTAAAGCCCCTAGAGCCCAGGCCATTGCCGAATCCACTTCCTCCCTCCCATAACCCAGCTAAATACTGCGCATATCACCAACAACATGGTCACGACACCGACCAATGTTATTGATTGCGTCACAAGATTCAAGATCTCGTTGACAAACAGGTGATTTTGCCGCCAGAAAAACCCAATGTCACAACAAACCCTCTCTCACCGCACAACCAAGCTCCACCTCCCAAAAGAGTCAACTTTATCCAGACTGGGGTCATGTCTTACGATCCTAGCATATATATCACCCCGTCCCACCTACCCAAGCCGGAGGTGCTCCTTCCTGACTGCACTGACTTTTTGTGCATGTTGGACATCTCCAGAACCCAACCCGAGCCAATGGTGGTGACTGTCGAAGACAGAACATGGGAAATTGCAGAGGAGAATGGGGTTGTTAAGTCAGAATCTGAGGAATCTGGGATTTTTGCTGGGAAGGTATACAGTTTGAGTGACTACATTCTTTCAGTAGGCCAGGTTGGGCCAAATGTGGAATTACCGGCAGGGGTAGAGCTGTGTGTGATCCAGGGGGATGAATTTGGGCAGAGAACAGATGATTTGGTGGCTGTGGAAGAGAACTTAGCCAACCTCCAGTTTTTTAACGAACAGGATCCAGGGGATGCGGCAGTCAACTGGTTTGATTATGAGGAATCGGCAGAGGCTACCGGGTGGCTTAATGACCTACTAGATGTCTTCGAAGAATCTCAGTTGGAACAGGGCCCAGCAGGGGCGAGAATATCAATTGTGGCCGGAAGGGCCGGAAGTCAAAATGTATTGCTGGAGAGCGCCGGTACTAAGAATTTCGCTCAGAATTTGGGCATTGTGAATGCAGAGAAAGTTGTACAACAAACTACACTGACGCAGTCAAAACAGGAAAAGTTTGGGAATTCTGAGAGAATCAGGAAAGCTAAGGCCCCCATGGGGAATGAAATTGCTGTGCACCCGAAGACAGACAATGCTGCGAGCATGTAGATGGAAAGTACTGCGAGTACCATCATACCGGAGCCGGACAGGTGCCTGTCGGCTGCCGACGGAATGTGGTGGAAGGACGATGACTTATGTCTTGCCCACACGGATGAGGATTGGGGGAGCAATCAACCCGACGATACCCGGTATATCGGTGAAGTCGACCATATGACTAGAAGCAGACGGTATTTCAAGCCTCCACATCTAGATCAGCCAGAGGCGTCTGGGAAAGACAAAGAGGCAGCGAAGCAAAAAGAGAAGCAGATCGAAGAAGAGGCTGTACTGAAGCAGTTAAAGAAGATACAGGCAGACATCTCCATCTAGGGACTGCTTATGGCATCACGAGTACATCAACAAGCTGTCTTATCGGCCATGGACAGGGCCAAGCTCTCAATAGACACCACGCCCGAACAACTGATGGGCTTAGTTTTCCCGGAAGGAGCTACCCTGATGCTGACTTTCTCTAACAAAGAATTGCCACCTGAGGGTGCGAACCATAACAAGCCACTCTACATCTCCGTGGAGTGTAGAAACAAATGGATACCCGTGATGTTGGTCGACACAGGGTCCGCCATCAATGTGTGCCCGGCGAGAACTGCATATGCAATCGGTTTAAAGACCGTGGACTTTGTGCCGACAGCCCAGGTAATTCGGGCATATGACAACACGAGCCGAGAAGTGATGGGACAATAAAAATTCAAACCAAGGTTGGGCCGGGACAACATGAAATAGACTTTCACGTCTTAGAAGTTCCTGCAACCTTCAATCTGCTCTTGGGGCGGCCGTGGTTGCACCAGGTGAAGGTAGTTTCATCCACCTTGCATCAGATGGTGAAATACCCCCATGGGAAGGGAGTAGCCATTGTTTTCGGGAATTCATCGATCCATCCACCGCCAGAAGTATCTACGCCAGTTCTAGAAATTGAGCACGGTATGGAGGATGTGTTCTTATCTGGTTTTACTTTGGCTAAGGCCCGGGTCGTGCAGAATATCTTAGTTGTTAATGAGGGAGTGTATGTCAGTGCTCAATCAGTATACCTCATGAACAAGCTTCAACACATCCCCGGGATGGGATTGGGAAAGAGCGGCCGGAAGGGCGTTGCAGTGTTGGCGGAAGTGCCACACAACCCACGTACCTTTGGCTTGGGTTATCTGCCCACCAAAGAGGATTGGGTGAGGAAGGTAAGGAGATGGCTGGGAGAGCCAGAGCGAAGCAGGTGGGGAAGCCTTTTGAGCTGATGCATAGACCCATTCAGGGTACCCTAAACGGACGCTTCGTCTGGGAGGGGGAGGACTTTCCATTTTGTGGCTTCCCAGAGCCGTGGCTGAACGCGGAGAGGAAGCGCGTGCCAGGTTTTGAGATTTTCTTTGACCTGCAGTTATCCGGGGATGATGTTGCCGAAGAGCAGACAGACCCATTGGCTGAGGCTGAGCAGAGTAAGAAAGTGGAGTCTGAGGACACCGAAAGTGAAATGGGGGTAGCGCTGGCGTGTCTACTTTCAGATCCTCCGATCAAACAGAAGTGCTTGGGAGATAACTTCTCGGTATGCATGATCAGGAATGGAACGGCTGCGGGCTTACCAGCAAACATTTTGGATGCATCTATCGCACCCTCTCTCATTTGGCAGTATGAAGAGGGATTTTTGTCAAGCAGCACCCAGTCAGGTAGTGAGTCGAAGTCTGATTCCACCGAGTCTGTGGAGTCGGAATCAGATTCCAACTCGACTGAGTCTGAGTCTGGTATTCCTGGGGATGATAACCCGGATGCCACAGTCCTGTCCAAGTCGTCTTTTTCTTTCTCTTTTGAGTCTGTTGTAACCGAAGAATCGGACGATTTGGATGTACTTAATGAGAATGCTGTGGCTGTGGTTTTCGAGTATTTTTCTGTGCCTTTGATTTATTGCTTGAATCAAGACTTTCAAAATTTTGATAAAAACGAAGAGGAAGAAATTCCTCCGGTTTTGCAACGATTAATTGATCAAGAACAGGAAAGATTTGTTAAACCTTTAGTTGACGAAATCACTACAGTGAATATTGATACTGAGGAGGACCCGCGGCTGGTCCAGATCGGGTCCACATTGTCTTCAGAGGAACGCGAGCGCTTAGTCGCTTTATTAAAAGATTTCAAAGATGTTTTTGCGTGGTCCTACGAAGACATGCCTGGAATCGATCCTGAGATTGTACAGCACCGGATCCCTCTTGACCCCGAGGCCAGACCCGTTAAACAGAAACTCAGGAGGATCCGCCCGGACTGGGCTCTCAAGATTAAGGAAGAGGTCACCAAGCAAATTGACGCAGGGTTCCTACTGGTATCTGAATACCCGACTTGGTTGGCCAACATAGTTCCGGTGCCGAAGAAGGATGGCAGGATCCGAGTATGCATGGATTTCAGGGATTTAAACAGAGCTAGTCCGAAGGACGACTTTCCCTTGCCGCATATCGATGAGTTGGTGGACTTCACAGCGGGGCATGCTTTGCTTTCGTTCATGGATGGCTTCTCGGGCTACAATCAGATAGTGATGGCACCTGAAGACCGGGAAAAGACTGCTTTCACCACCCCGTGGGGGACATACTGCTACAGGGTGATGTCGTTTGGGTTGAAGAATGCTGGAGCTACATATCAACGAGCCGCGACCACAATATTACACGACATGATCCACAAAGAGGTTAAGGTGTACGTGGACGACATGATTGTCAAGTCCAAAGAAAGAGAGGGCCACTACACCGCCTTGCAAAAGTTCTTTCAAAGGATCAGAGAATTTCAGTTGCTGCTGAACCCTCAAAAGTGTACATTTGGTGTTACAGTGGGAAAAATGCTAGGGTTTCTGATTACACAGAGAGGTATCGAAGTCGACCCTTCTAAAATCAAGGCCATCTTAGAAATGCCACCACCAAGGACTGAAAAGGAGGTGCGAGGCTTTCTGGGTAAAATGCAATTCATAAGACGGTTTATCTCAAAATTAACCTTGACTTGTGAACCACTTTTTGGCCTCCTGAAGAAAGGAAAGAAATTCCAGTGGAACGGCCGATACCAAGCTGCTTTTGAACAGATCAAGGAGTACTTACAGAACCCACCCATGTTGTCACTGCCAGAGCTGGAGAGACCATTGATATTGTACCTTTCAGTAACTGAAACTACAATGGGCTGCATGCTTGCGCAAGAATTAGAGGAAAAAGTGGAGAGAGCCATCTACTATCTGAGCAAGAAGATGCTAGAGTATGAGACTTGCTACACACTACTGGAGAAAGCTTGCTTAGCCTTGGTATGAGCTACCAGGAAGCTGCGGCACTACCTGTTAGCTCACTCCGTAATGTTGGTTTCACGACTCGATCCCATCAAATATCTTTTCGAGAAACCGGCACTTACGGGTAGGCTAGCTCGTTGGTTGCTGTTGCTCTCCGAATTCGATCTGAAATATGTGACGCGCAAGTCAGTCAAGGGAAGAGCAGTAGTAGAATTCTTAACCGATCATCCAGTGGAAGGGGGTGAAGCAGTTGAGTACTTATTCCCAGATGAGGCCATTTTGCATATCGACGATGAAACTTGGACGATGTACTTTGACGGAGCGTCAAACCAGTATGGGTATGGGATAGGGCTGTTGCTGATAGCACCCGACAATTCCCGTATCCCTTTAGCCTTCAAACTCCGGTTCAAAGTCTCGAACAACGAAGCAAAATATAAGGCATGCATTGCCGGTCTAGAAGTAGCCCTAGAACTAGGGGCAAGACGGTTGGACGTCATCGGGGACTCGAACCTTGTTGTGTCTCAAGCAAAAGGAGACTGGAAAGTCAAAGAAGAAAAGATGATAATGTATCACCAGACCTTGGACCTTTTAATTCCTCGGTTTGAGAAGCTATATTTCGCTCATCTATTAAGAGAGAACAACAGGTTCGCAGATTCATTAGCAACTCTATCTTCCATGATAGGCATCCCGTTTGGAGTTCGGATGCGTCCGATCATCATTGACCAGAAGTTTGTGCTGGCATATGAATCAATTGCTGTTATAGATGAGGTTCAAGACGAAAACCCCTGGTATTACGATATTTGGAATTTCTTGGAGAATGAAGCTTATCCACCAGGGGCAAATGCCAAGGATAAAAGGGCAATCAGAAGAATGGCCGCTCAGTTCATCATCTGCGGAGGTAAATTGTACAAGAGAGGTCATCTGGGAATGCATAAGCTGTGCGTTGAAGCCGAAGAATCGAAGCGTCTAATGGAGCCCATCCATGGAGGAGAATGCGGTGCGCATATGAATGGAGTAATGCTAGCACGGAAGATCCTCAGACAAGGTTACTACTGGTCTACCATGGAGGAGGATTGTATTGGCTTTGTTCGGCAATGCCACAAATGTCAGATCCATGCAAACCGCATGAACATCCCGCCGTCGAAGCTGTACAACATGACTTCGCCATGGCCATTTTCAGTTTGGGGAATCGATATGATCGGGGCTGTCACTCCAAAAGGGTCTAATGGGCATGAGTTCATTCTGGTCGCGATAGATTATTTCACGAAGTGGGTTGAGGCCCAGTCTTATGCGGTGTTGAAGGCATCGCACGTTGCAAATTTTATCAGAAACAACATCATCTATCGCTACGGGGTCCCAAACGAGATAATTTCAGATAACGGTTCCCACTTCAAGAAGGAAGTGATTGACTTGTTGGAAAAATACAACGTGGCTTTTCATAAGTCATCCACATACCGGCCACAGACCAATGGAGCGGTTGAGGCCGCCAACAAGAATATCAAACACATACTGCAGAAGATGGTGGAAACCTACCGGGATTGGCCAGATAAGCTGCCGTTTGCTCTGTGGGGCTACAGGACTTCAATTAGAACTTCTACTAGGGCGACTCCGTATTCATTAGTTTATGGGATGGAGGCCGTTCTACCTATTGAAATTGAGGTTCCGTCATTGAGAGTACTGGCTGAGTGTCAGATAGCCGAAGTAGATTGGCAGCAAAGCAGATTTGAGGAACTCATGCTCTTTGATGAAAGAAGACTGAAAGCACTGTACCATGTTCAAGGTTATCAGCGCAGAATTGCCCGGGCTTTCAACAAGAAAGTTAAGTCCAGGAATTTGAAAGAAGGAGATTTGGTGCTCAAGGACAACCGAGCTCCTATTCATGACCCTAGGGGCAAGTTCAGACCCAATTGGACTGGCCTTTACATCATCAAAGCTATCTGGTCAGGTGGAGCTGTGGTTCTAATGGACCTAGATGGCCTAGAGTTCTCCCAACCGATCAATATGGACAAGTTGAAGAAATATTACCCTTAAGAGGCCCGCTAGGCCGAAAACCCGAAAGGGCGACCTAGGCAAAAGTTAGAGCATAAAAAAATTAGAAAATATAAAAACTGAGCTCGCAAGGTTGAAAACCCGCAAAGGGCGGCCTTGGCAAAAGTTAGAGCGTAAAAGGAGAGTGAAAATACTCGAGTGAACCCTAGCCTGAACTACGTAAGGCTTGATTCCCATCTTTGGGATACGTAGGCAACTTCACCCTGAAGTTCCGCCATAAACTTTTCCCCGATCAATTTTGTCCATTTGATCACCTCGGTCATCTTTGTCTATTTAGCATTTAAGAGCTTCGATTGTAATCTCCAGTGTAGTGCTATTCAGACTAGGGGCAACTTTCCGTTACCATGCAGTGCCGCGGTACTATTCAGACTAGGGGCAACTTTCCAGTTGCTAGGATCCGGGGTTGTGCATCTCAGTGACAGATCTCAGGCGTGTCCAGTTCTGATCCATATCGAAAATGGTTTTGAAAAGTTTTAATAAAAGTTGACTTTGTTCAAATTAATCTTTTTACAACTTAGACCATTTTTGGACCAAAGTGGAAAATTTTCAGTACCCATAACCTTCAATTTCATTGATTTTAATACAGAGTCTTCCTGCTCTTGCATACAAATTGAAGTTTCTTTTTATTACATTCATAAAGAAAACTTGAAAGTACTAATAAAGCAATAAATCCGGGGCATAGATAAGTCAGGTGTTCCTGCGCCCCCTCCCAAAGCTGGTCGAAGCCTCTGTTGTCAAAATAGGCCCTTCCTGTGCCTCTTCATTGAGCCAATCCAAGCACTTGTCAGACAAAGTGCAACTGAAAGTGGGAGCGGGAGCCAGGAGTTCTCTCGTCCTTCATGCGGTAGCATATCGGGCAAGCTGTGCGCCTCGGACCAGGAATACAGCAGGGTACTCTATCCCCTCTGGCGGGCAAGTCTGATCATATCCGAACTGGCGCCAGAACCGGAACGGAAAATAGAAGACACAATGTGTCATGCCAATCAGTTGAATCCCAGGTTGACGGGTCATGTTGTAATTCATTGCCGATAGGTTAAGCCAAGGACAGCGCTAAGCAATGCGGTCTGTGGACAAATCGCACATCCAGTTGTACCACCACCCCTCATCCAGGGCATTGACCAAACGTTGTCGAAAAAAGTAGCCACGAGCTGAGAATGATGGGCAAGACTCCACAATCTGTAACTTGTCCATCAACCACACCTGGGGAGGGATGAAAAATGAGAGATTAAAGAATAGAGAGATGTACGATGAGAGAAAAGTAAGAAAAGGGTTTTGTGAGAAAAACCGAGCCTGAGGGCCGAGTGATATGAGCAATGCATATGTGAGATTGGGTGGGAAACATTACCTGCAATAGTAGTGGGCTCCCTACAAGCCTAGCCGTCTCCCGGTGATGGAAAGCATCCAAGCCCATCAATGTCTCAGCCAACGTCATGGCAATGCAGCACTTGCCCTCCTTCAAACCTTGGGCGACCTCGATCAACCGGACACTGAATCCTCTGGAACCTGAGGCAAGCAAGAAATAAGATAGTAAGCACAGGCAAAGCGTGTGTTGCCGATAGCCCTGCCAATGATGGTCGCCGCGGTCACCAGCATTAGAAAATCGGCAAACCAAGCTTGGGATGTCTAGTCCCCCGTCATGAATCAATGATCGAGCATCATTCAAAGTGAGGCCGCACATTTGTCCTATGGCTTGGACGTGGCCAAATCGGAGTTGAGGCAAGATTTCCTCGTTGCGCTTGGACTCCATCAAAACTTGGAAATCCTCGAAAGTAGGACACATCTCTTGCCCGCTAAAGCTAAAGACGTGTGTTACTAGATTCCAAAACCTTGCCGCGGCATAGAGGAAAGGAAGATGCAGCGGAGTACGGCCCAGCGTGAATAGTGCATTCAAGCCGAAGCCCCGGAAGTTCAACTTTTCTGAGCCATCTAGAGAAGCGATCCAAACTGTGAGATTTTGGATGAGAAATGCCTCCATTTTGATGCAAAACTGAGATGAAATGAATGAACCACGAAGCTGGGACTTTTATAGAGGATAAGGCACTGTTCGGGGGACACGTGTCAACAAATTGGTGGCTGCCAAGCTAGGTGGTCGGCCGACCACCTTTTCTGGTAGGCCGACCACCCCCTTTGGTCTCTGATGAACAAAGCTGGTCGGCCAGCTTCCTTAGGTGGTCGGCCATAGAGGAAAGTGGGGCTTTGGCCCTGTCCTAGCTTCTAGAAGAAAGTTCCTAGCATTTCCATGCATCGGGAGTGTTGAAGGTGCGAGTTTTCCTCAGTTTCGGATGCGTTCCGTCACCCAGATCGTCCGAAATGCATTTTGTTTATCAAGTTGTTGTTAAGTCTTGCTTATCGAGTTGTTGTTTTGCTTATCGAGTTGTTGTTCCATTTGTCGAGTTGTTAAATTTATCAAGTTGTTAAGTTTTGCCAAGCTGTTGAGTTTTGTATTTTGAGTTGTTACTCTTTGTTTAATCAACATTGTTGTGTCTTGTTTATCGAGTTGTAAACTTGCTAAGGTTTTGTTGTTTCTTAGTAAGTTAGGTTGTTTAGTTTGTTGTGTCGGTTCACTACCTGACTTGGCAAATTTTCGATGCTCAATTTTCATTCAATCTCATTTTTGTGCAAAATGATTCGATGCGATGCTAGAAACATAAAATACAACACTTTTTCAACAAAAGCTGTTTCATTCCATCATGCTCCCTTTGTTACAACATTTTACAACAAGGGTACAAGTTTTACAGAAAATAAAACTGCCTAATAATTTACAATGTGCTACAACTACTAGTAAAAAAAGGCAAATAAAGCAGGGAACAGCTGCATCAGTGCTATCAACTGCAGGAATAAGAGGCCCTCTTCGTCCTCTTCTGCAGAACAGCCTCTGCACCACCAGCACCATCTGAGTCGAAGCTGTCATCCTCGAGATCCTCCTCGGCCTCATCTCCACTACCGGAACCGGAACCGGAGCCACCCTCTCTGTCAGCAAATATCTCTAATTGGGGATGCGCAGGCTCCTCTTCCTCGCTAGACTCCTCCTTTATGACATGCGCTCCGCGTCCACCTCGTCTGCGAGACGAGTCCCCTCTTCCAGCTCCTCGAGAAGGCCTAGATGGCCCGACCTGTGGTCCAGTATGTAGCGAAAGCATCTAAAAAGAAAGAGCGCAATACATCAGCCAAAGTATGTATATCAGATGCAGATGCAAGAAAACTACATGAAGTGGGTGCATGTAGATACAGTACATGAATGTGGTGTGTGTCAGATGTGCTCTACATATACAGTTAATCAATGTAGTGAGATGTTCAAGATCAACATGTCATCAGAAGTACGATAAATGCGAGAAAACTAAAGAGTACCGAGAAATTGAGGATGGACAGCTGGGCCTCTCTCCGCAAGATCATGCCCTCAAGTGAGGCCACCAACCCAAGCATCCCATCCATGTACTCTCTGGGTGGCTGCAGATACAAGCTCAAATCATCAATGACTAAATGAATGTCTAAATATCTGAGTGATAAATGAAAAGCAGTGGAGCATACCGGTGGTGAGTCAGGATCACTGACGTATCGGTGATCAGGCATAAGAGGCTCTATCAGAATCAGGTAGGAAGTCCTGTATCGCCATCCCGTTAACTCGGTCGGCATGTCTGGCCATCCGGCATGATGATAAGTCAGAGGAATCGGGGGGACCAGTCCAGCCCCACCTCTCGATGTACCAGCCCTGCTAGTAGAACAGGCACCTGCAGCCCGGGGTCGGCTCGACGATGGCATGTCAGCAGACCTCCTCATAGGAGTACGAACACCTGTCAATGGGGGCATCAAGTATGTGTGACTGTAGGTCGCGTACTTCCCCTCCTCCAAATGTAGCAATACATCGGTGCCAAACATGGCACTAGTAACCTCCTGGGGAGTGAGCCTCCTGGTAGTTCGCATATCGTCCGGAGGTGCTGAGGGGACATCCTGATAAGGGTAGCCCATCGTCTGGCGCATGAAGCGATCCCCCAGAAACCAGGCCCTACCAGCTGGTCCCTCGAAGAGGATCCTATATCGAGAAGCGGCCCACCCTCCAGCAAACTGAAATCGAGTGTCTCCACCCAAAGGCAACCAGGGCTGCCATGTGATCTGTGGATAACCAATGCATAAACCGATTAGAAATCGCAAATGTGCAAGCTAAATCAAGGATGCAAACATGGAGAATTGAGAGTTCTGAATTACCTCTGTCGGCCGCACCGTGTCAAAATACTGTCGCAAGTAAGGGAGAGTCTCCCGAGGTCTCGGCCGGTACTGGCCCTCAAATACGAGCGAATAGGGGGTCATGAGAGGCACCTCCACCTCAAGCTCCGGCACTAGTGTGGAAAAGTATGCAAAAACCCATAGCTGTCGAGAACAGGGCAATAGCCATCAGAATACAGAATGTTGAGTGTAGAATGTGAATACAGAATATACAGAGAATGCAGAATGCCGAGAGTAGAATGCAGAATACAGAATGTGAAGTGTGCCGTGTGTGCAATGTACAGATAATGAAAAGCAGAAATGTAAATCAGGAGGGCAGAAAGTACCTCCCAGGCTCTCCAATAGCCGCCGACTATGTTCCCCCGTCCGCGGGAGGTCGTGCTCATGTAGCAATAAAGGGTAGCCAAGTCGGCGCCACCCCAATCATACTGGCTGACCCGCGATAGGTCCACCAGAGCACTTAGCATGTAGAGTCCAACAGTGTTCCCCCTATCGGCGAACAAAGTGGTCCCAAGGAGGAACATCAAAAACCCCCGAGTGTACTGCGTTACCTCCCCGGGAGTCTCGGGCACCCTCCCCCTAAAGTGTGTAGAAAACCAGGTATACCGGACTCTGCCTGAGGATCTGTCGACCGGCGGACGAGCTCCTAATAAATAGATCCAGTCGGCCTCCCACTCGCCCATATCCTCATCATAAGGGATCGGCCAGCCTCCCATGTTGAGGCCTGTCAGTATGGCAAAATCAAACGGGGTCATAGTCATGTCCTCGGTGGTCGAAAAATGGAAGGAGTTGGTGGTGTCCCACCATCTCTCTACAAGCATGCCCATCAATGTCCTGCTAGCAGGATAGCGGGATATCCCTGTGTAGAAAGGTCTGAATCCCGCCTGGTCAACCTAATCACGAACAGCCTCCAGGAGCTCTGCATACCACTCCCTCGCAACAATGGAGCCATATCCTCGTGTAACACGGGAAGCCACCTGCATTCATAATAAACATATGTATTCAGTTTCAGAATGAAATGAATAAGCTGCGTGCAAATGAAATGTATTGAGCTGTGTGCAAACTAAATTAGATACAATGCTGTGAGCTGCGTGCAAATGAAGTATATGAGCTGTGTGTTCAGAATAGAAGTGTAAGAGCTGCGTGCAAATACAAGTGTGTGCTGTGTGTTCACCTCAAATTTGGACTGGGTGTTCAGAAACTCAGAGTTTGGGCTGCATGTTAAACTTTCAACAAGTGTGGGCTGTGTGTTCATCTCAAAGTTCGAGCTGTGTATTCAACGTCGAGTATTTGAGCTGTGTGTTCAAATTTCAAAATCAGTGGGCTGCGTGTTCATCTCAAAGTTCGAGCTGTGTGTTCAACGTCAAGTATTTGAGCTGTGTGTTCAGATTTCAAAATCAGTGGGCTGCGTGTTCATCTCAAAGTTCGAGCTGTGTGTTCAACGTCAAGTGTTTGAGCTGTGTGTTCAGATTTCAAAATCAGTGGGCTGCATGTTCATCTCAAAGTTCGAGCTGTGTATTCAACGTCAAGTATTTAAGCTGTGTGTTCAGATTTCAAAATCAGTGGGCTGCGTGTTCATCTCAAAGTTTGAGCCGTGTGTTCAACGTCAAGTATTTGAGCTGTGTGATCAGATTTCAAAATCAATGGGCTGTGTGTTCATCTCAAAGTTCGAGCTGCATGTTCAACGTCAAGTATTTGAGCTGTGTGTTCAGATTTCAAAATCAGTGGGCTGTGTGTTCATCTCAAAGTTCAAGCTGTGTGTTCAACGTCAAGTATTTGAGCTATGTGTTCAGATTTCAAAATAAGTGGGCTGTGTGTTCATCTCAAAGTTCGAGCCGTGTGTTCAACATCAAGTATTTGAACTGTGTGTTCAGATTTCAAAATCAGTGGGCTTCATGTTCATCTCAAAGTTCGAGCCGTGTGTTCAACATCAAGTATTTGAGCTGTGTGTTCAGATTTCAAAATCAGTGGGCTGTGTGTTCATCTCAAAGTTCGAGCTGTGCGTTCAACGTCAAGTGTTTGAGCTATGTGTTCAGATTTCAAAATCAATGGGCTGAGTGTTCATCTCAAAGTTCGAGCTGTGTGTTCAACATCAAGTGTTTGGGCTGTGTGTTCAGATTTCAAAAATAGTGTGTGCCGCGTGTTCACAATCAAATATGGGCTGCGTGTTCAGAAATTCAAAGCTTGGGCTGCGTGTTCAACTCTCAACAAGTGTGTGCTGCGTGTTCACAATCAAATATGGGCTGCGGGTTCAGAAATTCAAGTGATTGAGCTGTGTGTTCAAAATGCAAAACAGAATACTGTGTTATGGACTAAGTATTCAGAACAAGCTGTGTGCTAGGATGAGCCAAAGTGTGGTGTGCGAATGTGTTCAGAACGAGCAGATAAGCATATATAGCGAAAGCATGAAACGCGCAGAAAATGCAGAATATGTTGCAGGAAATGTAAAAAGTGAAGTACATACCTCCCGTGCCTGATAGGAGAGGTGGGACTCCGGCTCCCGCAATAACAAATCCACAGGCGCCCGGTCGTCAAAATCAGTGAAATGATAGAAAACTGCCCGCGGGAGGATATGCGTCGGAGGGTCGTACCTCTCGGGAATAAAGGGGCGAATCCTCGGCAACAGAGACATAATATCTGGATCGCCTCTGGCACCTAAAGGACCTCCGCCATAGGGGAAATGACCTACCATTTCGAAAAATCTGCAAAAATGAGAGCCAAAATTGGAAAAAGTCAACAAAAGTCAACTCTCAGGAAATGAAAAAGTCAACAAAAGTCAACTCCCGAGAAATGTTCCAAATGTTGAGACAAACTTACCTCAAGTGGTGAAAATGAGGAAAAGCGAAGAAAACCGAAAGATTTCGCGAAAGATTTCAAGTGGTCAAACTTACCTCAAGTGGTCAAAATCTAATCGGTTCAAAGTGAAGAAAACCGAAAGATTTCGCGAAACAACTTTGCGTGGGGCGTTGGAAAACGCGTATGGAGCGCAGATCTGAGAGGGAAAATGCTCTAGGAAGGGAGAGAGACTGATTTCGGACCTGATGTTGTGAAGAAAAGAGCTTTGGCCGAGTGTGTTTAAAGAAATGAGGGTGAAAGGGCAAATTTGCCCCGGATTTGGGCTAGGTGGTCGGCCGACCACCTTTTCTGGTAGGCCGACCACCCCTCTTCACTAAACCTGGTCGGTGGCCTCCAATGGACTCAAAACCTGGTCGGTGGTGTTCCTAAGGTGGTCTCCAAGGTCTCTTTGAACTCCCTGCAAATTTTGGTAGTGATCGGAGTCCCCGGCACTCGAGAAAGTACAAAGAAAGTGCACTTTTCGTCGCAAAATCCCTTCGCGGGAACTTCAACTCCAACTTTCGTTGCGTGTTTCATCGTTACTCGTCAAAAGCAAGGTGTGTCCTTTGTGAATATGTTGTGACCCTTTCGGGAGGTAAACCGGAGGCTGCGATTGAGTCGCCCTCGTTGAAACTTGCATTTCTTTGCTCGTTGTTTTGTGTCAAATATGCATTTGAGTTTGCACCTATCCTGCATTGTCTTGCACGTCACTTGCATTCTCATGCACACCACTTGCATTGTTGTGCACATTTCATTGGTATTGTCATGCCTCCATGCTTAACTTGCGTTGTCACGCACGTTTCTTCTTGCATTGCGATGCACTTCCTAATCGGAACCACGTTTGTCTACGTTCGATATAGCGTTGGACATATGTTGCTAACTATGTTGTGCTTATTAAGTTTCTCTCTTTTACAGACACAATATTGTATGTACGGTTCATTTGAGGCTAGTGCGACCAGACGAGCCGTGCAGGTATTGTATCTTCTCCGTGTGAGACGTGGCGAGAATTGAATAATTCTCTGCATTCTTAAACTGCATGAAATGTAGTTGTTGCTTTGCATTCTTGCTTAAAACTGTTGCATCTATTATGAATACTTGCTTCATTGCAGCTTGCTGCTTTGCATGATCATGAGTTACGTCCAGCTTGGTGCATATCATTTTGCATTTTGCCTCCGCCTGCAGGCATGCCTGCGAGCACATCTTTGTTTACCTCGCCTGTTTGTCTAAGTCTTCGGCCTTGTCAAAAATGGGTCGTCTCTGGGCTTTGACATTCACTCCCGTCAATTACGACTTTCGAGTTCTGTCAAAGAGAGGCAACTGTAGACACCCCATTTTTGACCGACCTTAAGACTCGACGTCACCGATTGAGCGCTTGGTGATGGTGCATATTGTGCTCGTTCTGAAGTTACAGAGTCTCGGCTGCGAGCCTTGCCTCCGGACTTCGGGGCTCTTTTGTGCTTTGTCTCGGTTTGCGAACCAGGTTTTGTTTTCTCCGTTTTCTTTTCTCGAAGGGAGGGAGAGGTCTCGTAGACCATCTCTCAGTGGCCGTAGGCTACGTTTCGTGGTCGTAGGCCATTTTTCCCATTTGGAGACCAGTTACCGGTTTTCGGAGCCGTCGGTCGTGTGCCTCGGTTCGGGATCGCTTAACTACCTCCACTTGCTCCGGTTTTTGGCACACACCTTGTTTCCTCTCCCTAGAGGGACACTGTGGCCCGAGAGGCCATCTTTGTGGTCATACGCCACCTCTGGTGCCTAACAGCCTGTTTTCGGGGCACCGAGCCGCGCATTTTGGCCCCCGAACCCTCGTTTTGCATCGGTTAGGGTTCTTTTTTGGCATGGACCCTATTTTCATTGTTTGGAAGGTGGTAGTATAGTGGGAGACCAGAAATTATTTTGAAAACCATTTTCTCTCTCCTCCAGCCGGTTTTCTTGGCAGAAAGCTGATTTTTCCCACTTTTTGATCACAATTTTTGGTCTCCTATACCACCATTGTGTTGTACTCACCTGGGAGGCCACCAATATGGGTAGGCCGACCAGCTTTTCTTCTTGACCCTTTTGAACCTTGCTAGAAAGCTGGTTTTTCCCTCTCCTGGGTCACTTTTTCTGGTTTTTCACCATACAGCTGTATTCTACTCATCTGGGAGGCCAGCATTTCAGCTTGACCCTTTTGAACCCTGGTCGGCTGACCACTTGAACTGGTCGGCCACCTTCCTGCTTTTTGGCCCTCTCAAGTGCAACACAGCTGTGCCAGCTGTGAAGCACTTGACCATTTCTCTGAGATTTTGACCCTCTTTTTGGTCCTTTTTGGTTGGTTTTGACCCTTTGGCTAAGCTTCTTAGAGAAGCTTGACTCTTTTGTCAAGCTTCTTGAGGAAGCTTGACCCTTTTGGTTAAGCTTCTTTGAGAAGCTTTGACCCTCTCTTAAGGCTTCTCCAAGAAGCCTTATCTCTCTCCCTCTATAAAACCAACACTCCTCCTCCATTTGCAAGCGTTAGAAAAACCAGCCAAGAGACTTTACATACAACTCTCCATATCTCTCTCATCCAAGCTCAAATACCCCATTGTTCTTGGCGATTACACCACACCTCATATCCTATCACCTCCACCATCCATTCCAGCACCTTGGAGCTGTTTTTTAGAGGTTGAAGACTCACCTTCTTGGTCCAGAACTTGCTGCATTGCTGTGCTACAAGGGTAAGTCCTCATTTTCTCCTTTTTTGCATTATTTTGCTTCATAACTTAGCCCTATTTGCAAGCATTTTTGGGTTTTGTTATAAACTGAAAAGTGTCTTATTTTGAGCTCCTCTTGAAGTTTGATTAAGGATACGTTTCTGTTTGAGGTCTTCTACCTCCTTGTATGCTCTATCCCTCTTTGTAGGCTTATTTTGCTTCCTATCTTAGCCTTACTTGTGAGCATTTTCGAGATTTTTATAAACTGAAAAGAGTCTTATTTTAAGCCCCTCTTGATGTTTGATTAAGGGCATTTTTATGTTTGAGGTCATCTACTTCCTTGTATGCTTGATTGCCTCTTGTTTTGAGCCTTGCATCTAGGCCTTTGTTGCATGCTTTGTTTGGCCTTCTAGCCACTAAAATCCAGTGGATTTTTAGTGGCTATAACACTGTTTTGAGATCCAAAATCAGAGGGGGGTGACCCCCCTCTCTCCTTGTCTTGTTTGTTGGCCCTTTTTGCCTTCCAAAGGGGCTCCATCTTGCATGCTTTGAAGTCTTGTTTTAGGCCCTATTATATGAGGTTTAAGGTCTACCTTGGTTCTGTCCGGAGCCCATTTTGCCATATTTTGTGTCTATCATGCATGTGTGGAGTAACCCTTCTCAAGGCCTTTCAAGGGGACCTTTCATTGCATACTTTCTTGAGCCATTTTAGGGCCTTTTTGGTGAGTTTTGGGGCTGTTATAACTGATTTCCAGAGTTGGTTTTGCCATTTGGTGTATCCATCATGTATGTGTTGAGTAATCCATCTCGTAGCCCTCCAAAGGAGCCCATCATTTTTGCATGCATTGGATGCATTTCAGTGGTTATTTGGGCATATTTTAGCATACCATGTTCCTATTTTTGGCTGGTTTGGTGACCTCTCTTGTGCTTCATATACATGCCATGTAAACCATGCTTACTAGCCTATGTTGCATGTTGTTTTAGCCCTTCATGTTAGCACTTTTTGGCCATGATTAGAACTGATTTGGTGCATGTTTAGGACTGCCTTGGCTCTGTTTTCATGCCTCATGTTCAAATAATGCTTGCTTTGCATACTTGTGGTTCAATGCATTTGCCTAGTTTTGGGTTTCGGGGCCTATTTCATGCATTGGGTGACATGTTTCCATGATTCGGGACCATTGAGCATCTTATTTCAAAGCTAGAAATTGCATGTTTGTATGCCATCTTTCATCCCTTGCCATGCTTTGGTAGAGTGGCATTCAATGCCTTAGGATTGGTTCCTCACATCGTGCATGTTTCGGTTGTTTCATTTCCATCATACGGCCACTGATGTGAGTGTGGCTGAGGTCCACTCATATTGGTGTAAGTCCATCGTGCATTGCGTATGCCATTTTAGTCCATTGCATTGCGTATGCTAGGTTGCATGTTAGAGCATTGTGTATGCCATGTTACATCACGTGCATTTTGTATGCCATTTTAGTCCATAGCATTGCGTATGCTAGGTTACATGTCAGTCGCATTGTGTATGCCATCTCATTTGCATTGTGTTTGGGATAGGAGTTAGCCCAAGCACGGGAAACGAGAGCCTTTTCGTACTCCAAGTGACGAAACGTATCTCAATTCCCGGTCGCCGACACTCCGGATTAACCATGATGGAGTCGATGGAGTCTAGGCCTTATTGTGTTTTCATGTGCATTCATTTCATATTGAGTCGTGCAAATCGACTCCTCAGCCATCATGCATCAAGATGCGTGATTGGTGGCACGAGGATCGAGGACTACACTCCCTGAAGAGTAGTCATGCATACATATGTGAAAATACTTTGCCATGCCTCTTTCTTGCTCTCTGTTGCAGCAAACCAGAAATCAGCAACTTTCTAAAGCCTTGCACAGTATTCCGGGATTAAGTGCAAACAGAGGCAAATCGGGGCATCGTAAGGAATTTCCCAACGAAGGCGACCTGAATATGCATCATTCACCATTCGGAACAGAGCTGAGGCGGTCCATAGCTTGCATGCTAATTTATCCGCTTTCCTAGTTAACTTGTTAATTAATTAGGATTTTGTACTTATTCGGACTGTAATTATTTATTCGGACTGTAGTTATTTATTCGGACTGTATTATTTATTCGGACCCTCCGAGCGAGGGCACAACTGTAATAAGTGTGCGTGTGTGTGATGCATGTCTTCCAACCCCACGTCTTTCTTCCCTTTTATTTACCAGCTTATGATGGTTAGATTAGGGCATGTTTCAATTAGCATACTTATGATAGCATGTTTGCATCATTCATCTGTCTTGCATACACTAGGCTCGGCGCATCATACTAATGCATTTGTATTTCAATTCCAAGT